>VFFE01006712.1:410164-626667 GCA_008921705.1 Burhinus oedicnemus
TCCTTTTCTTGTTTTTTTTTTTTGTTTTTTTTTTTTTTTTTTTTTTTTGTATCCCCTGGAGATTATTATTATTCCCTATATTGCACCCCAGTATTATATTTAATGCACTATGCATCCCAGATAATGATGCAATTTTGACAACATTTTAATTTATTGATGAAGTAATGTTGCCTCTGAAAACCTGGAACATGAGGCATTTTCCTACTTGTAATCTGCATTAAATGATGTTATATAGACTCACTTATCAATCCCCTAGCCGTCTGCACCCCTTAGCATAATTTCCCTATCAATGTAACGTAAAATGACTGAGTTTCAGGAAACAATACCTTGGCTGCAAATCTGAGCTCTGTTTTAATATCAGCTTATAAAAGTTGTCCTTTAATAAACACTGAAGTCTTTTGAAAGGGGAAAAAATGTCAACCTGTTCCTTTTGACCTGTAGAAGAGATGTAAATTTACTCACACTAACTGGAAAGCAACCATTGCAGACCTAAAACCTAATCCTTTGAGCTATCATGTTTGCTCAGTAGCAAAGAAAATGATGTCTAGGGACACTAAGCAGCAGTTTCAAATCACGAGTGTGTTTTCTAAATACAAGAAGTAGCTTTCGCCCTCTGAGTTATAAATACGGCTGTATGACCTATATGATCCAACGGACAGCTGTAGCCAACAGAGGTCTGGACTGGACTGATGGTAACAGATGAGCCAGTGGTCCCATGTCCTGCTAGTCAGCAGCCAGCTCTTCTAGATTGGATTTTGATCCACCAGGGGAGTAGATGTGGGTTCAGTTAGGAGGCAGTCATTCTGTTAATGGTCTGTGTTGCTAGACAATAACCTACGGCCTGTCCCTGGAGTAACTCGTTCATACTTTTCAAATCAAAACACAGCCAGCTCCAGGGTACCGGGACCCTCAGATAACACCATCATTCCAGCGTCTCATTTCAAATGCCATTGCTCAACTGGGGCAAGGAAAGTTGTGACCTGACCTCTCCAATGGCCTCTATCACTTTCTGTTGAGCTCAATGAGCTTGATGCACAGGATCAAGCTAAAGAAGAAGAGTGCGTGTCTGGGAGTGCCTTTTGCTGCATATACTGAAAGGAGCTACCTGGAGAGTGGCACTTGTCAGGCAGATGACTAATAAGACATGTGATACAAGCACATTTAACAAGCACAAACATCAGCTTCTTGAGCAGTAAATGTGCATCTCCTATCTTTTGGACTTTTCCTGAGCTTGGTATATCTACACAATCAACACCAGAAACATGGTCAAGAATGTATATACAAATAAAAAGCACACATATCTCCTCTATAGCCTCAGCTCTCACCCTTCTCCTTATAAAAGTTCTACATTTCAAAAGCCATCAATCAGCAGGAAGACATAGTTTCTTCTTTCTGAACCTATTAACATGTTCAACACAATAAAGGGGGAAAGGAAAACAGGAAGAAAATGATAGGGGGAAATAAAACAAAACCAAACCACTCTTCTTGTAGTTCTGAGAAGCATTTACCACTCTCATCTCCTGTAGAAAAATTCTGCTCTATTTCAAGCAGTCCTGAGCATACTTAGCATTGCTCTTGAGCACACAAAACATTCCTCGCAATTGCTTTCACATCCCAGCAATCCACAGAAGATCTTACACATTTATTACAGAAAATCTTTGAAATCTAATAGATCTTAAGCTGCACACCGGCTCTGAGTGCCCCCACGGCTCCCTGCCACCCCCCTCCTGCCTTTTGCTGAGTTAATCCACAGCTCTGCCGGCTGAGGGGACTTACCAAGGGCTTTTCGATGGGAGGATGCAGTTAGGCGCTCTCACACGCTGGAATAGCTGCTACCCAGTAATGAAGCAGGAACTGAGAAGTCTCACTCTTTCAATAGCTATTCAGGTAGCGCTGCCAGCTTTCTCTGGCTCTCTGCATACACACACATTGGGGGGGATCGGGGGGGGTGGGGAAGGGAGAGGGAGAGACGCAATAAACTCTGACTATAATTAAGAGAGCTGCTTTCTACAAATCACAGCAGCGAGAGATCCCTTTAGAAGCCTTTTTAGCATGGTCTCTTCAAAAAGGAGTCCCCTACAAGAAACACTGCATCTTTCCTACTCTCTTTCTCTTTTTTTCTTTTTTTTTTTCCTTTTTCCCCTGTAAGAAAAATTAAAGCCAGCTCTCTCAGAGATTTAGTCATTGATGTATCATAGGGAGGTTACTGTTGTTCGGAGTTTTGATTTTTTTTCCTTTTTATGATGAAAGTTTTATTATGAAATTCTGCCTAGTTTGCTGCCAAAAAGAGACCCGACTCTGCTCTTTATAAGGAGCAGTCTCCCAGGAAAGCAGTTTAGATCAATAGTTTCATGCATTTAATGACAGTGCTTATGAAAGAAAGCATCTGTGCTAAGCAATTGACTAACCGGGAAGGTAACAGTTTAGTAAATACATATCACTGCCTTTTTGTACATACATACACCATTAAGGGAAAAAACAATACTACGTGTAAATTAATAGGATATATAATAGAACTCCTGAACTTGGAAATATTTTACAGAGAGTAAATTTACGGTGCCCCAGTGTACCAGTTGCAGAAGGAATGAATGTCCAGTCTGTCAGTTAACGATGATGGTTACTTGTTCCTAATACACATAGAGTAAAAACTGTCATAAAATTTTGGAATATTATTGCATTTGGCAAAGGGATTTGAAGGATTTAAGAAAGTTAAGTCTCCAAGGCAGATCCTTTCTTTATTAAAGAATCCCCTTTCTCTGAAGCTTTAAAGTTATTTATCCTCTCATTGCTTCTGATGTCACCTTTGATAAAAATCAGATAAAATATATCCTCTCTCTAAATAAAAGAGGAAAGTGTTCTAGAAGATTTTCCTCCATCAGTCCATCTCTCTTTCTCCCACACAATCACCCGTACACCCACCTACACACATGCATAACACGATAGCAAAAGTAACAACTGGGAGAAAAATCATCAATTTCCTTTAATTTACTAGCTGCTTTGTTCCCCAGATAGCAATGGCTTTGTCCAGATCTTGCTACAACCTCAGTAACCACAGGGTCATCTGTAAAGCAGATGAAAAAAGGGTGAAAAAAATTAAGCAGGACATACGAATATGACTTTGCCCCTGTGAGCAAGGCAGGCAGAACCACAGAGCCAGGTAGGCAGAGTCCCAGTGTGACAATGACTTGGTACCACCGTTCAGAGGTATGAGGAAACCTTGTAATAAGGATGGAAATAGGGAGGACAGAAGAGAAAATAATTAACAGAAGCCTATTAAAGAAGCAGTCACGACCAAGAGTTGCCTTATTGACAGTTCTATCTAAAACACAGTAACGCTTTGCAACACTCTGTGACACTCTTGTTCAGCCTGCTAACCTTTTTTCAGGGGATATTTTCACACACAACTGTCCAGTTGTTAATCTCCAAAGCATGTACTTAGTATTTAATTACTCTTCATCAAAGACAACTAATTCTGGGGGATTGCCAAGTTTATTAGGAAGTCATAAAACAGTAAGTGTTCAGACAGAGGCTACTTCTGAGGTTTTGCCTTGTCTCAGTAGCAGGAGAAGTCTTGAAAAGATGGAAATTTCTGGTCTTTGTTGCTCCTGCCTCCTTCCTGCTCAGAGTGGGTGAGAGAGCGGGTGGTGGATACAGCCTTGTGTTCAAGCCACAGACCAGCCCTGCCTGGCACCTCTTACTCCTAAAGGGATCCCAATGAAGATGGACTCAAGAGGCATCTGGAGTCATGTGAGGGCATGGAGAGTAGCAGCCATGACTTCCAAATCTTTGTTTTTCCTGGTATAAAAAAGAGGGAGTATTAGCTGCCCACAGCCTGTACGTTGCAGCATCTCACTGTTAGCATCATTTGCTGTGAAGTTCACCCATATGAAATATATGCCCAGTCTCTCCATTCATCTTCTGGAGAGGTCAGCCAGGAGACTGGCAAGCTGCGATGTTTACAATGCCAGAGAGCTGCTCCCAAAGTCAGAGCTGCTCTGTCAGCACTATCGGGGCTTCCTGTCAGTACCCCAAAGAGAGCCCCAGCTCTTCCCCATCAAAAGCACCCTTGATGCAGGACCATGAGGGTCTTAAATCCCCTTGCTACACTCCCATAGCTGGCATGTGTGTACTACCACAGCAGGGCAGAACATGGCTTGGGGAAGAGCTGCAGGTATCTGACATAGGTAGAGCATCCCTGCTTTGCAGGCTGTACTGGCTGAAGTTGTTATTTTTGAAAAGCTTCGTTCTAGAAACTACAAGTAGGTAGTGAAAATCTGTATACATCATGAGGGCAACCTGAGCAGCTGACATTTGACATCTTTTTGCATTAAAAACAAACTTTCCAGCCCTCTAGCTACTCCTTCATCTGGGCTTGCTAAAAGAAGGCTTCATAGAGAAGAATGGAAACAAAGGGTTCAAAGAAAGTGTATTACCTTTAGAATTATAGGAGGGCTCTGTTCTTAGGGGATTATATTAATTCAGTCAGATCTGTGGGTTGTCACTTGTGAGGACATGCAACTTACACTTTAATAAAAAAGATTCTTTTTTGTAGTGCAGGTAAAGAGGCTGGGAGAGCTCTCCCATAAATTACTGCTCTACAACTTGGAAAGAACTAACAAATCATCTGTGACTTGTGAATCTAATTTTACTGTGCAAAGAACTTTTCCTCTAGGGCTCTTTTCCTGATATGTGGATCTATTTGCCATTCTTCATTGACATAAACCAATTTCTGTGGTTTGCCTGTCAATAACTGTACTTAACTTTTAATGTGTAATTGTAAAGCCATTGACATCCAGCAGAAGCAGGTTCTTAAAGAAACAGCTCTCATTTTCCCTGGGATGTGCAACATTTTGCTTTTAATATTCCTCTGAACTGAAATGTGTATTTAATATATTAGAGGATGGGGGTGACAGAAGGTTTTTTGTATTTCTTGTGTGGATGCTACTTTCCGTGACTATCAACTAGGAGATTTACACACTGATATCTTGCTTACTGTCTGAAATTAATAAGACATACCTAATATGGCCCATGATGCGTTGGCAGTCAGTGTGGAGTCGGTACTGACTGGTGCTAGCATGTCATAATGACGTTTTTCCCTCTGTCTCTTCATCTTCCTCCAAACACTCTCCATGGATGACTGATTGACCAGAAAAATTACACTAAGGGAGTAGGTATCAGCACACATTTTACAATGATGTCAGAATAATTCCAGCCAGTATTACTAACACAAAAATATTGGTATTACTTTTACAATTAAAAGAAATCTGCATGGTCTGAGATATGGAAATACATAACTTGTGCATGCAAACAACCTCTGCCCGGCGAGTGACACCACCAACATACTCTCCTAATGAAAGCATTTCACATTTTGTGGTGATAGCTTAGATAAAACTGAGTTCTGAAGACATAGCCGTCCCCTTTCCCTCCTTACTCACAAAACTCTAATAACTTTACAGTAGAAAGATACAGACACAGCCTGTCTTTCAGACAGTAAATTTTATGTGTGTTAGACTTTGCAAAAATTAAGCATGTACAAGTTAATGTCACAAGTGTAAGATTTTACCCCACTGATTAAAGGCAATTTATGGAAGGGAGGTGGATGATAATGCTTATATTCTGTTCTAATTTACATCCAGGTAAACCTAATTTCAATGTAGTTACTGATGATTTGCAACAAAATTAAGCTAGTGTTGTCAAATCTAGGAAAGGATTAAAAAAACCCCACAAACGCTACCTGACACACCATGGTTTTGTACCTATAAATATTGACTTGTGGCTTTTTTAAGTCCATATGCCATCAGCAGGAACTTCTGCAATGTCATTGCAGAACCCAAACCTCGAGGTCAACCTGTATCACTCTCAAGGTGTCCAGGTCACACTTTGTGCCACTGGCATTTTGAAGCCGTTATTCTGAACAGGCTGTTTCTTCATAAGTGGAAGAAGTTGACAGTAAATGACAATTTTTTGAATTGTGTATCAGCACTAATGCACTGCTTGTGTCAGCTGAAGAGAAATATAATTCATAATAATGTTTATTAACTAATTAGAATGATATAAAGTTTTGTAATCCAGGAGGAACTGGACAGGGAGAAACTCTTTATAAAGCCTTTGTATTTGTTTTTTATGGGTTTAAAAGAAAACATACACATTAATTTTTATGTGCTTCAATAAAACCTGAGCTAATGAGTTGAAAAGATGTTCTGTTGTGGGGTTTTCTGAGGTGTTCATGGTAAGGAAAATTCTAGGCAGATCCATTTAGAAGCTCTGGCTGACTCAGGATCCCATTGTGGTGGGCTTCTATCCTTACCTTGCCTGACCTAACAGACTGAAAGACAGACTAAGTCTGACACTGGACAGGCCCTCAGCACATGTAAAACTGTTTCTGCTACAAAGACTCAAAGCTGACTTATGGCAACCCAACTGGTAGCTCACCAGTTATTGAAAGCAAACCCTAAACTGGATTTCTACTTTCTTTTTTGCATCTGGGGAGTTTTAATGGCCCTCATCACCTGTTTAAATCTGAGGAGGCAGAAAAGCAGTTTGCATAGTAATTGCCTTTGTGTGGCAATTAATTGTCACCCAATAATTAATATGAGAATACCTGAGAAGTGGAAAGGAGGGACATTAGGAAAGGAAGTACTAAACCAACACCAGGAGCACAGCTGTCCTGGGGAGGTGACAGCTAGCAAAATGCCTCTGTGAAGCATGCAGAAACAGTAGCACAAACAAGTGAGGTGGGCGTAGAAGTGGTCAGATGCTGATTCCAGTGTTTTTCCAGCAAGTCCTTATCTCCCCACACTTCGGTCTGGCAGGGAGCCACCACACAGCATGGCTTGCTTTACCACTTCATGCGTTTTGAACACACTGGCAAATTTAATTCCTGTCCATTAGAGCATTTGTGCTAGCACCTGGGTTAACTGATCTGGCAGTGACTGTTCAGGTTCTTTCTCTGTCCCCATCAGGCTTCTGTGGCAGTAAGTTCTAAGCAATCTAAAGGAGATTGTTCCCCTCTCCTGACTCTGGATGGCTGTGGTGGTGGCTAACAAGCGTGTGTGGGTGTTGCTGCTGTGCTCGATGGAGAAGAGTCATGTAAGCGTGACAGGAAAAGAAAGCTGCAAATATGGCTTGTACTGTTTGCTTTGGAAGTGCTGAAATGTGTGGTTGTGCTGATGCCTTCCAGACCCGAGTGCCATAACAGTGGGGCAGTTGCTAAAATGTCTGGGATGTGCCTAACAGTGCATGGTTTCATGATAAGACATGAGATGAATTGTCAGCTTGCCTCTGCCAAAAGGACAGTCTGGTCACCCCCTTCCACATCCTCATCCCTGCTGTGACTTTTGTGGCATATCTTGAGCCAGAGCTAGGTCTCATCTGATTGCACAATAAGAGGTTCAACACATTAAATGGCAGAAAATTCACCCAGTATCTAAAGTGGATAATATGTCTCCGAGTTAGTGATCAGAATGGGTTTACTCTGAATACAGCAGTGTCAAAACCAGCACTAGATTGCGTAAGGGAGGACTGGAGGATGGGAAGAGGTGCAACAAATCTCCTTTTCAGTAGCAGGGAAATGTTAGCACAGTGCAACCTACCATAAAATCATACATGAACATACCTCTGAGGTAGCATATTGCATTGCAATTCTCTGCTGTCACAAATGCCTTTAAGTTTCTACATTAAACATTACCCTATATAAAGTTTAATCAGCAAGGAACAACATACTTCACCATCAGGAATTGGCGTACTTCCACAACAAACCAGATTTGAAACATCCCAGGGCTGTTCCCTTAGATTATCAGAGAGGAAAGTGCTGGAGAAAAAAAAAAAAAACAACAACATTCTAAGTGTTAATTTTTCTGTTTCCTAGAGAAAGGTAAAAACAGGATTTCACTGTTGTTCCTTTTCTGTGAAGGGCCACTGGTTATCCCAGTTCTTGTTAAAGATGATGGAGCTGACAACATGAAGGACAGGGAAAGGGACAGCAGTCCTCATTTCAGTCTGAGTCTGAGCCATTTCATGAAAACGACATGAAAACATGGATTAAGCACAGAGCAATGCCCATCATATTACCCAGGTGAAGGTGAGTAAACCAAGGACAGCAGAGTATGTGAAATGCAGGGGGCAGAAGGGTATTTGGCGTGTTCATGCAGTGGTTGTGCTTGGAGGAAGAGGTTATCTACCACTTGGGTAATGTTGCAGCTTCTGTCCATGTGCTTGGCCCACCCTTGTGCAGAAAGTCGGGCAGGAGTCTTGCCCTGATGGGGTGCTGGGATGTAGCCTCGATTTGCAGTTGTGCACAGGAACTCGGTTGTGCTGTCACATTCACACTCGTGTACAAATAAACTTCCTACAATTAACTGGACATCCCAGGCTGACTTTCTTTCAGGACACAAATCCAGGCTGGCATCTCCTAATGTCCTATGAATCCACTTCCTTCTCAGGCATATGAAATTTAGCTGGGCCATAAGTGATCCCCTGTGTTGCCTCTGTCCTGTAACACCACAGCACACTGCAAGGAGCCTACGGGAAGAAATACCAGGAGGAGGTGAGGGGTAGTTGAAGGAATCAGTCTCTCTCAGTACCACTGGACTTGTAGCTGCATCTTGCCATGCCTTGGTAAATAGTTGGCCCAATGAAGAAACACCTTTGCCTTTGAACCAAGCCCTGTATTGTTAGCCAGGACACAACCAGTGATGGCACAAGGCCATGTGATGAGACCTACAGCAAGGGAGAGAGTATAATTAGCAGCCTCCAGAAAGAGAGCTAATAGGCATCAAAATCATACTCTGACAGCCACAGAAGCTGGATTGCCCGATAAAAGTTGAACAGAAGCAGTGGAAGCAAGAACTGGGGAAGAAAATGAATATTAGTTATTTTTATTTTCTCCCTGAGGGAAAGGGATGAGAAGAAATAATGCCAAAAGCACAAGAATAGCTGATAAAGGTTTACTTAGCTTAGAAAATCCTACTCTTTAACATTTTTTATTCAATGAAATATAAATTAAGCTATTAGTACTTGAGGGGGTTTTGGTTTCTGAATAAGTACAAATCTAAATACATTCTACTTGGTCTCTGAAAAGCTTGAAAGCCTGAGAAGACTTGAGATTATCCTAACTACACAAATCGGGCATTGTCAGAAATGTCCTTTTTATTGCTTACTTAGTCCTAGGTAAAATGGTGCAAAGTGACTCCTTGTATGAAAAGAATATCCACACCAGTCAGAATAGTAGATCTTTAGCTAAAAAGGTAAAAATGGAATTAGTCCAGTTTACACCAGCAAAGCAACCATGTATCTCAGAAAAGTGTAAGAGAGGAACAAAATACTACTACATCGGTTTGTTCCTTCTGTTTTCAGTTAATTCCCCCAACACTGCCTGTGCATGCTCTAGGCATTTTTGAAAAGATTGAGTTTAAATTCACCATGTTGCTATGCACTTAACTATGGGTTTATATTTCCACTCAAAGAATTCATGTGTAGGGTGGTTGTTTTTGTCAGACATGAGTCCACAGAGGAATAAAAGGCATAAAAAGATCAGATAATAGGAGCATTTAGAAAACAATGATAAATCCCCAGCAACATAATTGAATATGTTGTAAATTTTAAATATAATTTATGGTTGATCCTTTCCTTCTTCTTCTCTATATAAGCCCACAGTACTGAAGAAGTAGTAATTCCCTCTGTTACTAGCTGGGCATAAGAAGAATATGGTTATATCTCCTGGGTGCTCACCACCTCCAGAGGTGCAGCAAGGCTTAATGTGAGGCATGCCAGAAAGCCAAATTGAAATTCCTGAATGCAAACCTTCCGCTTAACATTTTTCACAAACAGTGAGCTCACTAAGGAAAGACGGAGCAGGATTTTGCTTCGGGATAAGCAGCGACACAGGGAAGGAGCAAAAGCCTGCCAGCAGCAGTAGATGTGGTCTGGATATGTCTACGCTGTCTTTCGTGCCACACAAGAGTGCTCTGACAAAGACAGCCATCTCATGTGGTGGAGTATACAATTCTGCTGCAGCAGGCATGACAGGGAAGGTTGGTATCCATAGGGATCTCCCTTGAGGAGATCAGCCTAAAGGGGCATGAAATGTGATGAACAGGGTAATTCAAGTACATGAAATTTATGAATCCTGGTTGACATGAGGAAGTTGTTGCCTTGAAAAGGCTGCTGCAGGGGGGTTGGACTCCTTTGCTTGCTAAGCGACTGAGGATAATAGAGGGCTAACTTTCATAATTTGGGCCAGACAAGCCATCGGGCTGGCTGAAGCCTGGGAAGACTCACTGGCTTTAAACATCATTACCAGCAAATTCATTTTTCCACCCTACAGGCTGTGTATGTGTGCATGTGTTATTGACTCCAGATTTTAAATGCCCCTGAAGATATACCCTATGGACTGAGAGTGCCCATGAGTTGAAGATAACATTGAACTTGCAAACAGCGATGGGAAAGGGCTGTGCTGGCCTAGGGCAGGGAACTCATGTGCTCCAGAATTTCATGTCCCTGAAGAAGTAACCAAAAACCAGCCTGTGCCCAGGAAATGTACTAAAAAACAAAGAAAATGAGAAGCAGTGCACAAGTAATGGGAAACCTGAGAAACTACAAGCTGAGCAGGTTGGGATCCAGTGCAGTAGCATGGAGAGTGTTCATATAGGAGTTGGGGAGTTGGCCTCTTAAGCCTGTGGCATTTCCCTTACAGGCATCAGCCAAAACGGGGCTGGATGCTGATGGAAAAGTTTTGGAAGGCACCCAGACCAAGAAACATGCTTGTTGCTCTGTCAGCAGTGGCTAATATGTGGAGGTCTTGCTTAAAAGAAGGGTGGAGAAGTGGCTGACCTAGCCCAACGGGACACATTTTTCAAAGGACAACCAAGGCAAGAATCATAGAATCATTGAATTGTTTAGGTTGGAAAAGACCTTTAAGGCCATCCAGTCCAACCATTGACCCTACTCTACCAAGTCTGCCACTAAACCATGTCTCTAAGCATCACATCTACACGACCTTTAAACACATCTAGGGATGGTGACTCAACCACCTCCCTGGGCAGCCAGCATTCCTTCAGCCACTCCTCATAAGACATGTTCTCCAGACCCCTCACCAGCTTTGCTGCCCTTCTCTGGACACGCTCCAGCACCTCAATGCCCCTCCTAGACTGTGGCGCCCAAAACTGAACACAGGACTCAAGCTGTGGCCTCACCAGCGCTGAGTACAGGGGCACCATCACTTCCCTGCTCCTGCTGGCCACACTATTCTTGATGCAGGCCAAGATGCCATTGGCCTTCTCTGCTACCTGGGCACTCTGCTGGCTCATGTTCAGCCAGCTGTCCACCAGGACCCCCAGGTCCTTTTCTGCCAGGCAGCTTTCCAGCCACTCCTCCCCAAGCCTGGAGCGTTGCCTGGGGTTGTGGTGACTCAAGTGCAGGACCCGGCACTTGGCCTATTTAAACCTCCTGCAGTTGGCTTCAGCCCATCGATCCAGCCTGTCCAGATCTCTCTGCAGAGCCTTCCTACTCTCAAGCAGATCAACATTCCTGCTTAATTTGGTGTCATCTGCAAACTTACTGAGGGTGCACTCAATCCTCTCATCCAGATCATCAATAATGATATTAAACAAGGCTGGCCCCAAAACTGAGCCCTGAGGAGCACCACTTGAGACCTGCCACCAGCTGGATTTAACGCCATTCACCACAACTCTCTGGGCTTGGCCATCCAGCCAGTTTTTAACCCAGTGAAGAGTACACCTGTCTGAGCCACGGGCTGCCAGCTTCTCTAGCAGAATGGTGTGGGAGACTGTGTCAAAGGCCTTACTAAAGTCCAAGTAGACAACATCCACAACCTTTCCTTCATCCACCAGGCAGGTCACCTGGTCGTAAAAGGAGATCAGGTTGGTTAAACGGGACCTGCCTTTCATGAACCCATGCTGGCTGGGCTTGCTCTCCTGGCTGTCCTTCACATGCCGCATGAGTGCACTCAGCATGATTGGTTCCATGATCTTTCCTGGTACTGAGGTCAGGCTGACAGGCCTGTAGTTGCCTAGATCCTCCTTCTGGCCCTTCTTGTAGATGGGTGTCACATTGGCAAGCCTCCAACCATCTGGAACCTCCCCTGTTGACCAAGACCGCTGATAAATGATGCAGAGTGGCTTGGCAAGCTTCTCTGTTAGTTCCCTCAGCACTCTCGAGTGGATCCCATGTGGGCCCATCGACTTGTGGCTGTCCAGTTGGTGTAGCAGGTCACTAACTGCTTCCTCTTGGATTATGGGGGGTTTATTCTGTTCTTCATCCCTGTCTTCCAGCTCAGGGGGCTGAATGCCCTGAGGATGACTGGTCTTACTATTAAAGACTGAGGCAAAGAAGGCATTAAGTACCTCAGCCTTCTCCTCAGCCTTGTTGACAGTCTTCCCCTCTGCATCCAATAAGGGGTGGAGATTCTCCCTGGCTAAACATCTCTAAACTGCATGTATAGTTCTGCCATCACAGATCTAACTTTTCATGTACACCCTACTAGTAAAAGAGTAGTCTGCTATCAGCAGTGACTATGAGGTTTTCCTATGATTCATCTTTATATGTTGGAGATGGAGAGATGTCGTTGGGACCAACTGTTCCCACTTTGTAACACGGATCTCATTAGGTCAAAACACTAACTCCATGAGATCAAGTAGTATTTATCAGATGGTACAATGTATTACTTTCTAACAACCACTGTTAAAGAGATCAAAATCCAGTGCTATAAAATTATTTTTTCTTGCATCGAGTAAGTCTTACTGTATTTACAGAAGTAATTTTCTGAACACAGAATGCTTCTTGACTGTATAAGTAAGAGCTAAAAGCTATTAATTATTTCCTCTTTATGTATGTAACACACCAGTTTTAGATGCACTTACTTGTAAAGTTATTATGCAGTTGTTATGGAAGCGTCAAGCTGTTCGCCAAGCCAAAGAAAAGCATTTTAAGCAGTACTAAGTGTAAAACCAAATGAATTAATGTGTTTTTCATGACGCTTCTTTGTTTGTTTGCTTGCATTTTACTCCCTGGAGAAAATAAAAATGAAAACCAGAGGCCTTTTCCTGCCATCTTTTGCTCAGCTAAACCATCTCATTGCTTTCAACAGAACAGAACGGCAGAAATGTCTAAGAATTATCCACGTGAGCAAAGCTTAGGAATGCCAGCTACCATGACTGATTGCAATGCTGTCTTTAGTGCAGTGTTGATTAGATAAAGAAAATACTTTGATTTCAAGACATCAAAAATTAATTTCAGCTTTATTATTATGTCTCTTGTACTTAAAGCAGACTGGGCCAGTTTCCCTGTTACCTTGCATGCTATATAAGCATTAGCACTCTGTGTAGCAATTTGCACTCAGCTTGAACATGATGTCAATGGCCAAGCAAGAAAGATGAGCAAGAATATGGCTCTTGCTATTACATCATGATGATAAAAAATAATTGATAGCTTCATTTTTAGGGATTGCCATTCTTTCTTACCTTTTTGGGGGAGATCAAGGTTATATTTGGAAACATTGGACTAAATCAGTGTGAGATGAATTCTTTCACAGAGGAAAAATCTGGTTTCCTGAATAGCGGGATAATTAGCTTGCTACAAGTGGTATCCAGGTCTGTCCAGATCCCGTGATGAAATAGAGGCAGAGCTCATGGCTTTCTGTACTTTACTGTCCAGGTACCAAGGCTGGCCCACCAACACCACACTGCAAGTGTTTAGTCCTTCACACACAGTCTTGGAAATCAGCCTTGCAGTGTAGGACATGAGAAAAACATATTCCTTACTTTTAAAAATTATAATTGAAAGTAATGGTGACATTTCCCAATGAAGTCAATAGTTTGTCCTTTTTTGTTTATTCCTAAGGGCCTCAATAGAAGGTTAAAGCAAATTAGAAAAACCAAGGGAAGTCATTTCCACCTTCAACAGTTCTACTGAAGTCACACGATGAAACCACCTTTACTTTGAGAAATTGTTACTAATTCAAGTCACTGAGAGTGCATGTCCACAAAGAGAGCCAGCACACAATTGTTAATAATTACCATCAAGTTTACAGTACTGACAGATTGCAGATTAATTAGACAATGTATAGATGGAAGGGAGAACAAAAAGCCAGTGGTTAAAGGATGATGTTTAGTGTGGCTCTTGTGAATTTTTATTGGGTATTCATTAGTTCCACTTAGTGGTCACCTGTACAGTGTTTTCTGAAAGAGAGTTTGGGCCACTCCTGGGGAGGAGACTGTGTGTCAGAAGGGTGAAGCAGGAGGAAGAGGAGAGGTCAGTCACACGTAGGGGAGATCCCAGGTCATGCTGCTGAACATGCTGCTGTAGAAGAGGCCTGTGTTTAGGCACCTAAATCTCACCTTCAGTGTTTTAGACTCAAGAGAAGCACCTCTGATAAGAACAAAGAAATACGTTCACAGGCTAATGAACATGCCAATTAAAGTGAGGAACAAGCCACTGAACCACTGCCCATCCTCAGCCTTATATCATCTAAGCATACAAGGTGGTATGTCTCTGTTCAGAGACAGCATGAGTCCGGATGATCTATGAAACCATTGCATGATATGCAGTTGTTCACAAGCAGTGATAGCTCACTCAGCAATCACCATCCCTCAGCAAAACACCAGGTGCGAGGAAAAGATCCGTCTCCATCATTAACATGATGGTGTCATGTATGTACCTGTGTTTTATCGTAGAGTGAATCCTTTTAATTAAACTGTGTTATGGAAAGCTTACTTCATAGTGTGTGTTACATTCCCATAGAAACATTCACATTGATCTTGGATTTTGCCTTTAGCACACTTAACTTCTGGGTTTGTAGTAATCTGACACACTTTCTTTAACTATGAGAAAAATCTGTCTTTTTTGACTACAGCAGCACTGATTGATTCCATGCTTACAGCCGGATTTTTTTTTTATGGGCTCTTATTCACTGATGTTTCAGAAACCTATTGGTTGGTTGTATTCCCACAGCTGAAATAAACTGGTGGCACAGGAGAAAACTGCCACATTTGCTGAAACGCCACAGACAAATTGCTATTCCTTTAGCTAACCTTTTTTTTTCTATTTTCCAAGAAATATGCTACGTTTCTAAAGAGACAAATTTCAAGGAAACTGAACACTATGCCTTTATAAAGAAAAATGAGATAATATGGAGGTGGGGAGAGAGTAGAAATATTTCTGATTATTCTGAAAGTTTTTATTCTTTCACAGTAAAATGTTATTAAAAAAGTATCCAAAGTTAAGTGCTGTTGGGTTTTTCTAAAAGACCTGCAGACTTAACTCATTATTCAGGCGAGTGGTCCAGAGAGGTCAGCAGGCCTGTTCCAATAAGTGATGACATTTAGTAAACTCTTGCAGGATGAAAAATTAAACCACCAGTTCTGTAAGTTGCCTCACGCTGCAAGGTGCCCCCATGTCTGGAGTGTCTTTCAGAATGGGCACAGGATTCCATTCAGGTGCTGACATTTTGGATAAATAGGTAATTTTTTAAATGTCATAGCATACTGACTGTGCTTTGAGGTATGTTCATGTGAATGAGGAAAAGAATGGTAAGTCTGAGTGTATACATAAGCCAATGAAAGACAGTAGCTGTCTAACTTGAGCCCTGTTCATTTGGGGAAAAGGTCCTTACACTTTTGCTCTTTTCAGTTAAATTGCTTTGCCATTATCTGTATCTCTAATTTTCTTGCAGGCTTCCCCTGGGAACAGAGAAAGGAATGGACTTATTAGAGGGATCAGACAGCTGTGAGTCCAGAACCTATTGTGCAGTTAGAATCAAATTATTATGGGTCTGATCCTGGGGCATGCCCAGAATCCGCAACCCTTACTAAAGTCAGAAGCTCTGCATCTCACAGATACAGGTATGGCAAAATATGGCAAAATGTTGCTAACATCAACAGAATTTTTAGACCTAAATCCACAAGAGATTTAAGCTCCTAAACCCAAGATTCCCAAAGCACTTTGCCAGCTGTGTATCCTGACAGATATCTATATTAATTTGTATGCCTACACATCCACCACTGCACACAAAACTGTCGCTGAACTGTTTGGCACTTTCTACAATATCTTGACTTTGGAGCAAGGCTTTTACTCAACATAACCTCATCAGGCAAATAGCTGTTTTCACAAATGTGGGCTCCACACAATAGGGATGAGATTTGGTATAAGTAAGCTGGAATGCGGCTTACTTATACTGTAATTAAATTGTAAGTGGCCTAAATTTAAGCAGCATTAAGATCTGGTTCAAGTCCACTTCTGCAGGTGGTGGAGGGTCTGCTCATCTTTTTAAAGTTCATGATGCCTTTGTTGGAACAGCAATGCTGTTTACAACACAAAAAAACTCTGAGGCTTGAGGATTACCTGGGTATGGTTATGTTGTTGGTAAGTTGTGGAGGGTAAGAGTAATGCTAATGCAATAATAAGATGACTGTGATATTAACATAACTCATTATTCCAGATATAGGTAAATTATTTTCTTCTATGTATCTCTGGTCCTCAATTTAAAATCCATGGACCAGTGTATTATGCTGCCAAATTGACCAGGAGATGTTAGATACCCAGCATGGTAAGTGAATGATTGCATAGCGTGAGGGAAACAAAGACAGATACCAGTAACAGCAAAAAGAAGGTTCCTGGGATGGTAAGGAAACTAAACAAACACTGTAAGGGTAAAAGCTCTAGTCCTGGTTGTACATGCATATATGACAAGCCCCACACTTCATTTTCAGAGTTACCAACATGTAAACCACTCTAAACATGAGGTATAACAGCATGTAGGAGGATTTATGTTTTAGTCAGCCCTGTAAAAATTCTAACAGAGGTTGGAGATATGACTGACATTAAGAAGGTTGTACATATAGGGTGTCAGGGCACATCCTATCAGCAGATGGGCAACAGTATTGAGTTTTGAAGGCAATGTTGCCTTCAAGTACTAACAAGGAATTTGTCTTAGCCTGAATTATGAGAAGTGAATTATGGTATGAGGTTGGTGTGGACCTCATCTGAAGCTGAACGGGGCCTTTCCTCCCAGTAGGAATCTCTCTTGCCCATTTCCAAACCAAGATACCAGTCCTGGACATTTTCTTGTTTCTTCCTCCTTCTTTGTCCCGTCAGTAACTGTAATGTGAGGTGATGGTTGTAAATAATTATTCCTCCTCTTTCACTTCCTTGTGGGCCATCTGCTTTTTACCCTTTTGTCTGGATTCTGTAGTTGGCAGCAGAAGTAAATGCCTAATAATTTCTGCAATGTAAATTCAGCAAAATTAAGATTAGCTGTGTAATTAACACAGTATCACAGGAGTTTAAACCCAAAAAGCTCCATTTTTTATTTGCTTTGTTTATTATTGCTCCCGATCACACCTCTCACTCTATTTTTCTAGGATTCCTTTCCCATCTGTAAGTTCAATGTTTTTCTCTCTCTTTTCTCATGTTTTGCTGTTGTCTTCCCCTTCTTTGTTGCACAGCCCTTGCCCAAGTTCCCATACCCTAAACCCTCTTCTGTCTTCATTCCCAGATGTCTCCCTCCCTCTCCCTCTCTTTCTCCCTCCTATTTTTTCCAATTTCCTTTTTCTCTCTCCTCCTTAAATTCTCTTTTTGTAACCTTTGTCTGGCTGCAGCTCCCACGATATGAGGGGGAACTGTTGCTCCACCTATTGCACTTCAGGCCCTCCCACACTCAAACATGGAATCTCCAGGTTCACCACACTTTTCTCTGCTGGGAACAGAGAGACGGATCCCACCAGCACAGCACATCAATATTTACTGATACACAAAAGTACTCTGTCAGAAAGGCAGCCTGGGAGCCATTCTTCCAGTGGCTGGCTACTAATAATGAATGATGATCACTTTTCGTTCCAGAGTGAAAGATGTTTCGATGGATACATCTTCATTTGCCACCCTGCTTCTTCTAGTGTCGACTTCACAGAGTCATGATGATGACTGGTGTAATAAACCAATAATTGGGCTATTTAAACTTCAAGATCGATCTTGTACCATCATCGTTAAAGAAAAAAATACCATGTTAAGTTCTTTTCTGATTGATTTTTTTCTAAACATGTCAATTTACATCACTAGGTTTTAAGACAGCATTGATTTGAGCAAGCAAACAGATGCAGAAATATTAGTGAAGGCGTAATTAGCATGCTTTTCCCCCTTTTTCAAGATTGACTTAAGATACCTCAGTGGCAGTAGGTTTTTTCAGTTGATAGCCAAACATTGCCTTAGGGAGCATGCCCTCTTATGACATTTATCCCTTCCTACTTATACAGAGATGTATGTTTTTAAGCTAATTCATTTCATAGCAGACACACTGTTATTGCTGAATACAGACTTATATCCAAAGTAGCACATTTCCTGGTTGGATTTGCAAAGCTATGACAACAATTTCCTTGAATCACTTAATTAGATGCTATCTGTGAAACATTTATAAATGCAATTGCCTTCTAACAAAATATTCTCTTTTTCCACCCCTACCCTCAACTTAATTTTGTGTATCAGTTTGGTTGTAGATACAATGATTGAGGTCTTGCCATCACTTGAAATGAAATAGATTGATTTATCCCTGACTATTGTAATTATGGCACAGTAATCACTTTGCCCTACAGACGACCTCCACCTTGGTTCCCAGGCTGGAGTTGTAATTGGGCTTCTTTGCCAACCGAGATTCTCGTTCATCTCGTCAGGTTACTCTAAGCACTGTCTGCAGGGGGATTGTTGTATTGCTTTTAACTGCAGGCTGGACTGAAGCAGCAATTGTCTTTGGCAGTCACCTAGGGCATTACTAAGCATGAAAATAAGTTCACCTAAATAGGAAGACAAGCCTCCCTAAAATTCACACTCTTCACAGCAAATACTGTGTCATTTACAATGAGGGGAGCGGTTATGGAATGACAGTTAAATTTATCAGGAGGATGTGGAATAAAACATTAACCGGTGCAATTAATTGTGTATAATAGACTTGCTGGAAAATGGATTTCAATTTGTTAAAAGTTTGACATTGACACAGAGTTTGTGTATACACATACATCTTAAGTGAAAGCTCAGAAAAAACTTTTCCTTTCCCTTTCCCTAGTAAGCATCCATCAGCACCCTTTCCATAAATGAGGATGTTGTGAGTCCATAAATGTTTGCCATTGACTATGTAGACACTCTGTCTTTATTTTTATTAATCTACCTTGAGTTACTGCTTTTCCCTTTTTATTATTTCTGTAATGTTTTCATTTCGTCCCCAGCTATCTCAGTTTGAAATGTTTTCAATAGTCACTTGCAGTATCATTTCCACAATATCTATTATTTATTTAGATGTCGCTAATAGTACAATATTTCAACTATTAGGAAACCTGATGTGTAGACTTTCTCCCACTTGCTTTGGTTTGAATGACAAGTAAGTTGCACCTTCTGGATATATTTCTTAATGCTAAATAGTAACTAGCTCACTAGCTTTGCAGACCACACAGAAGAAGAACTAAGTTTTGCTGAAGGAACAATCTATTTCCATCAATTGTACAAAGGGTGTCATACGGGCATTTTCTGAGGCCCTCAATTCAAGCATTTTTTGTTACAAATTAATAGGAGTATATGAATTACTCCTTAAATGCAAATTTTGAGAGTCTCAAACTTGACTGGAAAGCACCTAAATTTCCACTTCCTCTTGTCCTTAAGAGCGATGAACTTCAACAGTTCTCCACTGAAGAGCCCAGTGAAGTCAAGATTAAAGCTCCCACAAAATTCTACAGTGTCAAGTTTCAGCTGCAGTTGTAAATGAATTGATCAAGGAAAAATATGGAAAGATCAACTCAGCTTTCACAGAAGAAATTTTTGTAAGTCAAACCTTTCCTTTATAGTCAATCAATTCTACAGCAGACCTCAACCTTTACAGCAGCAGAAGCAATCACACTGTTCAAGTTACTCACTGCAAGTAGTCTCTGTCTTCTCTATAAGCCTCTGTTTTTTCATTTTAATTCTGAAAACTTAAGTAGCATCAAGGCTTCTCACTGGCAACGTATCTTCTGCCAACTGTCATCTATGAACCACTGTATTCTGGCTTCCCATTTCAAATGAAGTTGACAAGTACCCTGGAGAAAGCACAACATCATATCGAACTAGTGTTCTTGCTTCAACTACGCTTCAAAATGGCCTAATATGATGCTTGGAAAAATTGCTGCGAGTACATTGGGTTTCAAAAGTAGTCGACTTCTCAAGGTTGTAGTAAAAGTGTCCTCTGTTGCCTTGGGATCTAAAGGAACTCATCTAATCAATGGTCATGAAAACCTCCAAATTGACCAAACCAGAGAATCCACTCTCCAATAGCTCTTAATTTATTGTACAATACAGGAAGCCTGTTATGGATAACACAGCTGTAAGTGTTCAATGGTTCTCCTGGGAACTTTACTTAAGCTTCTCTAGACATTAACTCCGTATTCCAGGATGATTGTCTTGCTGTGGAAATACCAGAGAACTTCAGTGCAAAACTTATCTACTGACACACTAAAAGACCAGAGAATTATTGTACTATACCACAGCTCATCCTAATTAAATTGACTCAGATTTTTAAAGTTCTCGTGACAGATTGTTCCACCTCTTGTTCCTTAGCTACTCAATAAATGTATCTTCCTTCATAAGAAATAACACCAACAGTTTGTTAGTTTGCTTCAAACAGCCATTTTCTCTCTCAAAATTTCCATTTAAGGTGGAAGGCTAACTTATAGCTACGTATCTCAGGCTGTGTTTCCTACTGCAAGCCTTTGCAATTGCATTTTTTATTCCTCTGGAATCTCTTTTTAGAAATGAATGATTTTAGGCTTAGACCACAAGGATTTTGGCAAAAAAAAAAAGATCTGGTTGTGATCTTGAGCATATATATCAAATTATGACTATATACATGCATATACATATAGAGACAGAAAATTTAGGATTCAAAGACAATTCTGTATACGCATATATGTATTGCATGTACTTATGCTTGCTATATGGAGAAAGAGATGGGATTCAGATGACTAGAAGTTGAAATAGTAAATATGACACTTGAATACTTGGTATGTTAACAGAAGTGCTTCTTCTCATTTGCTTTACATGCTACATAAGTCAATGTTCCAAACAAAAAATATGCAAAAAAATTATAAGATGGTCTGCTTAGAAAGTAGGGTTGGACAGTGGATAAAGTTTAAAGACAAATGCTTTTTCTTACAACTGCATTGCTGTACACGAAAAGAGAAAAATTTGCCATTAACATCTTGTTCTGAACATATGGTGATGTAAGCAGTGTTTCTTGGAGGTTTACAATGCCACCTTTGAGAATTTGCATGAACAAAATAAATTAGATGTTACACACAAATGCCAGGAATGCTTTCCCAGAAGAAAGTACATTACAGCTGAAATGTGTCAGTCTTTTGTTTTCAGCAAAAATATAGAACATTAAGTAATATGTGTTTCTTTCCATCAGGCTTTGCTCGCGTATGTTCAGTTAAATACTGGGCAACCTCTTTGGTTAACAGTTGTGGGTTCTTATCACAATCATTTACTATTCAAATAACATTATATCAAGATTAGTAAAAACATACTATCTTTTTTCTGCATAATATTATTCTTAAATGTATTCTTTATGATTTTGGCATTAGTTCGAAACAGGCCAGAGGGACTGCTGGTGGCATAATCACCTAAAAGAGACGATCATGTTGTGCAAATGGAGGGGGATTCTGTGTATTGTCAAAGTCACAGGTATCAAATCAAAGAAATTGCAGCAGCACTCACGAAAACATTATGTGGATGTTCTGCAAATTGTCCTTGGGCTAGAAGAATACGCCCATCCTATCACACTATGTAGCTAATCCAGTTTGGTCACTCAGGAACTGTGATTGGAGTTTCAGGGAGATGCAGGATTTGACATGAATTATTTCTTTGAGGCACAGTTTTAGTGCATATATTTCTCCAAGACAGTTATTTTTTCAGTAGCTTTTTTCCCCAACGGTTTTAATTGCAGCAAAAATGTCTTTTTGTCCCATATTCTCATAGCTTTTATAACTGAAGGAAATATAACAGACTAGCTTTTCTGTCAGGATTTGTCTTGATGCTTTCCATATACCCTTTTTGTCCAAAAGATTTTTGAAGTTGCCTTAAAATCCAATAAAATTAACCCCTACTTACTGACTAGAGCTTAAAAGAATGTCTGAATACTTGCTGTTCTTATGGGACCTAATGAAGAAAATGTAAATTTCATTCTTCAACCCCTAATTTAAAAATGATGATAAATAAAATCATTGGTGCCAATCCCAGACTGTTGGGCTGTGCAGTAAGAGCTGTGTTTTGGGTACTGTTATGTATGTGTATGCATTTGTGTATACACAACTATACTTACTGTTAAATGTGGAATCTTCAAGTTCACAAATAATCTTTCTCGGTTGAGCTGAGAAAGCACAGTCATTCTTGTGGGACTAATTTGGGGTTAAGTATTAAAAATATATTCTGTTGCATTTCTTTCTGCCATCTCATGCCAATTCCCACCATATATTTAAAAATAGTTTCAGAAGTCATTGCAGGAATAAAGCATATATCAAGCTGTAGATTAATTGCTAAGAGAGAAGAAGCCTTTTTCTGCCCTTCATTGTCCCAGGCAGGCAGCCATCCTGTTTTCCTTCCAGCCTAAGCTACCTAGGTGCACACTCAAGAAGCACTGCAGAGAAGTGCTGCTCTCTGACACCATCTGCTCTGAGCCTCTCCTTACTGCAACTGTCAATATGTGAACACATTAAAGACTTCTCTTCTTTTGATATGTGAGCATTGCCTTGGGATATGCTGGTCACATCATTTTCTCTCAATAGATAATGATTTCCCGTCCTCTGCCTTGTCCTGAGTTGGGATTTGTGGTGAATGGAGAGGTTTGTCCTATTGCCTTTAAAACTCAGTTTTCTGGGACTTGTGATGCATCTTTTATCAAAAGGGAAATATGACAAGCCTATTGAATATCATCTAAAATCTCACTCCTGTCTTTCAAGGACCTCCAACCCACACAGCCTCTCTTCATGTGAAATGTATCTGCTGTTCTCAAGCTCATTTTCAGCACTCTTTTGACACTTATTTTTCAGCAATCTTCTTATTCCACCATGAAATAATGTTTTATCATCAGCGAGACTGTGAAAATGAGCACACAAGTGTTACGATCTTCCAGATAGCCAAAATCTTATGGAAATTCAAGACATCATATCAAGGTAGTACTGGAGGCAACAAGAAGGCAGTTCAGAGCAGAAGTCCCGAGTGACGCTTCCACAACAGCCTGAATAAATTCACTTCCACTAAGGGATCTGGGTGACAATTTGGCACTGTGGCAAGATGTGGCCAGATCCTGCAACCCCAGGCATACCTCAGTATGAAAGACATACTTGAGTACTTTTCTCCAAAAAAAATTGGCATGACCAGCTGTTCGGCGTTGCAGGAGCTGTATGGCACTGTGAAGCATTTCTCCTTGCCAGGTTATGAACTCTTTAAACTGACATCTAAATTGCATTCAGGAACAATTTCTCCTAATTCTAGTCCAGACAGGGTTTTAAAGAGTTATCTGTTGGACAGGCCTGCGTTGACCTCCTATAAAAGTCAAACCCATTCTGTTCAGTAAAACTTTTGACAAAAATTGTCCTCAGAATCCTAAAAGGATACTTCAGGGATAAGAAAAGGAGAACTGGCACGCTGCATTCCCTAGTTACTGTTACCTGCAAGTATTTCACCTCTCGCTCTCAGTTTTATTAGTCAACTAATTTATTGGAAAAAAAGTTGGATGACTGTGAGGTCTAGTCAGCAGCCTCATTGTTTTGTTATAACTCAGACTATGGAAGGACAAAAAAACATCAGGAATTATTGACCTTCTTGTTGCTCTTCAGTGTGTGTGTTTTGCAGCCATGGAGGGGAGAAGCAGTAAAACTTGTGTTTCTGATCTCACTGTAGCAGTACAGTAACCGTACCTCATATATTTTCCTGCTGAGAAAATATGCTGCTGTTCTTCATGGAAGGACTAAAGATTTATACGCCTTGTCTTTGTGCTGTGCACATCAATTCCAGCTCATGGCTTCAATAGCTACATCAGTTAGGCCCTTTGAAATGGTCAGCTGGAGGCAGCAGATATTCCCAAGTTCAATCAGAAAGGAGCCAATCACAGGTGTTTTGGGTCTCCAAAGTCAGTGTGACTTCCTTAGTCTATGCTGTGCCGCTAAACCAATTCGTTTATAAATTGGACATAGCTGATCCTCCCCAGCTCCACACTGGCTATGCTTGTAGTTTGTCAGGGAATCACGTGAAACTGCAAGCTGACTTGTAGATAGACACCATCTATGGTGTGACGTAAGTTCTGCCAGCTAATTCTGATCAAACTGTGCCATTTGAAAGGAGAACAGAAACAATTTAGCTAGCAAAAATCAAGTTCTTCACAGAAGACTCCATCATCTGCATTCCTATTTTTATGCCGATGATTTGATAATCGGGCTTTTTGTTCTAAAACACTTTCTCATGCAAAAATGTACAATCAATCTTTTTTGTTTGCATTGCACACTGACATTTATTGGTACCTTTAATATGCGGTTTCTATGAATAGTGTTATAGCCAGATGAAGGGAATAGCTGACTTGAACTTCTAGGTCACTAATTCTTTACAGATTAGCGCTGTCAGCACTGATGGATGAAGGGGGAGATCTATCAGAATGGATGTGAGGGGTTTCACTCCTGCTTTGTAAATCATGCAGGAAATCCTAGTGTAAACTAAGCCTCAGCCTGTCACAAAAGTTAAAACATCACAAGCAGAGCAGCAATCCTCCAGTTAAATTGGCTTTTTGTCGCTGTTGATCAAATTTCTTATAATCCTTCCCGCTTGTTTTGTCTAGTGCTGCATTAGTGATGAAAGGCCTCAGGATTTATTAAAAGAACGTAAAAGCAGAACAGTACAAAACAAAACACCCAAGAAACTCATGAGCAGGGAAAAGCATGTAATGCCTTTCTGTGTGATCTCGTCAACGCTCACAATTCCCATGGAAGTCGTGTGGGTACAGAGCTGTGTGACACTCTCCAGGAGTGACCATTTTTTGCACTAGACATGGACAAATTGGGCAGTGGTATAAAACACTTTGGAATTTCTTTCCTGGGAAAGAAAAAAAATTTGCCCATCAATTTGCAAACAATCTGTCTGAGTTTCCTATTCTGTATTAAAAAAATAAATAAAATTCCTCTCCTTCTTCACTAAAGTAAAAAGAAAGGTTTTATTTCATGTCTTTGGTATAGGGATAAAAGCCATACAACATCACGTGGAGTGGTGATGGTTTGTGGAACGGGAGTATGTATTCTTTTTCTTTTTTCCTTTTTTTTTTTTTTTTTAAGCGATGCCTCTTAACTTAGGTGGTTGCAGATCTGCCTCCTTACAGGATTTTCCCCTCAGTATTCCTTCAGGTGGGTCCCTTACATTTGGCAATGACAGACCGCTCCAGCCTTTAAATTAAAGCTGACTGATATATTTTTTGAGACTACGTCCTATACCTATATATTTTTTATCTGCTACAGCAGGTAGTTTCACCTTCTGAGAGGTTCTCAACCCTGATACAGTAATGTGTTCACATACAGTGAAGCAGCTGGCTCAAGCTGAATTCCAGTAACAATTTGCCATTAAAAAAATTTATAGATGTATTGAAAAATATCCATGAGTTCTCTTCATCCATTAGAGGAAATCACAGTGAGTCTGGCCTCTCATCTAGGAGGTCCTAGGCACTGCCAGACACACCCAAATTTTGCTTTAAAGAAACTATGAAATCCTGATTGTTAGCATTTATGCCTTGTAGTTTCAGTAACTTATAATGAGATTGATAAAAGAAGGCAAAGAAGAGGTGACAGAAAGATCTTGGTTAGTTTAGCCAGCCAGTGGAAGGCTTGGAAGAGAGATGATTTCCCTCTGTGAATAAGATCTGAGTAAATAAGGGAACACAGATCACTAAATAAGCTTCCCCTTGGGAGGAAGGAAAGCTCTTTAAGCACAGTAATTGGCTCTGAGTAAATTTAGACTGGAAATCATTAAGTCTCCTACCATTAGGGCAGGGGTGTTCTAGAATTAGCTTCCAACTGGAGCTGAAGGTATAACTGAGACAAGTAATTCCTAGGACAGAGCTAGATGATTACTTTATGAAGGCAGTACCTATTGCATGGCCAGTGGTGATCCAGGGACTGGCATTGAAGAGAGTCCTTCCAGTCCCATGTTCTTAGTACAAGTCCCCTAAGACAGGAGCTGTCGCTACCCAGAAGGACATTTCTCACTTAGCACTTTTAGGACAGAATAGTCAGTACCAAAGTACAGCTGTTAGGTCTAAAACACTCTTAGGGTAAAATAAGACAGGAAGTGGGTTGCACCTGCTGGTACCAATGATAATTTTGTGCCAGAGAGATATTACTGATTTTGATGGAATCCCTCCTTATCTGAGGATGTGTGAGTGAAAAAGAGATACTAAAGGTTAGTAAAGCTTTAATGTTGTCCTAAAAAAATCTGGGAAGGAGATAATGGGAGAAGCAAGATCTAAGTTCCCTCATTTTCAATAGTTGTCCTCTTTTAAAACTTTCCTGAATTACTTCCACAAGTATTTCTGGCTCAGGCTTCTGCTAATTGCCCCTTGGAAATTTGGTGTCATGTGACTGAATCTATTTTTAAGATACAACTGGTCCTGTATTATGCACTTGTAGCTCAAGCTGCAATGAGGGAATGAAATGTTAGAGTGTCTTTTGACTCTGTGCGCTATTAACTCTTGTCTTGATGATCCATTGATATGGTTTGCTGCTGGTTGAATGGTTTATTAAATACCTTTCAGCCTGTGTTGTATCGGCACATCACTCATTACAGACACTTCAGAAGCCATCAGCCCTGCAAACAGGGTGTGAGTAATGAAGACCCTTTTTCTGGTGTGAATACAGAGAAAGGGAAATCATCATCCAGGCTCTTGTTCCAGCAAGAGCCACACTTGAATTACTTGTAATCATGGTTACTGAGAGCCATTAGATAAGGAGCTTATTACTTAGCTTTGTCTTACAACATGGGTTGCAATGTCTGTGGTTAAACTGTGGGGCAAAAAGCTCCATGGGCAGAACGAGATCTGTCCCAATTCCCCACTTATCATCTGAGTAAGAGGGTTAATGGAGCACTTCATGGTTCTGTAAACCCAGTTTTCCTCCCAAAGGATGCAGAGATGGTTCATACCAAAGTTGTCTCGGGTCAGTGTCAAGCTGGGACAAAGGTGTGCAGCCTCAGCACGCGGGCTGAAGAGTACCGAATAATTAGTGTAGACCCAACCAGTATCACCATGGAGATCTCACAGTTGTTTCCATGACATTTATTGGTATTTTCAATTCTTCATGAGTGGTGAACAGAAATGAAAAAGACAGGCATTCTTCTTTATGGATAGTGAAAAAGAAAGCATGCAGCACACTTTAAATTCACTAAGTGATTTTTTAAAAATCTTTACTTCAGCTGTATAATAGCTTTTCATTGAACAGTAAATCTCCTTTGTCATGTATTTTTGTATCGTTTGTTACCATCCTGTGACTGTACCTAATAATAAATATTGTCAGGTGTTTTATTCAGGCTTTAGTTAGATACTAAATAGAGGCAATAGGACTTAAACATAAGAAAAAGCTGTTTTACTGTAAGAGTGATCACATGGGGCATGTTGCCCAGAGGGGCAGTGGAGTGTCCATCCCTGGAAATATTCAGACTCTGACTGGATATAGACCTGGGTAATAAGCTCTAGTTGACCCTGCTTGATTGAGGATTGGACTAGAAGATCTCCAGAAGTGCCTTCCAGCCTCAGCAATTCTATGATATCAAAGCACACACATAAGAAGCCATACCACCAGATGCTAACCTACAAAGTACCAGGATTTCTTTTTGAATTGAACAAGATCATGGGTGGTGTGCAGCCTTGCCAGGAAATCTAAGATGTGCTTTTTCAGAAGTGTAGTGTTAATGAAAGCATCCTTTCTGTTAGATCTATTTTTATTTTCAATAACTAAGCGGCACTTCCCACTTTTTCTATTGAACTGCACACTGCACACTGCTGTTCTCCATATTTTTCTGTGACACCAATATATACCAATAAATATTGTTCTTTAAGGCAGATCACAGAGAATGGCAAGTTACTGTAAGAAAAACAACCGCTTTTATTACTTAGAAGAGAAGCAAGTGCAAGACAAAGTGGTACATCATACATGATATGTTGATTTTATAAAATAATTAATAGAAAACTCAAAATATATATTTATGGCAATGTATCAATATCAGAGTTTTACATTTTCCAGTCTTCTTTATTTCTCAGTAGATTTTCCACTGCAGCAGCAAATAACAATAAGAACTGCTTAAATAAATAGCTAATGAAAACTTTGCAGTCTTAAAAGAAATATTGGTTTGTTTGGGTTTTTTTTGTCAGAAAGCTGAATTGCAGGACATCTGTTGTTCTACTCCCTGCTACCTAAGAATGAAAACTTTTTTATTGTTTACTAGTCTGATCTTAGAAATGGTTCACAAAACATGCTTGATAAATAATGATAGCTTCTTGGGAGGGAAAAAAAATCAGATTTGGGCCATTGCTGGTTTTAAAATCACAGTGTGTTAGAATGAGGCTGAGATAATTGCTCTGTCAAACTGGTTTCCTTTTATTTTGGAGCTCTCCTAGTGTATTTTAGCTGGTCTTAAATTGTTCTTTTTAGAATCCATAGCAAATTTCAAAGATATTCAGATCAAACCCAGGTCATGGCGATTAGCTCTGTTTCACACCAGTCAAGCATCATAATAACTAGTATTAAGTGATTCTTGCAGAGATAGAGCATGAATTGTAGTGATATCTGAACTCCCACGGGGTCCTATTGAAGTTCTCATATTTTTGATAGGCTGTCCCAGTTCAAGGAAAAGGCAAAAAGTTGCAAATGTATTTTAAGTTCTTATATTAATAACGACAATGTTAAAAACCAACACTAGTAAAACGTTTTCATACAGATCGATTCATTTATAGCAATGCTTGTGAGTACTGAGCTGTTCTGGGCAGAACAGTACAAGAAGGTTCTGCACATAGATATTACCATGGGTTGATATTTCTTTGTATTGTTTCCAGATTTAAAAACATTTCCAAGTTTCTGTGCACTGGTACACCACCACGCTGTATTGCAGTCTTTATTATATCATGCCACTTTACTCCAGCCAAGCATGTAGCATACATCACCATAGCAACTGTAAGTCGAATTAGAGATAGTTTGTGTATGACTTTAAGTATGTTATGTTAGTGCTGTGTCAATGTCTTACATTTCACTACTTTTACACTGTGACAAATTCATTGTCTGCACGATGTATTTCACACTGTAAGGGCAGGGTCAGGCCCCGTGTTTTTAAGTTCCAAGAGGATGTTTTCAAGAAGTGGTGGCTACACCTCTGAAGTTTTGATGGGCTGGGAAGATTTAGGTAAACATCCCAATGATTTCCTAAACCACCTGAATCTGGACTGGAAAGTTTTCAGAGTATAACTTGATTTGTAAAGTTTGCATCATTTCTGCCTCTTACAAATTCTGCTCACATTTCCTTACCAATAAAATATCTTCCCGAAGTTACTAGAATGGCAAAGGTATAAGCAAGGAATGATTTTGAGGTAGAGACTTGATATGCAACTGGAAGTTCCAGTAAGTGATACTTAATTTTATTTTTTTTTTGACATTTTGAAAGTTTCTGGTGGACTCAGTTCTAGGTTGTGCAAGGCTCTTCTTCTTTAAGGCACTCAGTCATTAGACAGCTGTGGAGTGCAGTGTGATAGGGCAGGTAAAGAAATGGCTGGATGGAGGATTGAAGGATATTCCTGTATTTGTTTCTATCTTTTGTCTAGAATAATCCAAAGAGGAACCTAGCTCAGGCCAAAAAAAAGAGGGGCTTTTGTCCTTGTTTCCCATGTATGTAAGTACCACTCTGAGAGCCCAAATACAGCCATGTCCTCAGTTTGTCATTTTCGAAACCACACACACCAGCAGCTTGCAGATGATTTGCTATAACTCTAGATTTCGCCTATGTGCAGATATTCTCCCCCTAGAAAATGCCAAAGGCATTTGTGTGCCACAAATGTGTATCACATTTCTGCTCCACCAGTACTTGCAGGTGTCAAACACTCAGACAAAGCAGCATTGTGTTTTGCTCAGGCAAACCCCAAGTCAGCCCCTTCCAGAAGAAAATCTTACTAGAATTCACACAACGTTTATAAGTTATGTGTTGGGTTTGATGCAATCTGTGTCAAACGCTTACAGTGACACCTCTGTACACCACTGTGGCACTACCGTCTTTCCAAAACTATGGTCTACTGCCAAGATTACCTAAAAAATGTCTGTTACATGATTTCCCTAAAGAAAAGAAAACCACAACAAAATGTTAACATTAGAGGTTACCCAGAAATACAAAAGCTTGAAGAATGAAACAGTACTTCATCAGTACAGGATATACGTAGGGGTCTAGGAAGCTGGGCAACTTTCATTCTAATTATTTCTTCATTGACATAATTAACCACAGATCAATATCTTTGAGACTTCTTTGGGTAAATAAATCAAGCGGTAAAGTACCCAGCTGAATCTGTATTCAAAAAGGTAAGTAAATTTCACACTCATCACATTAAGTTTTTAAGTTCATGTAAATAGTTTCCTGTAAAATCCAAATGACATCATCAAAAATTTTTCTGGGAAATAATGTTTCTTGCTCTCTGCACACTCTTTGCGTGCAGAGACTGATACTATGCATCAGTTTCACCTCTTTTAGGAGGAATAGCCCCTATTATAGCCATTATTAATGCATTATGAAAATAATACCAGGTTAGCTGTTACAGGCATTTAAAAAGCACCTGCTAGAAAAGCAGTATAAAGCTACAACAAACATTTTAAGAAGTGTCTTGAAATTACTCACAAGGTTCTGATAAAGTGTTGCTAAATTGAAAGTAAAAATTCTAGCGTTCTGCACCATGAGCTCATGTCTCCGAGTGATTATCTAGCGATTTCACTCTTTGTTTCATCAGCTGAAACAGCCACCCAGGGCTCCCTGAACACTGACTCCTTGCAAATTACCCCTTTCCATGGCAGGTGACAGGAGAAATAAAACGACAACCCCTTTGTCTCATCTCTATTACCCCAATCAGATCATTCTCTTTTTTCTTCTATAATCACTATAGAGTGCCAATAAGAGAATATCCTGATGTCAGCAAAGTGGTTCCTAAATGGGGATCAGATAAGTATTCTATTTGTATTCGATTTGTACATAAATGGTGCCATTTTTCAAGAACCATACAGTGCACTCTACTTAATTGGGATGTGCTTAATCAGAAAAATCATTTAATGGGACATTGTTTGGGGATCCATTTTAAGCCCAGTGATAATTAATAGCAATGCGTGCTGATTAATGGTAACACTAATACTGCATACTGGGACGTGATCAAATTATTTTGTCTTGGTGATGCCTTTTGTGTCTCACTCTCCCGATTTGTTCAGCCTGCTTCTCCAGGAACAGTTTTCAGTCTCTGCATTGGAAACAGGAGGATCAGCAACCAGCTCACCGCTGCCTGTTCCCAGTACTCAACAGACTCCTTGGAAGTAATGTTTCAGATTTCTCACTACTGGAGCAGGTAACACTTCTAATACCAAGTCTGAGGTTGTTTGAAAAAGCATTCTGGCTAAATGATACTTGCTTTGACCTTCTGTTGACCACAGTCTAAAATGATAAGTGGGGCAAGGTTTGTTGGGAAAAGGATTATTTTCGTAAGAACAACTTACATATCCTCCAAAAAGGAGGATACCGAAATTTGGCATTTACAACAGGGATGCTGTGACTTAAAACCAGACAAAACTGGGATACTTACATCCATCCATTTTATAAAAGGTAGCACCCCTCCCTACAAATCCTGCATCACTTTCTGTTTAGTAGGGCTCTGCAAGGAAAAGAATGAACCCTGCAGAGACACGGGACAGCTGGGCTGAGCTTCCCTTTTCTCTGTGCTATTCTAGCTGTTCACCAGTGATCACTGTAGTATTTTCCAGCATAGCAAAGCTGTGCCAGACAGCCCAAAAGGCTACCTGGAAAGTTCAGCATGTGCTCAATGAAATACAGGTGTGGCACAGTGGTGGTCTCATTGGCATGATAACACATGTTTTATTGGAACCCCCTGATTTTCTTCCAAAGCAACATCTTTGCAAGGCTTTTTTTATAAAACAGTTCTATCACAACACAGGCTTTGTTTTCCTTTCACATTTCTAACCAAAAAAAACCAAACCCCAAAGTCACTTATTTAAAAATACCTTACTTTAGGTATTACTTACTGCAACTTCAGGAACTGCATGAGAAAAACACCTCCCTGCATGCTAGTGCGCTGCTGTTGGTTTCCTGAGCTCATATGCAGAGCTCATTTCTGATCTTCAGCACCCACTGTGCAGTTTCACAATCACACAGCACACAGAGACAATGGTGTCCATCCGTCAAACAATTAATGCCAGATGCTATTAAGAAGTGCTCTTCTATATGCAGAATGTTAAAAAATACATAGATTTTAAGCAGGACCTCGAAAGGGCAACACAGAGTTGGATTCATTTGAGTAAATAAAGATGCCAACAGCACAAACATCTACATATGAACTAATCATTGTTTAACTACATAGAATCATAGAATCATAGAATTGTTTTGGTTGGAAAAGACCTTTAGGATCAGAAGTACCTTGTATAGCCAGTGGAGAGAAGGAGACAGTGGTATGCCAGTCATATGAATAATTAAGAAAAGAATTTTAGACCAATTTTGTTCTCTATGCATTGTGTTATCTCAATGCTTTGTACAACATGAAAATTCATCTGCAAAAAGAGGCTCCGGTGTAGCATCTACACACAGCAAAGGAAATCGTATTTGCTGTGCTTCAACTATATTGACTGTAATATGGTGGTAGAATCTGGGGTCCACTCTAAAAGATCCCAGCTCATTTTCTCGGCTCCTACAGCAGAAGTTTTCATACCACTCAGCACCTAAGTTGGTCAGACCTTTTAAAAAATACCTATACCAGCTGACTTTAAGGTAAAACCCCAAGTAAATGAAAATGAACTCAAGGAACACACTAAAAAATAATTTCATGTAACAGGGGTGCCAAACATAACACTGACTCTATGCTGCCAAAAAGCCTCATTGCACGGTTTAATTCTGGGTTCTGGTCTTCTAATTGCTCGCAGTGCCCGGAAGTTTGTTCATTTCCAGGCTCTTATTTGAATCTCTGTCCAAAACAAACCCTGATACAGTTCTGGGAATAGCTCTGTCCAGGAACTCCTCCTACCAGGCATTATGGCTGAGACTGCTCTGTGTTTGGCTATCTCAGCCATGTCTGGGTATGCAGTTCAGGTTCATGCCAAAAACTACTTGTCTGTTGGGCTGTAATGCATTCCTCACATTATTAGTTGAAAGAGCCCCTAAGAGTAATCTTTATGTCAATGGGAAGTAAAAGTCTTGGAGGAGACACAGGGTTGAATGCTGTGTAGCGAGGCGGTTGAATGAGGCCAGCCTGCTCTAGAGAAGTGAGGACCCAAGCTGTCCTGCACATCTCGGTCTGGGTTCCAGAGGCAATGTCCCAGAAAAGCTGCATTTAGTCCTGCGTTGCAATACTTTCTTCAGACATCTAATAAACTGACAGTAACCCACACAAGAGTATGGGCTTAGGTGGAGATGCTAGGATTACATTATTGGTTTTGCAAATCTTCTTTTTTTCTCCTCCAAGACAACTGGTGTGAGCCTGGATTCCTTGTTTTGGTGATTCTTTAAGTATGGTAGCAGAAAGTCATCAGCCTTCAGGAAGTATCTCCTGAAGAATACCAAAATGCAGATTCCTGAGAGAGAGAGAGAAAACTCAGTAATAATGAGAGTACTTGTGTTGATCTTGAAAAATTATTTAGAGAAAATACAAATAATATTTTTCCTTCAGTTAAGGTGGGCAGTAGGAACAATTAGTAACCATTAAGGGTTTACTAATGATGATTTATTAATTTTGGGTGAATTGTTGGCTTTGGTAAAATGAAAAGAATTTTTGTCGTTGACTTCAAGGGAGGCAGGATTTCATTCTTTTTATTCTTCAGCAATAGACAAGATTTTAAAGGGTGAGAATCATCTTACCTAACCAATATTTATGTTTGAGTTAAATTCCCTCTGCTGTTAAGTCACAGAAATAAGCATTTCTAGGATTAAATCAATCTGACCTATTCTAGATGTCTATTTTTTACATGCCTATCTTTAAAAGGATTAATCGCATCCTAGAAATGCCCATTTCTTTTCATTTACAATAAAGGGAGTATAAACTCCTAGCACAGGTATAAGTATGCACATTTAATCAGATGAATCCCACTCCAATGTGTCTGTCTGAATACATTTCCAGTTTCCTTACTCTGAGTGTGCAGTAAAGGAAATTCTGGTTAAACTAACCTCTACATTTTTTTATATTTGTATATATACATCTTTGGTGTGATATTCTAATTTTGTCTTATTAGTCAGAAACAGAATGTGAAAAATGTTTTTAATGTGTTTAAAATGTGGTTTTTAATTATACATGGAAGCTGTATATTCAATAAACCAGTACACTAACTCAAAACACTATTAAAAATTGTGGGAATATATATAAACACTAAAATATAAATATTAATGTGTTTACTGGTGTCAGGATATGCATTCATAGTTACTGCATTTTCCATGCAGTCACTTGGATGCTTGTGCTTTACAGACCCAATTCACCTACTGTTTATGCTGTGAGAAGCTGTATATACTCCATGAAATATTTGATGTGCTAAATGGCTTTAAAGTTCTGCTAAATGTATACTTAATAAAGACTGTACAGATGAACAAAGGCAGAAAGTTTAACTTTGCTTCACCATAGATGTGAAGTCACATTAGAGATGTGCCTGACGAGCTGAACCACGCTTCTGGTTTCTATAGTTTTGATAGAAACGTACCACACTTACAGGGAGGGAAGTAAAGAAGGAAGGACTGACTTGGTGCTGGAAGAGGTACGCTTTCCTTACTGGGCTGTAAGATAGGCTTCCAGTTCAATATATGGCAAATTACTAATACATTGCTTGCATCACTGAGTGCAATTGATTGCATTGCCTCTTTTGTCCCTCTCTTGCACATATAATGCTGACCTTGGTGCATTCCTAATGAATTGGTGGAGTTCCTTCTCGTTTACATTGTCTCCAACCAAAAGACAATCAGGAATTCTGTTGTTGCTTTTACATGGGGGTTTCAATCAAATTCTTTACAGCAAAAATCTATTTTGGAAGAAAAACATGTGCAGTTACCTTATCAGCAGTTTCTTTTGGCAATGCCTACCAGTTGTGTTCTTTTTAGTAAAAGAACAAAAAATCTCTGGGTAGAAGGAAAAGTAGAGAAAGTGCTCTTTAACATATTTACATTCAGAATTTCATCATTCTCTGAGTTATTCATTTGTTTGATTCAGTTTCACATGGCCTCACAGCAAGATTTTCCATACAAAAATTACCAGTTTGGAAGGAATGATTTTAAGGTCTCCAGTACTTTATGTGACAAACTCTAAATGCAGTGTAAATTCAGATGATTGACAAAAAGAAGAGGGAGAGAAGAGAAGCACTGCTGTTTTACAGCACTGCCAAAGCCTCTCTCAAATACAAAGGCAAAAGTGTTTTCGGAAAACTCTTTAAAATTCTCTTGGAAGGCTCTTTTGTTTCTGAAAGCTGTCACGACTGCTAAAAAGATATTTCTGGAGCAATAACCAAAAAAAGAGTTTTTTAAGGTTGGAGCTTTGTAAACTTTTAAAAAACAAGACCTGAAAATTTTCCACTTCAAGCGCTATTTCATTTTAACCACAGTCTTTACACACAGCTTATACAAAATGTAGCAGCAGAAAATTGCCGTGCCTGCAGTTTGGCCTCAATTGCCCAGTGGAAAAGGGAAGGTTGGAGGAATGGTGGTTACAGGAGGAGAACTGTGCACGGCCAGCAGACCACGTCCATGTTGACTACTTGGAGGAGGCCTTGAAGACCAGGCCTGTCTGTTGTGCGATGGGGAGTCTGCAGGTACTTAACATGGCAGAAGCACTCCATCAGGTGATCCAGCAGCCTCAGCACCACCCATAGGTCATTGCTTGCTGAGCTCATCGCCTTCTGGAAAATCTTATTTGAGATCAATAAAGAAGATAACTATGAGTTTCTCATGCACCTAGGCACACAGTAAAATACCAAGAGAATTTGATATACTTGCCCCTCGCCAATAAAAACAATTTTTATTTTTTGGGGCTTGCAAAACTGAATCCTGCTACCTCTTAAGTACTGGCAAGGGTAGCCTTCCTTCCAAGCCAGCTTGAGTCTCTCTGATGGTAGCAGGACATCTGCCTGTCACCCAGGTGGAGGCAGAGGAACACATGGAGCAGCACAGAGACCTCTTCCTGCCCTATTAATTGATCTACACTGGCTTAGTTCTAGCAGGAGAAGAACCAGGAAAAAAAGCCCTCATCAATCCGATGGAAGGGATGGCCAGACCCACAGTTATAAAAATTGTGTGACAACAGAATTTACCCTGTGTCTGAAGCATGTAATGGTGCATCAAAGCTTTATTGGCTATGCTAAAAATAGCAGGGAGGAGTTGATGCATTTTATATTAAACCACTGTGTGGTCACCAGCCGAGTGTAACTCCCTGAGCACCAAATACCGTTTTGTTTTTTTTTTTCATGTGGAATTAACCATTCTTTTAATTATTAACCTTGAAAATAGCTGTGAAATGCTTCCATATTCAGAGATTCTGTTGTGTAAATCACACCTTGACTACCAAAACAGATTTTTCACCAGAGAGCTTGTAATACGGGGTAAGACAAAGCAAAAGCCCGAAGGTAGGATTTTTAATCTGCAGGCATCATGAACAAGGATGGATGAACAAAGAGATCCTGGACAATCTCAAACAGAAAAAGTAAGTCTACAGAGGGTGGAAGCAAGGACAGACAGCCTGGGAGGAGTACAGAGAAATTGTCCAGACAGCAGGGATCAGGTTAGGAAAAGTAAAGCCCAGCTAGAGTTAGATCTGGCCAGGGGCATCAGGGGCAACAAGAAAGCCTTCTATAGGTACATCGGGGACAAAAGGAAGACTAGGGAAGATGTGGGCCCACTCAGGAAGGAAAAGGGAGACCTGGTCACCCAGGACATGGACAAGGCTGAGGTACTCAACAACTTTTTTGCCTCAGTCTTCACTGGTAAAGGTTCTGCCCACACCACCCAAGCTGCAGAAGGTAAGGGCAGGGACTGAGAGAATGAGGTACCACCCACTGTAGGAGAAGAGCAGGTCCAAGACCAGCTGAGGAACCTGAATGTGCACAAGTCCACGGGACCTGATGAGATTCACCCACGGGTCCTGAGAGAACTGGCAGATGTAGTTGCCAAGCCACTATGCATCATATTTGAGAAGTCATGGTTGCCTGGTGAAGTTCCCACTGACTGGAAAAGGGGGAACATAATCCCCATTTTCAAAAAGGGTAATAAAGATGACCTGGGGAACTACAGGTTGGTCAGTGTCACCTCTGTGCCCAGCAAGACCATGGAGCAGATCCTCCTGGAAACCCTGCTAAGGCACATGGAAAATGAGGAGGTGATTGGTGGCAGCCAGCATGGCTTCACTAATGACAAATCGTGCCTGACAAATTTGGTGGCCTTCTATGACAAGGTTACAGCGTTGATGGCTAAGGGGAGTGCAACAGATGTCATCTATCTGGACTTGTGTGAGGCATTTGACACTGTCCAGCATGATATCCTTGTCTCTAAATTGGAGAGATATGGATTTGATGGATGGACCACTCGGTGGATAAGGAATTGGCTGGATGGCTGCACTCAAAGAGTTGCAGTCAATGGGTCAATGTCCAAGTGGTGTGCAGTGACAAGTGGTGTTCCTCAGAGGTTGGTACTGGGACCGGTACTATTTAACATCTTTGTTGGTGCCATGGATGTTGGGACTGAGTGCACCCTCAGCAGGTTTGCTGACGACACCAAGCTGTGTGGAGCAGTTGACACGCTGGAGGGAAGGGATGCCATCCAGAGGGACTTGGATAGGATGGATAGGTGGGCCCATGCCAGCATCATGAAGTTCAATAAGGCCAAGTGCAAGGTCCCGCATGTGGGTTGGGGCAGTCCCATGTACAAATACAGGCTGAGTGGAGAGTGGATTGAGAGCAGCCCTGAGGAGAAGGACTTGGGAGTGTTGGTAGATGAGAAGCTCAACAGGAGCCGGCAATGTGCACTCGCAGCCCAGAAGACCAACCGTATCCTGGGCTGCATCAAAAGAAGCGTGGCCAGCAGATCGAGGGAGGGGATTCTGCCCCTCTACTCTGCTCTCATGAGACCCCACCTGGAATACTGTGTCCAGCTCTGGAGCCCCCAACATAAGAAGGACATGGACCTATTGGAGCAAGTCCAGAGGAGGGCCACAAAGATGATCAGAGGGTTAGAGCCCCTCTGCTATGAGGACAGGCTGAGAGAGTTGGAGTTGTTCAGCCTGGAGAAGAGAAGGCTCCAGGGAGACCTTATAGCAGCTTTCCAGTATCTGAAAGGGGCCTACAAGAAGGCTGGAGAGGAACTTTTTACAAGGGCATGTAGTGGTAGGATGAGGGGTAATGGCTTCAAACTGGAAGAGGGTAGATTTATATAAGATCTTGGGAAGAAAGTTTTCACTATGAGGGTAGTGAGTCACTGGAACAGGTTGCTGAGGGAAGCTGTGGAGTCCCATCCCTGGAAGTGTTCAAGGCCAGGTTGGATGAGGCATTGAGCAATCTAGTCTAGTGGGAGGTGTCCTTGCCCATGGCAAGGGGGTTGGAACTAGATGATCTTTAAGGTCTCTTCCAACCTAAACCATTCTATGGTTCTATGGTTCCATGATTTGTCTCCCAGTCTAAGTGAAATTCAAAAGTCCAACTTTGTGTTTACAAGATTGTTGATCTCTAACAGTCTTGCAGAGGGGCAAAAAAGTCATGTCCAAGCTATTGCCAGAGCAGCTGGCTCCCCTAAAGCAAGGGAGGCTGTTTGTATCATCTCAAGTAATCAATCTGGTTAACAAGAAGTAGGTACCTTCCTCAACCCAGTCCTACCCAGGTTTTCTTCTCATCTCCTCTCTAAGGCTAATGGTATCATGAATCTGCATCTCCAAAGCAGTCAAGCAGCTGGTAAGCCATTTGGCTGCTCTGCTTGGGGAAGATGGCCTCCAGACAGCCCTGGTTGCATCCAGCACTGCCTGATCTTTCCTGCTGAGGAGCAGCAGAGGTGAGCAGCTAAGACCCAGCACCACTCAGATTTTCTTGACTGGAAGGTTTTTACGATGGTGGAGGATAGGAAGCTCATCAAAGGCTGAGCGAATATTTTACTTGCCTCCCTTCAGGGACAGGGAATGCGTTAGCATGGCAATTTGCCTGTTCCTGTATCTAAACTGTTCCATAAAAATATTGGATTTATTCTCTTTGAGCCAACTGTAATATATGGCACTCAGCAGAGCTCAAATCTCCCTGGAAACACTCTGGATTTTCCTGGCCCACAGCCAAGAACGGTGTGTGTGCAAGGGGACAAATTATTAGAAGATATTGAAAAAAAAAAACCCTTCAGAATTACCTGTGTCTGTTTGGAAACTTGACAGATACCCCTCCCTCAGTAGCTAAGTAGCACGGGCAGAGTTCAGGAGCAGAGATAAGCAGCAGGAGGGAGAAAGTTACAACAAAACAGTCAATGAGGGTCCCTGTTCTCTTTCAGAAACCGTTTAGATTGCCCCCATGAGATTTAACGACAGGCTTTTTTAATGTTCTTTGTCCCTACAGCCAGTGCCTTATATCCAGTAATCTGGAAAGTGAAAGTTGTCGGAGGTCCCTGGGAAATCCCAAACCCCATTTCTCAACTCAGTGAGGCCAGTGAAATCTGTGTGGGCGTCTTTTTTTGCATTTCAAACCATAGCACATTTTTTGCAGCTTATCAAGCCTGTAAGGGGCAAAAGATCATATTTTTCAGATCCACACCACAGTTGCCTTGGTACAGCTGATGCCTGTGTCAGGAAAATGTTCATTTTTCACTCCCCCTATTTACCTGTCACGAAGGAACAGAAGAAAAAAAGTCTTGGCAGCGTATGGGGCACCCAGGCCCTGAAAGGGAGAGTCATACCCTGGCTCAGCCTGTGAACATAACCCAGCCCCACAGAGTGGTAATTACATTTTGGGAGCTCAGCAGACTGTGCATAATTATACTCTGAGGAGGATTACCGCCTTGTATGAATAATACCATGATGCAATGGTAAATGCATAACGTATGCCTCAAGCCTACAATCCAGGCTGGATGACAGACCCCTCCCAAGACCACCCTGGCTGCTGCACAGATTAGCTGTCCCCGTGGGAAGAATGCCCTGCATGAATCTGTTTCCCATAGAGATCTCGCTTCTTCAGAGATAGGTAAAAAATGCTGATTTAGTCCATCCAGGAGGTGGAGAAGTAAAGACTTACTAGTCAGAGAAATAAAATTTTGAATGTGAAAGAGAGAAATACATTGCTCGCACTGCCTGCAACATCACCTGTATTCAGCCATCCCTTCTAGTTTCTCCCTTCCCAGCTCCTCCCCAGCCAAGAGACCTACACAATGGTTCCGGGATCCAGCTTTCTGCTAAACCTGATACACCAAACAAACAGCACAACATTGCACAGCCTGTGCACAATGCACAAAGCCATACCCCTAGGCATGGGAGGTTACGTGTGAGACTCTTCAGGGCTTTCCTGAGTCTTCCTGTTCCCTTCCCCCTTAGTTAACTTCAGTAAAGCCTCTTGAAACACCTGCCCGCCTGCCAAGGAACACACAGAAACCTGTCAAGAGGGAGACTTTTCTCTGTGCTATGGAAATGGGTTGTTGGTAGAAGTGACCTCATCCCTTTGACTCAATGAAATTGAGTAGTAAGGTATTAATGGGCTTGTTTTCCTTGTTTAGCTACTGGCTTGCTTTGGATGATGGCTCCAGCCCTCCTTACACAGACAGGTTTCTCAGTTGTTGGTGTTACCAACACCTACCTACCCACCCCACTTCTGCTTGTCAGTCGGCTTCTGAAACCTTCAAGCTTATAGCACAAAGAGACATCGATTGACAAGTAGCTCTGACTTTTGTGCCATGATAGAGGAAAGCCACATGTGGGGAGACAACCCCAACTTCCATCCTAACCTCAGCTGTCCTGGTGACCCTTCATGTGTTGGTGCCCATGGTATTCTTCTTTATATCATAAAAACTAACCATTGCACACAAAGTCTTCTCAGCATCACAAAAGACTGGTGGTACTTGAAGTGCTTTGGGGAGCAGATGTGGGACCTAAGCACATGTGAGGTCTATGGGAGGGGTCTCAGAATGACATTTCCTCTCTTCTTTGGGGGACTCTGTCAGAAATATCTTCTCATTTCAGTGCTTGGCTAGAGCATTTACATGCTGGGTTTTGGTTGTGGAAGTACTGTGACTTTTCTTTCACTGAAACATAACCCTTGATTAACTGTTATTTATGGCTATATGTGCAAGCAACAATTCCACCTTCTATCAGTTTGTCCTTTGCCTTCTAACAATTTATTAGAGCTCCTTAGTCATATTGTTTAGTTTTAGATAGTCCTGAAACAAGCAGGGAGTTGGACTCGATGATCCTTATGGGACCCTTCCAACTTGAGATATTCTGCGATTCTATGATTCCTTATCTGCTCTACTAAACTTGAGGGAATATGACCCAAAAAAAGTAAGAGTAAAGTACAGAAAATCTTTCCCTTCTCTTAGGAAACAAACAAGTGAACAAAAAAACCCCTAAAAAACCTCACACATCATGAAGGCAAGATGTGAGATATGTGATCCTTTTCTTGTGTTCTGGTAATCTGTGTAAAATTAGAAGTTCGAGCTGAGAAAGACAGGAAGATTGTGACTTATGTGTCTAAACAACAGAGAAGTTAGCATAGACTTGCAGAATCATTGGGATTAGGATTGGAAGGCACTTGGGAAATGGACTAGTCCAAGCCCCTGCTCAAGCAAGGGTCAAGTACAGCAGGTTTCACAGGACCATGTCCAGTCAGGTTTTGAATATTTCCAAGACTGTACAATGTCTCTGGGCAGCCTGTTCCAGTCTTTGATCTCCCTCACAGTAAAAAAGTTTTCTCTTATGTTCAAAGGGAATTACCTGTATTGTAATTTGTGCCCATTGTCTTGTCCTTCACTGAGCTCTGCTGAGAGAAGCCTGGCTCCATCTTCTTTATACCCTCCCAACAGATATTTATGCATACTGATAATACAACCCTGAGCCTTCTCTCCTCTGGGCTGAGCAGTCCCAGCTCTCTCAGCCTCTCCTCAGGTCAGAGATGCTGCAGTCCTTTCATTACCTTAGTGGCCTTTTGCCTGACTCACTCCTCTATGTCCATGTCTCTCTTGTACTGTTGAGCTCAGCACTTTACCCAGCACTCCAGTTGTGTCTCACCTGTGCGGAGTAGAGAGGAAGGGTCACTTCCCTGGACCTGCTGGTGATGCTCTTCCTAATGCAGCCCAGCATACCATTGACCTTTACCAAGAAGGTACAATGCTGGCTCATGGTCAACTTGCCCGCCAGGACTCCCAAGACCTCCTCTGCAAAGATGCTTTCTAACCAGTTGGTTCGGAGCCCGTACTGGTGCATGGGGCTGTTGCTCCCCAGTTGCAGGGTTTAGAATTTCCCTCTGTTGGTCTTCACAAGGTTTTTGGTGACCCATTTCTCCCGCCTATCAAGGTCCCTCTAGATAGCAGATGGTGCAGTTGAAAATGCCAGAGCCTACACCTTCACTGCAATAACTTTTGCCATAGAAGAAAAGACTTTAGAGGGGTGACAGAGTAGGAAGAAAGGCAGTCAGGGACGCAAAGGCAGTAGGTGGATATGGTGGGGATGGAGCTACAAGGCAGGAGGGAACAAGTAGTAGGAAAGGAGAGGAAAAATCCTTTTAGCATAGGAGTATGAAATGTCAGCTAGGACAGACACAGCTTCCCTGTCAGATATGCAGGAGCAATAAGGAACAAGGAGGAAGTAACCCCTTCCACTGGTGGGGCTGGATGTAGAAAAATAAATGCTGTTTCTTGACAGCCTTACTAAAGCCAGCTAAATCTATATAAACTCAATTAAGGGCATCCATTTAAACATATTTGCATTATTTTTGTGTACGCAGGCCTTCAGAATTAACTTTAGTTGAATACATTTGTTAGACTGGAGTTTCAAAGGAGAAAAAAAGGAAATGCATACCCAAATCATTCCTTTTAATTGGGATCTGAGCGTCCAGCTCTAGGGCACCTTTGAAAACCTTCATGTCAGTGCAGCCGACTGATCGTCTGCTCCAGTGCTTGGGCAGCAACCTCCAAGGAACACCTTTGTCAGGGTTCTTTGTATAAAGTACTGGCTTAGTTTTCAATAACTATACTTTCAGGGACAAGTTGTGGGCAAGCTTTTGGCTAAAAAACTGGAAAGTACAGCCCTTTGACAGATGAGTTGGTTAATTAAAGGTGGCAGGGGTCTAAAGTGGAAGGGTGGGAGCTAAGTGCCAAAAGTAAATAGAAATCTGAATGGCAAAGTGCAGGTGACATGTAAGCTTTAATGGATGCTGTGTTGAGTAAGACATCTAGATAGTCATCGAGAAAAAACACTTTGCCTGGTCAGCATGTATCACATGCCCTATAGCAGTCTTAGGTGTCACAGACCGTTGACAAAACAAAAAACAATCGACAAAACAAAAAACAATCAACCAAACAAAAAAACATGTTGTCAATTATTCAGATTTATTTTGATAAGCATGATAACTTTTTTATTTTACAGAGAAAAGTTTTGCTTCAGAAAAAAAAAAAAAAGGAATCATTAGATTTCTTGGCATGTCTCAGTAAAATGGTTAAACCAATAGGTATAACACCACACGTACACCGCAGTTTAGATATTTGCTGCAGCCACAAGGATTTCAGGATACAGAGCTTCACTGTTGCTTAGGGGCTGCTTTGGAAGCACAGAGTTAGGCCACTTGTGTCTATAAACACTTTAAAACATAATAGTTTGCATATGCTGTGATGATAGACTGCAGCAACTGCTGGACAAGTATTAGAAAGTTTTTTTACTCTGAATAATACTACACTGTGAAAAGGTTCCGAATGAAGTCATTACTGAAAGAGAGAAGTGAGCAGAAACTGTAAGTGCTGGATACATATGCACTGCAGTCACCATTAAGGGACTAATAAGTCCCTGTGATGGCTAAGTGCATTTAAACATAATGATTTGTTACAGTGGTGATTTGTGGTGAAATCTCTGATGCTTTTAAATTAAGAAGTCAAAAGAAATAAATATGTGCTCCCATTTCTTAAAAAAAAAATTAAAAGCTCGCCTTGTTTATCCTGGCATGTGTGTGTGAGCAAAAGAAAACCAAAAATGGATCTATACAAATGCATGTTGTATCTAGTGCCTCCATAAGTAATAAGTGACAATTCCATAGTATTCAAAAAGGAGAGAAATGTAAAAAAATACCAAGGAAATGGCTTATCACTTCATACTATACTGGTAATACAAGTATTGATCCATACTACAATATCAGCCAGTACCTCCCAACAAGGGTTGAAAGATTTCCTTTAAATATGAGGTACGTTTCCTGTTCTTTAGTTCAGATAAATCATGCACAGGAGTTTTGTCAAATACATTTTCAAACATCCAAAATTAAATTGAAAACTGGAAATTCAGAGAATGTCTCTGAATGATGGCTTGCTTTGACATTGAAAAGTGTCTTGGAGAAAAATGACGACATCCCCTCAAACAGCTATTTTGGAAATAAAGGCTAGAGCCTGGAAGTTACTGGTGACTCACCTTTTTTCAGTGGGTGTCACAGCTACTTAGCACCTCAGAGCCTTGGGCCCAAAAGCCTGGCTGGTCCCTTAGCTTATGATCAGGAATCAGAGAGGTAGCTTTCCATGAGTGCTTGCTTGGTACTTGACATCAAATTTTCTTTTTAACATGAAGTCTGTGGACTTGTATTTTATCTGCAGTAAGGCTTAAAAGCCTCTCAAAGCAGAAGCTCTAGAGCTAAGGGAGAGTTAAGAGGGAAGAAGAAATTAGATTAAGAGGAAAATCTTTTGTTAGTTATGCAAGGAAGAATTCAGTGTCCTGCACCCTCAGCCGGCATAAATCATTGTCGTTCCAGTGGTGACAAGGGAGCTGTCAAATTAAAGCTGTTCAGAGTCCAGCTCTTTCTTATTGTGACATCTTTTCTCCCTTAAAAGAGTGATACTGTACCTGGGAGCGATGCAGGGGGGGATGCTTGAGTGATGCTGTTACAGTGTGCCTACATTGTGCTCCATCCCAGTCAAATTTCCTGTCTGAAGTCTGTTTGTTTGGCCCAAAAAGATCACCATAATGTAAGGGGAAATTATGGCAGTTCAACAGAGCTGGAAGTGCCTGTATTCCTGCCCGTCTGCTCACTGCTGGCCTGTGGGGTGGGAACTGGCTAAAGGAAAGGGCAATGCTTGTACTGGGCATATGCTGCAGCAATCACCAGCCTGTGCTTCTGTAAGCGTAAGGCTACCAGCCAGCAAAGCAAAGCCAAAGCACCTCTTTTTATCACGCTCCTGCCTTGGAAAGGTGCTCCTCATGCCTGGAGGATTTCTAGAGGAGAACTGCATGTCCATTCCCCTAATACCTCCTATGCAGTGAATATGTGAGGATTTCACTCAAGAGATTCATATGCAGCCACAAGTAGTGTTTTACCAATTAGCATTATAGTGCTGGGTTTAAATAGCTTCTGTTGTTTACAGATGGGCTGTCAAGACTGTCACTGGTGTATGACTATTTTTAATAGGAGCATAATCAATTAAATTGACTACATGTGTTCAAAACTGCCATGAGAAGCCTATTATACAAATATAGTACATTAGAAAAATCCCTTTACAGGAGTTACTCATTGAGAACCAAAATAAAATGCAGAGTACCATGTGCCGTGAGGACATTATTCATTCATGACGACATGACTTTGCCTTTGATGAACTCGACACTGTACAAAGGGAGCCACTGAGAAGTTACATGTGGCGGCACAGTAGGGACTGGTGCCGACAGTGAAAATATAGTAACCACTAAAAAGTATCTCAACTGTAACTGCATCTGTCACACACAGCCTTGGTGGGATTGGCAGAAACTCTAGGAGAAAGAAAATACTTTGGCTTTACTAGACCATCTGTGGGAGCCATGTGTTTTGCAATAGCTGATTTTTAGTCAGAGTCAGAAATCTCTGTCAAGTACAAATGCTAAGGCAGCCAACACACAGACAAAGCAGCAACCTTGGGATTTGCACCATGGGGTAACATGGTGCAGTTGGAATATGCTCTACTGAGACTCCTAATGCCCAGACATGTCAGATGTTGTCAGGTAGAATCAGGGTCCCTTTCTTCTCCACCTTGATGAGACTTTTCAGGGATTCATTTAGATCCTGTTGGCCTTTTCCTCCAAACAGGTGGATGGATTGGGATGATTAACTAAAAGAAACCATAAATATGAATGCATTAGAGAGAGAGAGAGAGAGGTTGCACTAGCATACCTTGTAAAACCTCAGTTTAAACCCTGATTAGCCAAAAGTTACATGTTGTCTTACTGTGTGGCAGGAGCTGACCAGGGGGCTGACTAATATGTCCCTGTTACAATACTGCCTTCCAAAGGAAGAGCAGACTTGGAGGAAGGATGGAGAAACAGGAACAGTATATATGAAGAGTTTGTCCTGACATGTCACTGGGACTCATTATTCATTGCAGACCTGAGAGCTGGAAAATGCTCCTTGGTCCCAGAGTGTATTGGTATCTACAGTCGAGCCTATATTCCACTGCTGCAGAGACCCTCCAGTCTCTGCACAAGATCGTCCCACTCAGCACCAAGCCCACTGCGCTGCAACTGGGGAGACCATGATTTCCCACGTGCCTGACTCTCCCTTGCTCTTCCTGAAGAGAAAGGAGTTTATAATGGACACATCGTTTGTCACAAATTGCTGCTGTGAAGGTACCTAGCAGATACTTCCTCTGCAGGGTGGAGGCTGCCGAAAGTTCATGCTGTGATTTTCCTCAGTATGCTGTCATTCAAAACCAGCTAAGAAACCTGAGCGAGAGCTCTGCGTCTCTGGCTGAGTAGCTCATAGTGAATATTCTAAATCCAACCCATTTTTATTTCATATATAGGTATCTACCCATGGCTTGATATTTCCCAGTCCTTGATTGATCAAGCAGGGCGCTTTGAAGTTCTTTGCCTGTGCCAGACCTTATTAATATGAATCCCCTTTTTCTTTATTAGGCTGCAATGCTCACTTAGAACATGGTGATTCTGGCCTCAATCCTGTCATTAATTTAAATCACTGGAATATCTGAGAGACATACAAACACAGCCTGCAAAAATAATGGAAGTGGACATGTCTTGAAAGCTAAGCAAATCTTCACGGGAAGTGTGTCTCAAGTTTCCCCTCAGATGTGGCTGCAAACGTGCTCTCCAAGGTTCAACATTCTCCAGAGTATCACACGGATCATGTGCCTGTTCAGCTATCAAATAAGCCACACCACAAGGGCTATGAGTGAAGATTTAGAGATTAGTCACCAGGGAGGTCCCAGACACTGTACTTAGTAAAGAAGACAAAAATGGATCTTGCATCATGTGCTAAAAATGGCCAAAACTTTACCTTCAGGAAATCAAGCTAAGGGAAGACATTAATAAAGTATATTGATTCTGTCATATGTATGCACCTGCCAGTAATCACCACCTCTGTTTTACTTGGATGTAGTCCAAGACATCTAGCTTTCATCCGGAATATAAGGGTAATGGAATGGAAATTAGGAAAGTTCCCTTAATATAGGTTAGAGCAATTTTTATAATGTGTTCCTTTGCACCTAATGCAGGGAGATATAAAATGCCAGAATAATTGTTTAATTGTACGAGAGGAGTCCAGACTTCATTCCAGACAGGATAATAACTAAATCTTGTAGACACATGTGAATGCAGAAAGGAGATTATATCAGTTATGCATATGAGTAATTTAATATGGAACAAAATATGTGAGCAAGCAATTGTGGGGAAGATGAAAAGTCACATTGCATAAAAGTGCCCAGCATTACTTTGTGAATTAGCAATGCTGTGTGTCATTCAACTGTCGGAAAGAATCAAGAATGTCACTGTGACAAATTCTTCATATGGCATTACAGAAGGTTCTGTTGTGCTCGAGATTAATACAGCTGGCTTCTAGTGAGCAGTAGCAGTATAGCAGCGAGAGGTTTGCAGGGAAAGACCCATTCAGAAATTTACCCTTAATATGAAATAGCTATTCCAATGCAGAATCCTGGATAATACCAAACCTATGTCAGTAAGCCTCGATTTGATGGCAAACAATTAACCCGTGCAGAATTCATACATTTACAATTCTGTGTTGCTTTTTGTTTTCAATAAGCACTGTTCGATAGGAGGAAAAAAAAATCAGAACCTCCCACTGCTCACTAGTAGGAGAGAAGAAAATGCATTTTCTTCCTGAGGTTATGAAATGTGTACAAGTGGGTGCACATATGAAATATGCTAAATTTTACTCCTGAAGGCTTTCCTTCATATCATGTAAAGAATGAAAACCAAAAGAATTGCTCTAGTACTACAACAGAGAATATTATTAGAATTAAAAACATGCCATCCAAAATTTACAAACATGGAAAAATCTCAGTTGCATTTAACTGTTGACAAAAGATGGAGGGGAATTATCAAGAGGGTTTTTTTTTTATTTTATTCAACCATTTCTATTTAAAGTGTTTTCAACCATGAATGAAAATGGAAGCTCACAGAAGTCCTGCAAAAATATTATTAATAAAATTCAATTTCTCTGTGGAGGAGATCTTTTGACATGGAGTGAGCCACATTCTGCTCTCAGCTTCGCCTTTGTGATTTCAGGCTAATGTTGGTGAAAATGGCAATTTCTTTCTGGATTTAAAAGAATGGACATATGCTAACAGAGCAAACCTTGACCCAAGAGATTTGAATAACTGTGTAAGTATTCTGGGAAGAAAGATACTGGAAACATCAGCTGTCAACATTAAGACATGACTTTTAGCAGCGCAGTACATCATTATTCAGGGCCTCTGAGACAGTCCAGAAATGAAAGTTATGATAATGATAATGCATTAAAATAAACTGACAAAGTTATACAATCCAGTGGTAAATACTTTGCAGCAAGTATACTCTCTTAAAGTTGTTTTGTCCATGGTAAATATAAAGGTCATGGGGCAGTTGAAACACTTCCACTTACTGGGAGTATTTTCTGCTGTATATTGTCTCACTGCTTATCAAATATGAATAGAGGTGGTAGATTTCAGCTGAGGTGATAGTCTTTCTCTGGAGTGATTGCTGCTGCATCTATTCCCTAAAGCAAATCAATTTTTTAAATGTTAGTGACTTTTTATCTCAAATTTAGTTGTTGTCTGTTTAGGCACAAAGACAAAATAATGTCTTTATTTTTATTTGTTCTGTTATCTAGCTAATGCTTTATTCACTTGTAAATGTCAGTCATGACCCTTTCTTTCACTGAAGAGACTAATCAAGGATACAGACACTAATGAAGATGATCTTTTATTATCTGAGCTGTCTGGTTACATTACAACTCAAAGTGTAGTTTCAGTTTTAGAGTTTGTGTTGGGGATAAATCACACAAAAAACCATCATCAGCTGTCATTTTGAACTATAGTTTTAAAAGAGGTCTTTATCCAGCCTTTGTTTTAATCAGCATAATAATTAAAGTCACAGATTCACCAGTACAGTCAGGTACTGCTGAGACTACAAAAATAGAAACTGGAGGGGGAGGGGGGTGTGTAGAATTAGAGAGTGTCTTTCCTTAAATTCTCCAAGGCAGAATAAGAATATTCCTTAATAATATCCTATATTTTTCATAAAGCTTTTCCTGCTGTGTTTTGGAGCTCTATAAGGCCTGTGTCCACTCATAAAATCCTACCTCAACTAGAACTAATTTCTCTCTAAACTCTCTGAAATGTACTCATCTTACTGAGCACAATATCTTTGGTGAAATACAGAAGGGCGCTTGACATAAATGAATTTTAACAGCTAGGGTTTTGTCTACTAATGATGAAGATTATGACCATATGGTGCATCCGGATTGTATGTGGAAACAGTATTAATTCCAGAAAATCAGTGTTACGCTCCTGAGCACTGTAACTGTAAGAAAAAAATGTATACATGTATAAATTTACAGTAGCTGGAGGCAGCAGCTTCTCAGTTGATGAGTAATAGGTATAATGTGCTTATTTCAGTAAGGGGAAGATGCAGAGTCCTCTTGTCAATCAAAAGTGAAATCGGGGTGTTTCTGGCCACATGCTAATCTGAATCACAAATCAAGTAAAATTATGTCTGGTTTCAATCTTTGGTGGGAGTGGCCAAAACTGCTAACTTTTAAAAACCTCCCTGTTAACTGCTACGAAGACAAGTTTTATGTGGTAAGACTGGGTTGAACCATGTGTTGGTAAGAAATGATCCCTTTTTAGCATTGCAGCAGGTAGGCAAGACCCTTATTCTACCAATGATATGAGGATGGACCTACTCGGTGGACACGTGAGCATGTTATCTCCATTTCATTGACAGGGCTACTGCACATACTGAAGAAGAAAAGACATAGGACTCAGCTTTGTGATACTTCTGTGCGTACAGAAGCACCTCAAAATGTGCCTTTTGACCATCATGGGTGGGCCTTTTCGATCTGTCTGAAAGGAAAGTATGGTGACGAATTCATGCAGCTGCTGTGCTGTATACCTGAGCCATTGGTATCATGCAGACAATTCTGCTGAATACTTAGTGAATTCATTAGCATTAGAATAAACCTTTTGTCCCTAAATAGGAGAGTATTTCCTGGCAATGCTGCTAGCAACATTATTCTAAGTTGTTGGTACATTCCCATCTGCAGGCTGACTTAATGGGGCCAGACACAGAGACAAAAGCTAGCTAATGTTAGAATTAATTTTCCACTATTTTCCTCCTCATGTTGCCAGACAGAAAGTGTAGAAATTGAGTGGAAAGGAGAGGGAGAGTTTGAAGACACCATCTGGCTCAGAGTCTCGGCCTCCAAAACTGCTGTACAGAAGATATTTAATGCAAAACTGCCTGAAGTTTATTCCATATTCCCTTACCTTTAGCAATTTATTTTAATTTTCCTTTCAAGGCCCATCTCAGTTTCTTTTACATTTTCCATTTCTGTACATTTTAACTATAAAAATGTAATTTTCTTGCTAATCTATTCCTTTTCTACATTATTGCGGGGGAAATTCTGCCCCCTTCCTAGTTAAATCCTTGTGTTTAATTCCTATCAGCCTTACAAACTAAATCCTTCCATTTCTTCACATTTACCCTTAGAAAGTCATAAACAACTTTGTCCTAATTTTTCTGTCTTTTAGTTCAAAAAATCAAAATCTGTCACATTTACACAGTCCAGGATTATTTTCTATGAGCATTTATTCTATGAGTTTTTTGCTGGTCATGAAATCCAAATCTAAAATAACATTACTGTTTTACTGACTATTCGTCAAAAAGTTTCCTAAGTATAATATCCCAGATGTCTGGGCCTCATCATGTTTGGCGCTTGGTGTGGTTTGGGATTTTTTGTGAGGTTTGTTTCCCCAGCATGTATTTGAGAAGCTGAAATTTCCTTTAATGATACAATTTCTTTGGATGTATTTATCTCATTTTTAGCTAGATCCATATCCAGGCCTGAAAAGTCTGTAATATAGTTTTTAGCATCACTTTTAGGAGTAATCTTTACCAGAAACTATTTCATTTTATCCTTGCTGTCACAGTGCAATTAATTCCATCAGTTACTTACTGAATACCCAGCACAACCACTTCCCTCATTTCTCTTTTCTGAATGTATGTATGCTTTCATTCCAGTTGGTACTACCTTTCCTCCATTTTCTCACTTTTCCTGCAATATCTGGTTTCACAGCCTTTCCAAGAATCTCAGTCTCTTTGAAAGCATAAAACCTTTCAGTGGTTTCCACCAGCCCAGACCTGAGCTCCCAGCTAGAATATGTACGTTCTTGTGTGTTCTTTTACTCGCAGCTGAATCTTTGATATAAAGTCATATGATCACAGCATATCGATTGTTTCAGCTGCTCACGGTATTTGTGCAGGGAGTAGTGGTTTTCTGAGACTCTCAACTTTCTCTGGAAATTACCTGGTTTATATCCTTTTGGAAAAGTGATGTCAAACTCAATCTCCTTTAAGAAAAGGTAGTGTACCTGTGAATGTTTGCATATACTGTAATCACCAAGAAATCACTTACTGCTCTTCAAACTCTTGAATCCCTTTTGTGCATCTTTCCAGACAGGAATGATGTCCGAGCTTTCCATTCTTGGACTATGTTTCCCCATCAGATTAAACAGTTTGTTGTCTATGGCAAGAAACTGGTTGCCTGCTCTGATGTGAAGAGCAACCAGTAGCCGTTTTCCCCTTTATGTCAGCTTCCTCTTCAGTTCTGACTCTACCTGATGCATCCTTGCTCCCCAGGAGACAGCACCTTTTTGATTCTCTTTCATAATGTGCCTACTTATTCCTCTCAGTAATGAGTCTCTAGTGATGCACTGGCACTAACAAAACACACATCTATTTCTCTTTGGTATTCTTTCTTCTGCTCATTTTTCTTTCTGTACTTCATCCTGCCTTTGAACGTCTCTGGAGCATTCTCCTATCTCTCCTGCACACTGTCTCTGAAGGCTTCTATTGTCTTGTTGTCTGTTCACTTCAGACTAGTTCTTTTCTTCTTTCTTGCTACCCCATTATATCATGGTGCTGGCTTTTTTCCTTAATGGAGTGAGCTTAATCCAGTGCTTGGATTCTCCTGAACACAGCCAGACATTTTCATCATAGTCACATGATGCCAGTGGTCCCCTTTCTTCTATACAGGTTTTCCTTGTGGGTCCTTTTGTATGCCAGGTATCTGCAAATCATCTCAGCTTTCTATCACATCCCTAAAACTCTGTCTGAGGTCTATTGTTGTCTTCATTTACACTGTCAGGACCTGAAACTTCTCAAGCGGCTCTGTCAGAAAATATCTCATATGAAGAACAAGCTCTAAAATGATGCAAATCTCACAGCTCCAACATCCAGCCACCTCCATGGCCTGTGCTGCATTTGATATTTCCCTTGCTGGTGTTTCAGCTGCCCTTTGCATCTATCTTAACATTTGCTCATATAAGAAAGAAACAAATCCCATCTCTCTACATGACTCTCCTAACTGATAAGCAAACTGATTGCTGTTGACAATTTACTCTGCATGCATTTTTTTTTAAAGCTTTCTAGTGGAGTCAGTCCCGCCCTTAATTTGGCTGAGCTAGGATGAGCTTCCTATTCCTTCAGTCTCTGCAAGCTAAAAAAAAAAAATAAAAAATCACTCTCTCCCATGATCATCACTAAAATTTCCTACAAAATAGAAACTCATATTAAATCAAATGAAATAATTAATTGACTGCTCCACTAAACAAAATCTTCCCCAACAACAAGATTAGAGGCTCTGCCTTAGCTGACAAAATTTGTGGCAACTAGCCATGATTTTTTAGAGTTAGCAAAACAACTGTGTATTCCCAGTTAAAAAGCAAGCATATAGCAGATTAGCTGTTCTTGCAATATGGCACAGTAACAAAAAACTGAATATGATCTGAGGTTCAACTCAGAAGTTTTACCCTATGGAACAATGGCAAAATTTTTTATCCTCTGGTTGTGTTAATGCATTATCTTGTGCAGTTCTGAGAACATCATTACTAGAGAGATATTCAAATTAAGAAGACCTTTTTTTAAGGAGCAGAAGCAAATTATTAGAGGATTTCTTACACAGCAAAAGATATTAAAATACCTAAATATGTACTTCCCTACCCAATGATGATGACCCATGAAGGTTGCATAACAGCAGGTGATAAATAAGAAATCTTGGGATAAACTGAAAAGTGTATCTATTTAATAAGAAGGCATTGCCTTTACTTCACTCTGATCGTGGCTACATGTTATGGTAAGATTAATGCCAAATATAAAAAATAGTAGGCTCGTATTGATTTAGAGTTTAATAGTATTTCATCAGTGTAACAGTAAGAAAATTATTCCTTTAGAATCAATGCTTCGGTAAGATACTGGATATCAAGCTTTTGTCTTTCAAGATTTAATGGGGAAAATCCACTTATCCCTTTGATCAATCATGGATGACTTTGTCCTTTTCTGTTGAAGTCTTTGAAAATCCATCTGTATAACTTCCATTATGGTCTTAATATCTTTCAGACTTTAAACAGATTGTGGAAAAAAAGAAGATTTCTTTCAGTTCTCAGTGTCATCAAATGCACTGTGCTGTTTAGTAATAGATTAAGAAAATTAATTGGGAGGACTTTATGAATCATAGTCAAATAACATAGCAGTAATATAATTTAAAATGATAATACTAAGTTAAATATTTGTCATCTTGCAATTTTCACAAGATTGTTTTAGAATAATATAGGAAGATCTCTTCTTTCTTAAGATGATAGCTTTAAATGTTCTTTTTACTACAGTGATCCAAGGAAAGTTAAGATGACAACACAGCTGGCTTTGCAGGCCTGTAGTTTATTTATTTCCTTCTAGCACTTGAGACACGGAATTTGTTATCAAATTTTGACAAAAAAACCCACTCTTAAACTTAAGATGGTTTGCTTTTTTCTAAAAAGAAAGTACAAGGTAACCAGAAACAAGAAAATGGAAAATAATTTTTATGAAATAGTCAGCATTTTTAGGACAGCTGAAAATAAAAGAGCACTTCAAAAAGGAGGAGTTAGGCAATAAAACTCACCACAAATAAGTGGACATGACCAACCTAGTGTCATTTTTCAAGCATAAAAAATTGTAAAACATGCACTTTACTGCATGTGTCTGTATGCAGCCCTGAGAGACTGTGCATAGCCTCCATGGAAAACCGCCTGGGCTGTGCTGTTAGTGATATTGAAACATAAGTATATACTGATGTGCTACCTAATTGAGTTAAAGATAACTCAGATACATCTGAATATAATACCAGGAGTCCTCAAATGATAGTGTTGATATGTCCTAGATTAAGAAATGAAACAAGTGAGATTAATTCAATATTATGTGAGTGCAACAATACTTGGATGTTCCAGCCCTGTTGGTGGAAGCCAATACAGTGACTTGGCAAAATCAGAACTGCGTAAAGAAGCACATAGGGAAAATACCAGACCAGAAAATTTGCCTTAAAAATAATGATGACTAAATGGTGGCCATGAAAAGTGTAAGAGCCAAAGACCACAGCCTTTAAACCAGATGTTAAAACAAAGATAAAAAAGAAAATACCTAGAGAGTAAAAAGTATTTATTCAGTGGTGACTGGTTGATATTCAAGCATCACTTCCTCCAAGCTCAGGATCGGTGCATCCCTAAGAGCATGAAATCAGGCAAGGGAAGCAGGAGATCTGCATGGTTGAGCAGGGAGCTTCTGAAAAAGCTCAAGTGGAAGAAGGAAGTTTACACTAAGCGGAAGAAGGGACTGACCACTTGGGAAGATTGCAAGAATGCTGCCAGAGTATGCAGGGATGAAACGAGGAAAGCCAAGGCCTCCTTGAAATTAAATCTGGCAAGGGATATCAAGGTCAACAGGAAGGGTTTCTTCAAGTACATCAGAGGCAAAAGGAAAACTAGAGAAAATGTGGGCCCACTATTGAATGAGACAGGGGCCATGGTGACAGATGATGCAGAGAAGGCGGAATTACTGAATGCCTTCTTTGCTTTAGTCTTTACTGCTCAGGCCAGCCCTCAGGAGTCCCAGACTTTACAGGTAACAGAGAAAGTCTGGAGGAAGGAGGACTTTCCCTTGGTTGAGGAGGATCAAGTTAGAGACCAGTTAAGTAGACTGGATATCCACAACTCTGTGGGTCCTGATGGGATGCACCCACGAGTGCTGAGGGAGCTGGCAGAAGTCATTGCTGGGCCGCTCTCCATCCTCTTTGAAAGGTCCTGGAGAACAGGCGAGGTGCCTGAAGCCTGGAGGAAAGCCAATGTCACTCCAGTCTTCAAAAAGGGCAAGAAGGAAGACCTGGGAAACTACAGGGCAGTCAGCCTCACCTCCGTCCCTGGAAAGATGATGGAATAGCTCATTCTGGGCATCATCTCAAAGCATCTGGAGGAAAAGAAGGTTATCAGAAGTAACCAACATGGATTCACCAAGGGGAGGTCATGTCTGACACCTTCTACAATGGCGTGACTGGACGGATAGATGAGGGGAGGGCAGTGGATGTTGTCTACCTCGACTTCAGCAAGGCTTTTGACCCTGTCTCCCACAGCATCCTCATAGGCAAGCTTAGGAAATGTGGGTTGGATGAATGGACAGTGGGGTGGATTGAAAAATGGCTGGCAGATAGAGCTCAGAGGGTTGTGATTAGTGGCGCAGAGTCTAGTTGGAGGTCTGTGACAAGTGCTGTTCCCGAGGGGTCAGTACTGGGTCCAGTCCTGTTCAACATATTCATCAATGACCTGGATGAAGGGATAGAGTGTACCCTCAGCAAGTTTGCTCATGACACAAAACTGGGAGGGGTGGCTGACACACCTGACATGCTGACATGCTGTGTTGGCATTCAGCGTGATCTGGACAGGCTGGAGAGTTGGGCAGAGAGAAACCTCATGAAGTTCGACAAGGGCAAGTGTAAGGTACTGCACTTGGGGAGGAATAACCCCAGGCACCAGTACAGGTTAGGAGGTGACCTGCTGGAAAGCAGCTCTGTGGAAAGGGACCTGGGAGTCCTGGTGGACAACAGGATGACCATGAGGCAGCAATGTGCCCTTGTGGCCAAGAAGGCCAATGGCATCCTGGGGTGCATCAAGAGCTGTGTGGCCAGCAGGTCACGGGAGGTTATCCTCCCCCTCTACTCTGTCCTGGTGAGGCTGCACCTGGAGTACTGTGTCCAGCTCTGGGCTCCCCAGTTCAAGAAGGACAGGGAACTGCTGGAGAGGGTACAGCAGAGGGCTACAAAGATGATTAGGGGGCTGGAACATCTTTCTTCTGAGGAAAGGCTAAGGGACTTAGGTCTTTTTAGTCTGGAGAAGAGAAGGCTCAGAGGGGATCTCATCAATGCTTACAAATCCTTAAAGGGAGGGTGCCGGGAGGATGGGACCAGTCTTTTTGCAATGGTGCCTAGTGATAGGACAAGAGGTAATGGGCACAAACTTGAACACAGGAAGTTCCATCTAAACATGAGGAGGAACTTCATTACTCTGAGGATGGCAGAGCACTGGAACAGGTTGCCCAGAGAGGTGGTGGAGTCTCCTTCTCTAGAGACATTCACAACCCGCCTGGATGGCGTCCTGTGCAACCTGCTCTAGGTGAACCTGCTCTGGCAGGGGGGTTGGGCTAGATGATCTCCAGAGGTCCCTTCCTACCCCTGTGATTCTGTGATTCTGTGACTTGGGACAACACTAGCAGCCCCTAATTGCCTTAAATTCACTCCTTTCCTTCTTTGTTTTCACAGGGGATTTGACAATGTGGGAACTAAGTGGGAACTTGAGTAAAGACCTTGAGGTTTGGCCCCTGGAAAAGACAGTATCAGTGCTAGCAGACATGAGTGAATTATCCACTGTTAAACAGAGATGAAGGACTTTATCTACTTATTATGGGCAAGAACTGATAAATGACTGTGTAATTAAAATGGAAATTGAGTCCTGTGCTGCTCTGGCTGTGGTGTGAGGAGGAAAGCTGAGGTGGTGTGAGACCTCATGCTCTGCTGATGGGCACAAGGTTAGACATCTGTTCCCAGCTTTCAGCATCCGAGTCAATCATCTGATCATCATCCCTCCTATAACTTCCTCCATTACATGCTTGGAGACCTACGGACAGCCAAGGAGCAAAATGTTACCGGGAACAAGCAGTTTTGCCCGGTGGCCTTGAAGTCTGATAATTCAGTTACACCAGCGTAGTGATCGGGTAGCAGCACTAATTCTGGTGAAGCCATTTCAGATTTATCTCAGGAAAACAGACTGTCACTCTTTGTGTACTAAAATAAAGGAAAATGGAAGTTTGGGAGGAAATTTATGGTAAAATAAAATGATTCACATTGAAGTAAGTGCCTGATATAAATAAAATATAGTAATAATGTTGTTATAACAGTGACAGTCTAAGCATATAAGCCAACCTAAGTTTTACAGAGAGAGGTAATAACTTTTACTGGACCAGTGAGGTCACTGGAAAAAAAACAGACGTTTTCATCAAGCACACAAGCCCTTCTTCACTTCAGAGTTTGGTAATTGGCATGCAAACTGAACCATTGCAAAAATAATTAAAAGAGCTATGTTTGGGAAATTGGTCTCATCAATCATTAACAAAAGTTACCAAAAAATATGTACTCTTCATAGGTAGCACTAAGGGAAGCTGTAGAAATCTTCTATCACTGGTTAGAAGCTGCTCTCACACTCCAGAAATCCTTAATAACTAAATTGATTTAAACCCCAAATTCAATCCAGCTGAAAGCCTGGTTTGTAAAGCTTAATAATATTAGAAATGTTTCTATATTTTTTATAAAGTTTCCATTCACATGAATTGCTTAGTCACTTTCTGTCATATGTAGAATACCAGCAGGTTATTGCTCTACCCAGCTCCCAGTTAGGGATTAGCTTTTCTATAGCTCTCAGCCCAGCCAAAGAGAGTGAATTACTAATACTGAGAAGCATTCGGCCTTCATTTGGTTGGCAAGCAAATGCCAGACCTTAAAAACAGAGCTAGTAGGGATGCTAAAATGTAGGATGTGGAACACGAACTGGGGAAGAGGCATGTAATTGTGAAATCTCTTCATGGATGGAATAAAATGGGAGGATGGAGGGCGATGAGGAAAGCAACTGGAAATGTGGGTTGAGGATCGTTAAGGGAATATCTGCCCTGAGTAATGGGCTATCATGCTGAGAGCTATCACAGATCAAAGCAGCTGGATCTGTGCAGCACACAGAAACGCTGAAGTACATTAGTTTGGTTCTGACAGTGGTCTAGATGGCTGCCTAAGACCATGGTTCCCAGGCTAATAAATCCTACCAGTCAGCTCATCGCTGCCCGTTCCTGAGTTACTGTGGTCTCTACTATCCAAAATGTTACTGTATGGCATGCCAGTATAGGCATCCTTTAAAGATACTTACCTAGAAGTGAATGTTATAGAGTTAAGGAGGGAGGAAGGATCACTTTGGAAATACAGACTGTTCGGAAGTACAGTCTTTGTCCTATACCCCATATGATCTCTACAAACAAAAGACAGGTAACTTTATCCACCTTCTCTTCCATGCGCTCCCTTCTTTCTTCGCCTGCATGTCCAAGATGTCTATGGGAAACTGTACTGACAAACTTTATGCATGCTGATGATTTTAGTGCTTGCTACTTACGCTATAAAAATAAGTGCTGTCCCTTTGCAAGGAGGAGGCTGGAAGACTCCTGAGCTACAACTGAAACAGAATGTGGTAGAGATACATCACTGGAAACAAAACAGCAATTCTGTTTGATTTGAACTGTCTGTTTGCTTCGGGGCGGGGGGGGGGTCAATCAATGGAATTTGGATAGCTAATAAGACAAAAGACTGGCTTTTCACCTCTGGTGTCCTGTGGTACAAAGCTCATTCTGGTGCCACTTGCAGATGACTTTAGGCATTTTATCTTAATTCGCAGTGGACATATATCTATTTCACAAAGCCGCCCATCAGTTTGAGCTTAACTGGGAAGGTCAGCTGTGTGCAGTGATAACTAGTAGCAAGAATGATGTAGGTCAGGTTCTTTATAAATCCTGTGGAAATACAAGCTTATGGTCACTCTTTTGCACTAAGCCTGGATCTTGCCATCACTGGATGAAGCACATTAGCGATAACAGTGAGGAGGGTATGAAAGAATTCATTGGGATATTTGTCTGCAATATCACACGGCTAATGAAACTACAGTCAGCCCCAGTGAAATCACTGCTGCTGAACATGAGATTTGTTGCAACTTTCAGCATGGTGCATGCCTCTAATGAAACTGAACATCCATATCTCATTTAAGGATATGCAAGCACTGGCCTTAAGTCAGCTGGGTTTGGATATGGTTGAAGAAAGCCAACAGTATGTTCCTGACTTTTGTTGGGCTCCTCAGACCTGCTATGGCACTGCACCGTATAGACACATGGCAAAATTTCTCCTTGTACAATCTCTTTCTGGACAAGCAGAGTGACATGAAAACAACACAGGAAGAGTCTAAGAGAGGTTCATAGTCAGGTGCTCCGTGTCTCTGTTTTATAAGGTAGGCAGTGGCTGAGCACTTACATGGTAGAGACGATGTGCAAAGAAACTCAGTTTTTTCCCCTGAATTGGTAAAGAACTTTTTATCGTCAAAGTGACGGAATGGAAGTGATGGTGCAGCAGTGTTAATTTTCAGCAATATGGTGATAAATAACAAAGATCTACTCCAACATGCAGCTGTGCCAGAAGGAAAATGTTGACTGACTTCTGATCATTTGCTTGTTTTACTCTGTGTGCTAAAAGCATTTTCTTGCCTTACCTCAGTGGAACTAAGGGCAGATCTGTTTGATTCTTTTTTTTTCTATCATTTCCAGTATCAATGCAGCCCAACATTACTATTATACTAGATCTCATCAGTTGGTAGGGTGATATCTTGGCTAACAAAACTCTGTGCAATGTGAAATTTAAGCCTTCACATTACACTGAAATTGTCCTAAATTTAGGGGAGCAGACACACCTTAAAGAAGAGTGAATTTTGGACTCAAATAATGTTTTGTCACAGAAACAATATTGGTACAAGCCTGAAAGGTGTTAGCATTAGTGCTATGCACATCCATGGGAAACTGAAACCTGCGTAGTATTATAAAGTGGTAAACTGGCAAGAGAGGTTCATAGCCTCCATTTAGAACACTCATACTTCCTCACTCAAAAATGGGTTTTGGAAAATGAAAAACTTGTAGAAAATACTTGCCAAACATTGCACTAGGATCTAAATGGTATGTTATACTGCATACTAGCGAGTCACACAGAGTAACAACAGCATGATGCAAAATTATTCTTATGAAATGCCTCTAAGAAGACTTGAAGATGTTTGGTATGCTTTTCATCTTGCAGAAGCAACAGACAACGGTGTCTACAAATTATTTTTTCACACATATTTATTGCTACTGTGCCTGGAAATGTGTTAATATTTTTTAATAACTTTCATTTAGTCTTAGCTTTTTTACATATATTGCATGTGCAAAATGCCATAACCATGAGAAGTGCCGGGGGCAGAGGATTGAGATTGTAAGGACTAGGGCCTTTTGTTGTGTAAATGACCTGTGAAGAATATAATTCCTACCAGAATATTTATAGATTAGCTCCAGATTAGTTTTCCAATAATGAATTCAAAAAAATCTTGTAAAGTAAATAAATAAATAAACGGAAAAGCCTTTACTTACTTAGCACTCATACAATATGTGTCTGAGTGCAGCTTTTTCCTAAAGCACACTGAAGAACCAGGGGTGAGGGGAAATCGGGAAAACAAACACCTACGTTTCCTTAGACCATAAATACAGTGTGTTTATACATTACTGGATGATCTTTAGCTGTTATAAAGAGGACTAGTTCCACAAAAGTTACTGCTCCTCCTGAAGGCAGTGAAGTGACGCTGATGTCATCTAAACACCTGGCCCAAAAAGGAACAGGATCAATTCATCCTAAGAGCATGTGGTAATCCATGCGTGGTGGTGGCAAAACAGAAGAATTTCCTGGAAATGAACCCTATCAGGAGCTGCTGGGATTTGCACTGTGTGCGGTACATATTTACTGCCATTGCTGTTGGAGGTATTATAAAAGGTTTTCAGAAATTTCTTACATCTGTCATTCTGAAACAGAACCTCAGTCACAGTTTAGCCATCAGCTTCTTCCCTGCCACCACCACCATTCCCTCTACTGCTGCCTCAAGTCCTTCCAGTGACCCACACAGATAAGTCTGCTTCTCTGCTTTCTCCAATATTACTTCTAATGACACCGTCAATCTCCTTTTTCACCCAAGGAGCACGTGAGGGTCTTCAGTGGCACTGCATCTCAAATCTTTCGGTCAGAACCACTGTCTGCTGATGACTTGTAATCAGGCTTTTTGGTGGGAAAACAGATAATTCCCTGACCTTCTGTCTGTGCCAGGCTGTGGCTGGCTGTGGGTGCCGAGCCCTGTTCAAGAAGCCGTGCCTTGGAAAGATGAGCATTCAGAGAAGGCACTGGGGTTCCCAGGGAAAGAAAATATATTTGAAGGCAGAAGGGTTCAGTCACAGACTTCAGGAGTGGTGGCCACCCCCTAGAAGGAAAGCAACTGCATAGCACACATAGTGCTGCTTCCCAGAAATAGTACCATGACAAAGTAAAAGCAAGTGGATGCAGCTTACTAGCTCAGAAGAAGGACTGGGTTTTTTTGGTTTTAAATTCTTACAAAATCTGAGGTCTTCAGACACCTCCATGCACGCCTTCATGCAATCTGACAGATAAAATCCTCCAGTAACTACAGTTGTAATCTCTTTTGAATCTACTTTTATACTTCAAACCAAGTCAATGACAAGAACAGGATATTTAAGTCCCTGCCCAATTTAGCCTCACATTCTTGTCACTTCTTTGATATTGGTTGTACTTTTACCAGGTTATTTAATCTTTCATCTTCTCACCCACTATAAAATTTCAGTCAAAATAGCTGAAATCACTCAAGTGATTCTGAGCTGACAAACCGATCCTTTAAAAAGAGGGGAAAAATCTTAGCTGTCGTATGTTCCCATGTATGCATCATTTCTATACATGAAAAGCATAATGCAAAATCTGACTTTTTGCCTGATGTGGCTTTTTCCCCATTTTGGATTCAATCTGTGACCCCTATATTTAAGCACCTGTGTATTTGTCTACCTTGGTATTTGTAATGGGGAAAGTTCTACCGCACCTCTGAATTGTTTTTCAGTTTTGTCCTTGTGTGGTGTCAGTTCTTTGTTGTTAAACCAGATTTACACAGAGACTGTGACAGTAACAGCAGCAGCCTGTAATCTGTCAAGTCTGTCTGAAACGTCCTTCAGTTGCCTTTGTAAATTTAGTGCATCTGTATAAAGCCCCTTGTTGTGTAAAATATATGCTCTGTTTTTGATCAAGTCCTCCATATGCTCAGAGCAAATTTCAAGACACTTTGGTAGCTGTACGCAAATGCAGAGACAGATTCTAGGCTCTCCGATAGATCTCTTTGTGCCTTTCTGCTGCTACAGTAATTGCTTTACATTTCTTATTTTTGTGCTATATTGATGATAATGTTAACATGGGAGAAGGTTGTAACTTTCCTAGTTTCTACTTTTCAGGCTTTTTTTATGGCGTCATCACCAACTGGTCCTTGTTTGTTTGAAGCTTGTTCTATATTCAGTTTTTAGTTTTACAGCTGAACATCAGCTTTTCTTAAAGGAAGCTGCTATTAATAAAACAATGGAAAACTTGGGCCAGGGATTTATATAAGCAGATAAGACAATGGTTCAAAAATGTCTGCCTGCAGCATTAATTGCTTCCATACCCTACCATTCTGTTTCAAACATTTGAGAAAATGACACAAGGGAATAATCTAGGTTTTGACTCTTTTTGAAAGTAACATCCACTGTTTTCCATAAAGCAAAAAAATAAATAAATCACAGTCTGCTGCTGATCATCCATTAAACAGAATAAGAAGATTTCCAGTAAAATACCTTGCTCTCTGCTGGGCTTGTCCACCCTCCTAATACCCGATGGATTTGTTATACCTTACTTCAAGGTAACGCACTTAGCAAGTTGCTGAATGAGGAGCCACCACCAGGAAGTCATAGGTAAACACAGATATACAGGACAAAGCCCATATCCTTGTCTTCAAGATCCACCTCTTGAAGCTGGAGTTAGACACAAAAACCACTTGTTTTTTACAAAACAGAGCTGGGTGATGTAACAGTGACATTTCCTTCTTTTATCCCTCTGCTGAGAAGCTAAGAATGTACCTTTTGCATGTGCCTGGGACTGGTTACACACCTTGTCTTTGGAAAGTGCAGCTGACAAGCAGTGACTTCCAGTTGCCAAGAGAGTGCTCCACTGCCAAATAAAGGTCATCTTTGCATGGGCCTTCCATTTTTTCTGTTAAAATTGCTCTGTTTGTTATAATACAGTGAAACATTTATAGTAGACTGGGGTCCCCTCTGGAAGGGTTCCAGGCTGTAGTCCCAGCTTCACCTGTGTTCTAAGGCCCTGTCTGATAGGTATGCTCCCTAAACTCCTACAGGATAACTCACATCAGGTTATGCATGGAAACTGCAGGACTAAGTAGCTTTTGAATTCCAGCAGGTTTGACAAGTCTTACAGGTGACTTGTGGAAAGCAGGGACAAAACCCACCTCTTATCAATGTCTCATGGGAGTTACAACAAACTCCACCGTCCACTGTCCTCTTGGATAGAAAAGTTACCTTAGGTTGAGGCAGGCACTTTGCTTTCCCATGCTTTCCAGACAGACATCTTGGGATCCCTTTGTCAGCAGGTGGTTAAGATTGTATAGGTTTCTGTTAGCAGAAACTCTAACGTCCTGAGTTTCTGGTGTCTCCAGGGATAGGCAGCAGCTGAACAGGGTATTTCTAAGTTCTGCGTTTGGGGGAGCATGTACCTGATCTGACATGTAAGTAAACTATCTAGATCAGTTTTTTGGGTCCATTCTGAGCCTCTTCTTCAGTCTTATGCAAGTAAGAAATACATATCCTGATTCTTAGTAGGTAATCAATATTAAGCATGTATGTGTGATATTTCTCACTTATCACACTGGTTACAGCAAAAAGTGCTACAATCATGCATGAATCCAACACTGAAAACTAACAATAAGATAACCTATCATGTTTACGCTACATCGGAGCACTGCATGTTTGCTTATGCCCCAAAAACACCAGAGTAGTGATGATGGCCCGTGAGTCCACCTGCTTTGTACACCGTTTGGTAAGCCATTTTCCCCTCAGAGAACTACCAAGAAATTCACCAGCCTCTTCTTGTTTCTAGGTTTTCTGGATGGCTGAGACTTCCATTCACAATCTGAAATAAAAGCATAATGGTTTGACTTTAAAACCTCTCATTTCCTTCCATGAATGTGGAGAGTACCATTTATCTCCCCCAAAAAGTAAAAATGAAACTCAGTATCCTACAAAATCTTTTCAATAAGAACAACAATTCTTTTCTGTAGGCCTATTGGTAGATGATGAAGACAAATACCAATGTCTATAAATATCACAGAAGCACACACATTAAAAACGAAAAGCACATACCAGATCAATTAGTTAATCTCCTTGCAAATGAAGTGCTATTCCACACTGTACAATATAATTTATGCTTTCTAATTCTTATTTACCACAACCGTTCAGACTTACAAAAGAAACTAAACACTTTAATGACTGGGAGACCTCTGTGAATGGTTGAACTTTGGGGGAAATTAAATAGTATGAACTCTGCAGAAAACAGAAAAAGAACTGTCAAAACTGCATTGGGTGACCACGTGGTGATGAGGAGTTTCTGTATCAGGTGTCTTTGAAAGACGCAGGTCTGAATTGAGCATGTTGGGATCTGAAATGCAAATTCCCCAGCTTTTATATATAAGACATTTAAACTGAAAAGCTCAGAGCAAACTGGGCTCCCCTGTGGATATTGAAGAGTTACAAGTGTATGTAAGTCAAAACACAGTTGATGCTGAAATTACAGTAGCTTAGTAACAAGAGAAATATACTGATGATGGAAAGAACCCAGAAATAACTGATGTTAAATTAGCCTGGTAAATGGGCAATTAGCATGGATGTGGTGCGTACAAATATGCCTCAGGTATTACCATGCTAATTACTCAGAGGCTTCATTATTCAGACCTTCCCCGCCGTTTGCCTTTTTCGTTCACTTTGTAGGTACATGTCATATTGCAGCTAAGTCTTACTGTGGAAAAGGAAAGGGTACAGCAGATCTCATTGATACCACTGTGTGCTGTCCTCAGCGTGTTCAGCGTTGCCCTTCCCTTGGTGCAGCGTGTGCGGCCAGCTAAGGCTTTTGATCTACACAGGCAAGAGCTCTGTCGGGGTAGGGGGGCACCAAGAACAGATCGGGTGAGTACATAGCCCTGGTGAAACTCAGCACATTAAATCCGGCTGATTAAGCTACATCTTCCATTCACAGATATCTATTTATTGCAGAAACTATAATGAAGACTTAAAAAAAAAAAAAAAAAGAAAAAGAAAAAAGATGGTCTGATCTGTCAGGACCATTAGACTTTGGAGAGATTTTCTGAAGCTGAGATGGATCATTAATGAGTGGTTTCAAACCACTACAGTAATTTCATCTTTATGGATTTCCATTATTTGAGCAGTGGTAGAAATATATTAATTAATTTTTCACTGATGCATCTAAGTAGCCTTTACACACAGCAGACAAATAAAATCAACAGTGAAATCATGGTTTAATTATTTACCTAGCAACAACTTAGAATCAATACAACATCTCTTACTGACTGTGAGAACTTAATCCCCTTTCTGTTCTCTCCCTTTTATGTGGCTATCACGCAATCAGGAGACAAAAGATGACGGGGTTTTGCTCATATAATTATAGCTCATCAAGATGGCCTTCATGAACAATTCATTTGTCAGATTTGACCCTTTTTCTGTTGGAGAATCATCTGTGAACTGATCATGGCTTTTATTATTTGGTTGATGAAGAGCTTTTTCCGAACACATCTCAGCCTGACTGTAGCAAGTACTTCTTCAAGTGTTTGTTATTTAGAATTCTCTGGTTGGATCATATCAGCTCTCTCGTATGGTATAATTTTTTTATTGTTTGATTAAATAGACACGCCAAAGAAAATACTAGACTGCTGAAACTTTCCCAGGGAGAAAAGTGAATATTCTATGGAGACTTACCAGGAAATTTTAAGGCCTGAAGTCACAAAGTGTAGGTATAATGCAAAATAGATACGACAACTTACTGCTGTGCTTAACCATTTTATTTCTGCCTTAGCATAGACCTTTGTTGAAACACTGTCCAGCCTTCCTAAATTTCAGGACTCTTTAGAAATTATTCAACATTAAACCTCAAGGCTGATATATGTAACACTTGCTAACAAGATCTTAATAGTTTTGAGTCAGTATCAGAAGGAAACTCTCTGTTATGGCTTGAGAAACCCACAATAATTTATTGTCATTTAGACAATTATTCTATCACCTAATGACCCCTCCACACCCGGGAAGGGGAATCAGGGAAAAACAAGAAAACCTGAGGGTTGCAATATAAAGAGATTTAATAGAATAAGAGTAGATAATTAACATTAATAACACTAAAGAACCAGCGTTGATCCCAATACCAATATAAAACATACAAGGATTATACTCAGCCAATTACATCAGTAGGAAGCTGTGCACTCCCAGCAGCGGACAGCAAATGTCGGACACTGCAAGGGCTACGGCTTTGAGTGGAAGGGAAGGCATCAGGTGTCCAACACTGGGGCGAAGAAGTTCTCAGGATCACAGCCATCAAGGGAGAGAGAGCACTTTGCAGCAAACTTTCTGATGTATATTGAATGTGACGTTCATGGTATGAAATAATCCTGTTGGGTCAAGTGCCCGGGTCTCGCTCCTCCTCACCCCTGCTCCTGGCTAACTTGAAAATACTGGGACCTTGAAACCCACATACCATAGCTGGCTATAAAGTAAATATTTTCACAAATTCAGACACTAGAGGCTTCTAAAAGTGCAGTTTTCCCAAACATTAGAAGAGCAATTAGCCCTGTGTCGCTTAAACCAGGACAATAGATAAAGCAAAAGCTGTGCACACAAGCAAAGCAAAACAAGGAATTCATTCACTGCTTCCTATCAGCAGGCAGGTGTTCCACCATCTCCAGGAAAGCAGGGCTCCATCACATGCAACGGTTTCTTGGGAAGACAAATGCCATAACTCCGAATGTCCCCTCTTTCCTTCTTCTTCCCCCAGCTTTTTGTTGGTCAATGGTACGGAGTATCCCTTTGGTCAGCTGGGGTCAGCTGTCCCAGCTGCTTCCCCTCCCAACTTCGTCTGCGCCCGCAGCCTGCTCGCTGGTGGGGCGGCAGGAGAAGCAGAAAAGACCTCGACTCTGTGTAAACATTGAACAGCAATAAGGAAAACATCCCTGGATTATTAACACTGTTTTCAGCACAAATACAAAACATAGCTGCATACTAGCTATTATGTAGAAAATTAACTCTATCCCAGCCAAAACCAGCACACCACCCATCTGTCAGTGTGCTCTGACTAACTCAGCTCTCAAACAGAAAATATGTGTGGAGCCTGAAAAGCTTTTTCCCCGATGTAATCTTCCAACACATTTGCGTAAGCACTTACAAAGTAATGACTGTCTTTTAGGCTGGGCCTTTCTGAGGTTTCATCTCGCCGCAGTCTTGTAGACACAAATAATACTCAAGATAAAGTGCATGTCACATCCCATCACTTCTTTCCCTCTTTGCTGCATCAAACAAAATCAAACTGGTGCAATCTAATGTGGACAAGTGACACAGATTGAATGATTCATTTCAAATCAAGGGAAACAAAATAAGAAAGAAAGAAAAGTGCTCTGAGAAAGAAAAGTGCTGCAAGAACACACTGTGTGTTCTCCTCTGTAATAAACTGTATCTTCTCAGCCTTGATTTTTTCTGAAGAAACCCTCTGTCCTCTGAGCATGGGATCCACAGATGCCTCCTCTCATCTGGGTTTGTTTCTCAGGGCAGGAAGTTCTGGTGGAAATTTCTCTGCAGCAAAAACAGTGATAAAAATTCTCGTTAATTAACTTACAGATTTTCCCCTCTCTGAGGATATGTCATCTAGTCCCTTTCCTTGGTCAGGACATCTCAAAGACATCTCTCTACCCTGCAGCTAAATTTCATGAAAGATACAAGAATTTAATGTCTTTGAGGTTTCTTTTTTCCTCCTTTGACTGAAATCAGCCATGAAGTTCAACAGTTACAGGGGAGATGAAGGCAAACACAAATGGGCTCACACAGCCAGTGTCAGAAGACAGGTATCCTCTCCTTAGAAAATCAGATGAGGAGAAATGGCTGGGTTCTGTTAGAAGAGATAAATCACAGATCTTAGATGAGCAACTGCTCAAGTAGCTGTAGGAAAGTTGTCATGGAGTAGTAGGGTAGTGAGAAGAAGAGGGGAAACTTCATTTGGTAAGAAGCAAAACTGGGAGAGCTGAGCACTACAGCAGTGATCTTTCCTCCTGCTCTCCTATGGCTCCCACACCCCTTCTAACTCCCTTCAGGGAGCACTCTACATCTCCTACACCTTTCCCTTTGCTACCACCAGATATTTTCCACATCCCTTGACTAACTCTGCTGCCCACCAACCGGGGTTACATGGGTGCTGTGGGCACCCCTGCAGTGCAGGGTTGGGGCTGCTGAGCTGGGCAGCCAGGAGAATGGGTGAGTGGTCCCCGTCCTTCCCACAGTGACAGCCATAGTAGGTGTCTCTCCTCTAGGCAGCTCCTCACCTTGATCAGCTTTGCAGGGAAGTGTCATGTCTGAGACATCTATCTCCCTCGGTGAAATCTGGTTGAAATGGACTAATGGATTTGAAAGAAAGGCTGTGGTCACATGTACCTGAGGAAAACGTACATGTTTCCTTAGGAAATCAGACTAAAAATAATGGCAGACTCAGAAACTCACCTTCCACATATGAAACATATTTAGTCAATCCAAGAGAAGTGGCAGCCTATAGCTCCTGTAAAAATATCATAACGATCATATAAGCAGAAGAATTTTTTTAAAAAATTACCATTGTGATATTTTTTACCTAGCACATTTAATTCAAGAATAAAACCTGAGGTTAGTAGCTGAAAGGTCAGTGAATTGCTTGAACATCATGAAAGCTGCAAGAGACATCTACTAACTTGAAAGCTGCAGAGTTACAACATCGCAGTACACTTTCCTTGTTGAGGGACAGCACGAACACACGCACACACACAGACACACACACACATGGAGTCCCTCCAACAGTTTGCATTTGGGTATTTAAAACAAATCCAAAGTTCTGCTGGTGTGCATGCATATAATTACATGTATTTAGAGGTTTCTGGGGTGGTGCTTTCCTGTTAGCTGACCTCTTATTTTCTCTTTTTATACATCCCTTTTGGACTGGAAAAAAAAGACAGGAGATTACGGCTCCCAAACACCACTTCAGGGAGGACAAAAACCTAAACCATGAACTCAAGGAGACTGAGTTGTTATCTGGTTTTTTTATCTGAAATGTTTTTTAAGAAGATTACTATGCTTATTTTTACATCAATACTTCACTGTTGCCTTATCGCTTTCCTACACTGTTGTCAGTACAGACTGAATAACTCATTTCAAATGCCAGTGCAAAGAACATGAGCCTAATTTGTGTTTGGGGATGGTAAAGGTCATACAAATTTAATATTTGCATTTTGTCACTTCTAAGTACAACATCAGGGAAATAAGTGTGTAGGAAAGAGGCATGAAGTTTGGAAGGAAAATAACATTTAATAACTTATATGACCTGTTCAGGTACCCAGATCAGGAAGATAACATAAGATGAATAAGCAAATTAATTGCTCAGCATAAGACGTGCTCTATATAAACTCAAAACCCAAGTATGGCTGTTTTGCTATTTGAACAGCAGATGTATTTTGATGTGTTGTTTTATGATTTCATCTGACCTTGTACTGCAGGTAGCAGAGGAGAGGCAGGTGGAGGAAGAGTAAAGACAGAGTTTTATACCAAGGGATGTGAATTCCGCCATGTGTAAGGGATGCAAAATCCCGCATGGTCTGACCAGTTGATGGTTAAACACTCTCTGTACAGATGTATCTGCCTACACAAAGTAAAGAACAGGTAGGAACCGGCTCCAAGACAAATCAAGGTATATCATGTAGAGAAATGCTGGCAATTTCGTCAGGACCCCTTTTCTCCTACGTGTGCCAGAAAAAGCCTGCAGTCAGCCCCCTGCAGGTGGTTGTTTACAAAGTCAGTGGAGCAATGGAAAATAGCACCTCTGAAGCAGAATGCTCACTGGGTTTTGCTCCACTGGTGATTTGTGGAAGTTAGGAAATGTGTAGAAATACTGGCCCCAGCTTCATAGAAATTTAGTCGATGGCTTTGTGTACAAAATGTGTAAAACTGGGGCAGGGAAGGAGAGTGTCTTCCTCTTCAAGCAAAAACACCTGAGCTTCAGGATTTCATGTTCATGCTGGGGTTTGCAAAAAAGTTTGAAGCAAAAAAAGAATGCAAGGAGAGCAACTCCCAACGCCACCCTCAGGATTAAAAACATGGAGTAAAATGAAGTGCTTTCAAACATCAGGCACTCAATCCCAGGCCCCTTGTAGCCTCTTCAAAGGGTCTAAAGCTCTCCCCTTCCCTCTGTCCTCAGGCACCAGTACAAGGCAGTGCTTGCCTCCTTTTGGCCCCTCTGCCTTTGTTGCTGGTCCGTACAGCCCATCCATCACTGGCACTTCCTCCTGCCACACAGCACTGACAGGGTCCAAGTCTGTCACTTGGGGTCTATTTTGTTATGATCCACCTTTGGGGATGATTCTCTGTGGTAAAAATCGACTCTCTCTTCTTATCCCAACCAAATGCTGGCCCTGGGCAGCAGAAGGGGCTGAAGAGGAACAGGAAAAGCCCAACCAAACATGCACGAAAACCCTCCATGTTCTCCAGGGAGCCCTTGATGAGAACGGCCAGATTTGGCCCTGTATCCTGTGTGTGTTACTGTACTAAAAAGACATGTTGTTACAAGGCTTTAGAGAAGCTTTCACGAATTTCCATTGGTCAGCAGATTGTTCTTTTCCTGTCAGTGACTGTCTCTCAAATCTGTGATGGTCTGGGCAGTTTCATCTGGTGAACAAACTTTCTTCAAAGAAAGGTTTCTAGGGGTGTAAATCCAGTAAGAAGACATTAGTTAGGGTTAACTGAGAAAACTCCAGGAAAAATAGAAAGCCTCTCTTCTGGATCCACACAAACTCCTTGTCTCTCCCTGGCTGAATCGCTGTCACACTCCTAGATAAAACACTCAAATCAGAAGTTGGCAGCTGGCCAGCATGTCTTTCATCCCATCCAAAAGGTGAAAGGCAGGGAATCTGCAAGCTTTTCAGAGCAAGCCGATGATGAGTCTGCTCAGCAGAGATTGGATTTCTGGTGAACAGCTTGCCACAGCTTTTGTCTGCCAACACCATCATTTTGTCTATCCGTCCTTTGTCCCTCCTGATTTCCACCCGCGCTAACATGAAATGACGGGCTTGCTCGTTTAACTCTGCAGGCTAAACTTCAGCTTCATTACTATGTATGAGATCTATTTTCACCCCAATTTAACATTAATAGAGTAATTTGCAGAGTTCTTAACTGAACCACAAATCTCTTAAATTACTATTTTACTTCCTTTGTATGGATCCAGCTTAATATTTACCATTTTTTCCAATTTAGTGTTTATGCAAATGTCACATTTTTGCTCCTCCTCTTTGCTTCCTACTTGGATACTCTTTCAAAGGGCATCACAGTCGTATAGCTTTACTGATGTCTGCTCCCATTAGACTGATATGAGGCATCAGCTGTGACCACAGTTTAATGCTGTTGGACCAGGTTACAGCCTGTGACAATGAACTAAGTAATAATCCCTTAGAGTAATTTCTTTAGTGTCTGCAGATTCATGGTCCAATAGCTCCTTTCTCATCCTGGCTCTGAAGACATTGCCCTTTCCTTCGGGGATGCTACGCTTTCTATCCCTAACCTGTGACTACGGTTCCAAGAAGCAATGTGAGCTTGAGGACCTCATGGCCACGTGCTTTCAGCCTACGCCCGCACTCAGCTTAAAGTGTTTGCATTGTGTTTAGGAACAGCCCAGTTTAGGAAATATGCTGGTTATGTCAGACAACACATTCAGGCCTGACTAGGCTGGGTTTTCTTGTCCTCATGAGCAAAAGTTAAGACCCTTTCTAAGGAGCTAAGAGAAACTTCACCTCTGTCCCTTAAGAGCTCTCTGGGTCTCAGACTGAGGCAACCTCTTGACACAGGCTTGAGTTAGTAACGGGGATGGCTGGCAAGTCTGGTCGTGAAAAGGGGCTCTGAGGAGCCTAGCCATAGAGAGATGTCCAATAGTCTTAATTTATCAGTGCGTCTTTCTGGACTTATTTGCAACTGTATAGCTTTATCAAAAAACCAGCCCTTTCTGTTCCTGAACTTTTCAACAGGTAAAATGCTACTAAAGCTTAAATATTTTGAGTTTTTGTTTCGGACTTCATTTTGTTCGGGGTTTTTGCCAGTGAAGGTGTGTCCTTTTTCTGACAATGTTATTAACATGATTTGATGGCAACATGGCAATGTCTCACGGCTCTCATCAAAACTGAACCCCCCTTGTTTTTGTCAAGAGATGTTACTACTCAACCCTTGCACTGTAGCTCTCGGTGTTTAGACAAGCCAGTCAGGATTGCCTTGCCAGAAGCCACGGTGAAGATTTACAAGGACAGCCAGCCCTGTAATCCTGGCCTTCTCTCAAGTGCCCCATCCACTGCTGGATGGTACCTACGATTTCACTCAAAGCACCCAGGAATGGCAACAGACATTACCTTGGCAAGAAGGTTAAAATGCCTGAGAGCTTTCTTACCCTTTTAAGAAAATAACTCGGCATACTATTTTAAAAGTACAATAGATAAGAGACAGCTGCCACAGTCAAAATCTTTTTATGGCAGTTTAGGGGCTTTGGGGGTGAATGTTCCACTTTATTTTTGTCTTTCTGGATGGAAGAGCCTTAGGATTCAATGTCTGCTACCAGTCAGTTTGTGAAATTGCATTTCATATGACAGGAAAGGGGCTTTAAAAAAAGCTGAACAAAGGAACATGGAGGGAACAAAACTCTGTTAGAAGATAAAATAGCTTCAGAAGAATTAAGGTTCACACGTTAGCAGCTGGAGCCTACTCTCACAGTGCCTGGTGCTGATGAACTTTGATATCGCAAAGCACAACACCCTTCCTTCTATTTTTAAAAATTTTAAACCACTACAAATTGCTAAAGGTGGGAATAGTGATCCTGGAGTGTATTGTAGTAGTAAGACCCACTGCTGTCATTTAGAGCTTATAAATCAGTTTGCTATAGTTTTCCTCTCTAAAGTCTTTCCTGCTGTGACAAAGAAAAGGCAGGATAGAGGAACTCATAAAATGCTGCCAGAGCCCTATGACAGACATATGCATCTTCTTGTCCTTTCAGTCAGTATTGCTACTGTTCGGTTTACTGGATCTTGTTCTTCAGAAAGTGAAGCACTGTTCATTTATTCTTTTATATCACAAAATAAGGAACCTTATTCTTATGCTCTTGTACCAGTGGTACAAAAAAATGTTTTCATATTCCTTAAACAATGGAATATCTGCTTCCTATGTATTTCCAAAGCAGAGTGGTGCTATATCTGTGAGCTTCATCCGCAATGAAAAAAATTGAGTTCACACAGTCCCAGGAGCCAGCTTCAGGATGAGTGCTGACATTGAGAGGAAGCAGTTTTCTTAGTAGGGAAGAGAATGATAGACTCATAGAGCGGCTCGGTCTGGAAAAGACCTTGAGAGGTCACCTGGTTCAAGCCGTTCAAGGTGGGTCCAACTTAGATAAGAATATCACCCTCTCTCAAACCCAGACAGCTTTATCACCCAAAACTCTTATCTTTACTTACACTTACACTGGTCAATGCTTAGACAGAGCTCAGATTCTTTAAAGGAAATTTATAATTCCTTAAGAATAGACAAGAGGAAAACGTCTGCCACTTTCCAAGCACTCAACGCTGCAAGCAAAATTGGAATACTGATGAATGAAAGAGAAGAAAAACTTCATTAATTTTATTAATCTGGAAGCTGAGTTCTCTGACAAGAGCTTGAGTATTGCTAAAATCTGCTGATTAGAAGACGAATTCTCCTAACTAGAAAGCTATGAAGGAGAGAAACCTGAGATGCTATTTTTGCCAACTTGACATACTCTCAAAGTAACAGCACTAACTACGTACAATCTTTTATGAAATGAGCTCAGCAAAAAAACATGGGAAGCAATCATATCACAGTATCTGCAGTACTCCAGCTAGTGGTTAAATGCAATGTACAAAGAACACATTTTCTAAACAGAATTAAACTGTTTTGACATTTCTGACCTCTAGATAGTCCTCTCTTTTGAAGGCAAATTGAAGTGACTTTTTAAGTTTGGGAAGAAATGCCTTCTATGCCTGGGACACTGTACTCGTGGTCAGGAGACCACGTGTTGATTCCCCAACATGTTTGGCCTCAGTCTGCAAGAAAAGAGAGGCTGAAGCAACCATGGGGTTTAAAGACTAGGGAAAAGGGGCAGGAGGAGGAAAATTAGGGAGTGGCAAACACAACTGCTAAATTCGGGGCATATTCCTTCTCATTTTTGCGCCTCAGACTTTCCATCCACAAAACTGTATTAAACCCATTCTTTGAAAAACACACAGGGATAGGGGAGGAGGGGTCTAGTGCAATTTTTCAGAAGTCAGTAATGTCAAAGTGCTTTTCTCGATGTGTTTGAGACAGGTGTACTTTATGTGGTGGAACTGAGCTCTCTTTTTAAGCTAGTATGCTTCAGGGCACCGGATTTCCTTTCCAATTTTTCTTTACAATTCTGTGAGCGCAATGACAACATGAACACTCAAAACCTGAGGTTGGCAATGTTTCCTGGACAGTTAGGAGTAAAATGACAGATATTCAGAAACCTACAATTATTTAGAGAGGGGAGAAAATCATCTTTTTTGAGCAACAGCAAAACACCAGCTACCTTCAATTTTTTAAATCAGATGTTTATTAGCCGAAGGTAAAATCAGTCAGACTTAATGAAAAACAATTGTGAGTGCAAGGGGTGAGGGAGAAACGTGTATCCCTCTATTCTGTCGTAAGATAGGACATGAGTAAGTAACACTGGGAATCTAGTGCGTGCACAGCGTGTGAAAGGGACACAGAAAAAGGCAAGACAATAAGGTCACTCAGGCATCCACTTCCTGGGTGGTGTCCAAGTCTCTTGAGCACAGCTGGTGCTCAGGTGTGTCATTGTCTCATTGGCTTCAGCAGGACAACTCCGCTGCTTTATAAGGAAGAATTTGAGCATTTTTCTTAGATGGAGCTTAACTCCGTCCCAAGACGCGTTGATGTCTGCTGAGAGGGTGAAGTCGGAGCTAGGCGAGAGCAATGCCAGGACTGTGAGGAACAGAAGTGGTTATGCAGAAGGGGACTGAAGTAGAAAGAGGAAGGATAAGAGGACATAGTGAAAAAGAGGGAAGATTTACTGTTACACCATATCTCAGTATTAATTAAAGTGCAAGTGCACTTTGAGTTATGGGGCTATCACTCCATTTTGGAGTACCTGCATCTCTCTTAACTGCTTGAGACTCATTTTTGAGGTTTATGATGTCCCCACAAGCCTTCAATAAAATTGTAGCCCTGTAATTCACAGTGCTTGTTAAATTATTATATAGAGAACTGTATGTATTATAAATGAAAGCCTGTAATAGGTTTTAGGGCAAGTTGACTACACTGAAAAAAATATTCATCGCTTAATTTATTTGATCTGTTTTGCCATTAATCTTTGAATAAATTATTCAGTGAATAATAATTGACCAGGTAGAGAGATGGTCAAAACGTACCAGAAATATTTGCAGAATATATTACAATATTCAACAAAAAAAGGTGCAAAATTTGATGAACAGTGCATTTTAGCTTTTTGTTGAGGTACATAAAATTGCACGTTTGCTTCTTCAGTACATTTTAGTATAAGTCACTTGATGGATTAGTGTATTTCTCAATATTTTTCAAATCTCAAATTCTATTTTGTTTCCTGAGATCATTTTGAGTGCAGAGCTGAAACCTTTCATATTGTTTTACGGATGCAAGAGACTGGGAGAGATATGTTTACACTTAGCCGTTGCTGACAATAGAGTATTGTTGCATTTCAATATTATGCTATTCAAACTGGAGCCCTCTTCGGCAAAGGAGTTTGTACCCTCATATACTCTGCTATGGAAGTACTCATGTACTGGGGGTTTTTTAAGCTTGGGGATACATACGAGGAAATGTATAACCTCCTAAGAGGAGGGAAATGTCCCTCATGAGGCACTTCTTTTGGGAGAGGACTGACACTACAAATTACTCCCACAGTAACCCAGGAAGTGCTCAAAATAGTAAGGAAATTGAGGCAAAGGCACACAAAAGTTTGTTATTTTGATGGACCTTTACATCTCTTGCTTTATCTAAATTGAAGAACAAACATGTTAGAAATCATTACAAATTCTCTGTATTACGTGATTTAAGCCCCTCTTGGTAGGATAAGCTATAAAACAGAGGAGGAAGCAGTAAAAGAAGGATGCTTTTAATCCTGGGGAGTCTCCAGGAGTTACAACTGGAGTTGGGAGCTAAAAAAGGTTGAGTTTATGATCTCAGCTCCATGCAGGACTCATAACAAAAGGAAAAGTGCCAGAGGAGCAAAGAAGACCTTGGCCCCAATTAAGGGAATTTACAATCACATTTCACACTCTTTGGGGCCCAAACCCAGCAGGTTCGTGAATATCAATAGGTGACCATCAGCAAGGCTCTGACCACTGCACTAATAAGTGATGCCAGGACAAATAAGGAATGTTGAATCCAGCCTTCATATTCTTTCTCTGGGTTTGGTTGATCTGTTTTGTAGTAAATTATGTTGGTGAAAGATTTACTTGAGTAAGGCACACCTAAGCATTTAATTGTTTATCTTAAAAGTGGGAATATATTCTGTCCTCTTCCTTTTTGTAGAACACCCATGAACATTAATCAGAGTTACCTTATAAAAGGATCAAAAGCAGCAGCTCTCTCACTACAGACTATAACTCCCTGCTAGCTGAGGAAAAAATAGATTTTTGAAGTGAGCAAGAGGGAGAGAAGCATACGTAAAAGGCGGTAGAACAAAATAAAAGGAGTGGCCAGATTTATTAAAGAGGGAGAGGAAAAGACACAGACTATGGCTAACATTAAACCTTAATGGTGCACTAAGTTATAATTCTTTCTGGCTTTCTGATAACCTGAACAAGCCACTGCGCCTTAATAAACAGTGCTGGTGACACATTAATCCATGTAATATGATGTCTCTGAATTTTGAATATGCAGACAGATCAGTTAGTAGATGTCAGAGTAATGATCAATGTATTGCATTCAGAATGGGTTTGTCGCTAAAGTGTCTAAGAATCACTCAACTGCTATTACAATTACACTCAAATGGCAATGTAAATGTGGGGATGTAACTTATTTATTGTATATGTACATGTGTGCATGTTAATTTGACAATTGTTGCCTAAGAGAGTGATGATATTCTGTCTCCACATAGCATAGAATTAAATAACTGTAGTTGTCCAGACTCATTGATACCACCTGAAGAACTGAGCCCTGGCAGCTCTGTTTGCATGGGGTTTATTTCCTGTATTCAAAACCAGAATATTTGATCTTTATTTATTGATTTCATTCATTTTACAGCATGTCACAATAATTCTCCAGAATGATAATTCTCCAGATATAATACTGAATAGAATACTTGATTCTTGGCTTCTCACAGAATCAAGAACTATTTCTTGAAGGAACTTTTTAAAGTTCTTAGCCCGTACTCTTATGGTTGAAATATAGAAAGCAAGAATTAAACCCACAGGGTATATTATAAGAATTATACTGGTGCACTGGAATGGCATAAATTACTGAAGACAGAGCCTGTGTGTTAGATTTATTCAGCTAAGAAGAGAAAACTTGGAAAAAGTATGTCTTGCAATATTCAATATTCCACAAAGTGTGAATTAAAAATGAAGACTACACCATGAAAACTATTACTTTGAATGTTAATTGTAGTATAAGAATAAAAAGGAGCTGGAGGATGATAGCGTCTTTGTCCTATGCAGGATTTACTTACTCAGACCCACCACTAATATCGGTGGAAAGCCTTTGGCTACACTGCTATGAACCATGCTGGAAATTAATTCAGGAAGAGTAGCACTGTCAGATACCTAGGCATCAACCTGTGAAATACCTTGAATGCCACATGATCACTGGGTATTATTCAAAATCCAAATAATTGCTGAGGACCCAGTTAAAATACTCCCATTCTTTCTCATTAGCTTTCTATAGGCCTGAATCTTCCCAGTGTAAAACAAATGAGAATACTTTGGGCAAAGCGAGTAGTTCTTCAGTGTTGCTGAAAGTGTCACAACCTAGCCCTCAATCAACTAGGGCTGCTACTACCAAAAAAAAAAAAAGCATGTTTTACACAATGGCATTTATTCTAGATATCTCTCCCCTGTCTAAGCCATCAGCTCTCATGAATATCTGTGAAAGTCTCATGTCCACACCAAGGCACTGCGTTGCCCAAACTGGATTATAATGTTATAATAGTTGCTGTTTTGACATGCTGGTTGTTCTTTATTGCACTGGAGATACATAGTTGCTGTCACGGGCTGTATAAATATTTTACAAATAATAACCCAACACACAAAGTCCTTACTCAATTATTATTCAGGCAAAATTCTTTTGTTCTCATAAGTAAAGCTGGATTTGGCCCCAAAGCACTTATTCTACAGAACTGTTATTAGAAAACAATCACTGCAAATGCAATTATTTTCAGGACAGCACAGCAAAGAATGCCCTATTCCCCAAGCAGAGATCAAACCCAATAATTAGAAAAAACACAAAGAACACTCCAGAATGATTTGGTGAATAATCACAAATAACACAAAACACAATCTATGCCAGTGTATGTTATTCCACTTCAAACACAATGGCAAAATGAAATACAAAACCAAAGACAAGGCAGACAGGGACACATAAGTTGTGTCTTATTGTCAGTGCATATAAGAAATCACTGGTAAAAGGTAGAGAATGTAAATACACATCTTTTAAAAGCTGAAAGAATGAAAGGGGAAATGGCATGGCATTCCATGGGTTGTTTCTGTCAGCAGACAATTTTCATAAAGATGTGTTTTATGTAATCTGCACTTTTGGGAATTTTCTTTTTCAAATTTTGGCTGTGCTAAAGTTTCAATCAAATTATATCAAGCCACAGGAATTCTGTGAACAACCTGTTCTTATTGGAGATCCCTCTATTGTAAGTATTTGTTCTTACAACCATTTAATTATTGTGATATTCTCCACTGGGGCCTCCCTACCAGTTCATTAAAGGCTAACCTTGATGAAATGTTACCATAAAGTTACCATAAATACCTACTTTAAATATAGGACATGGAAAATGGCTAATGTCTTGGATACTACTCTGTGTGAAAACTTAAAAAAGCAGCCTGCAACACTAAGACCTAGCCAAAAAACAATGTCTGGGTTTTGCTGGAAATTTCCTTCTCTTTCATTTGGTTCTAGTCCCAGCTGAACACCTGGGAGGGTGGATAACCATTAAAGCTAAAGGGCAATGTTGGTAGAGGAATGAATTAGACATCAACAAAGCTAGGACAAAAGGGGAAGCAAAAATGTGCCCCTGAGGAATATACTGTTCTGGAAGAACCTCCTCTGTGGGGCATAACTGACAGGTTCGGGTAGTGGGGGCTGCAGGTGCCCTGTGTGGGAGGAGGCTGGGAACTGCCCGAGATGCTCATACTGGGTCCAGACATCTCCAACACCAGTGTGAGAGATGCCAGGGCAAGGACACCCTCAAGGGACTGCAGCCATTGGTGACCCACAACAAAGTAGAGGAAAGATGGTGAGAAGCAGAAATTAGCAGAAAAAAACCCAATAAGCATGGAGCAGCAGGCAGAAACCATCACACACACAACCCCAAGCCTCCTGCGTTGCCTGCCTCTTCACAGAAGGAATTGGGAAAGACCGAGCCTAACTGCAGTGAAAATAAGAGAATTTGACATGAGGATGGGAGAGAAGTGTTTGACTGAAGTTGAGCCTGGGAAAGAAAAGCTGTTTATTTAAATGTTTGATTGCATTCTTTTTTTTTTTTAAATACCAAAACCAGTGATCAGAAGTTGTGTTAATTAAACACAATAATTGTATTATTGTGTCAAAAAGATTAAATTAATTAAAAATTGCACAAGGCAAAGCTGTTTTGCCTGCAAAGGCTCCCAGTAGCAGCAGCAGGACCAGAGACAACATGTTGGTACTTAGTATTGGAACCAAGTATGCACCTACAGCGTGATGTACCTACTTCCAGATGGAGGGTGCCTGATGTCACCTCCCGAGCTGAGTCTGCTCTGCAGGGTAACCAAACTTGGGTGTTGGTGTTTAGGAATGAGGGCCTAGGACCAGCACAAGGCTGGGTCTTGGTGTGCCAGAAAGGAAGAAGTCACTGGGAGGAAAGCCCTGGAGACTTTGGCTTGCTGCCTTTGCCCCTGTTGGGAAACAAAAAGGGTTAAGGTGCAACCTCTGCTTCTGCAAAAAGATACTGCAGCAGTAGCCACTGTGCCAAACATTTTAACTCCATTTCTTGACAACAGCCAGTGCACTGGAAACCAGTCTGGCTTTCTAAGCCACTGACATAGGTAAAACCATCAGTGGGAGTGTGCCCCCTTCACTGCACTGCACACCCGTCTAAATGACGTGGTTTTCTGAGACAGCAAGGCAGCAGACTTGGTGATTGAGGGTCTCACTTCTAATCCTGCTTACTCTATTCCTGTGAACAGGTTACTTTCACTGGCAACCATATATTCATTCCTCCTGTGGTGATACTACCACTCATTAAGAACTGAGTAATAGAACAGAAATCTGCTTCAGGATAAACGTTGAATCTTTCTTAAGAACAGTCTGTATGTAATGGAACAAAGAAAATTCATCCAGGATAACGCAGATTGCTGCTCCTTGAGGTGCATGGGGGAGCAGTCACTGCTTTGAACCTGGGCTCTTGCTGTATTCTTGTGTTTTCATGTGCCCAGCAAAGTCCCATGGTAATGCCCACAGAGAAATTCCTTCTCAGTGTGAATAGAAAAGCAAATGTCAGGCTCTGAGGGAGCAGCCAACAGCATGCAGGAAGCTGGCTGACCTCAAAGGCAGGCTAGCGTGGAAGTGATAAAAATGGGAATAATCAAATGAATATTTAAGGCCATTTTACATGATATCACCTAACTTTCTTTGAATGGGAGGTACGAATGTTCCCTGATCTCCCAGGGAATGGGTAATACTTTCAGTATTTTGCCTAAGAGTTTAGTAGGCCCATGAGAATCACCTCAGTCTTATCCAAAAAAATAAGTTAGCCAGCTGTCATCCAAGCCTGGACACTGAAAAAGGCAAGTCCACATGAATTCTAGGCACAGTGAAGAGATGCTGGAAGCCACAAGGTCATTTTACTTCATCCTAAAGCTAAGCATGGGTGGAAGTATCTGCCATTTCTGTAAAAGTGAGAAGGTTGCACGTGTGAAACACAGGTCCACTGCTTTGAACTTTGTTTGACTGTAGTTTGGATGCCAAAACAAATCTTTGAATACCTGAGTACCTTGGATCCTGGATGTTTTTCAAAGCACTTTTTCCCTGCAAGCTCTATTCTCACTGCACTGTTCTTACTGACAAGAGTCTAGACTGAAAATCTGAGTGGACAATAGGAAAAGTGTTACCAGAGATAACTGAGATTGCTCCTGTAGTGGTGTGAAGCCAGACTGCTGGCTTTCACCTACCTCCCTGCATATCTGCCTGACAATTATGTCTCAGTCTTTCTCTCTCATAGCATTCTCTCATCTGCCTGCCTAATTCTTAAATTTCCATACGACTTCCCATTGTACCAGCATATCTGAATTATCACCCCACATTTCTGAGCTGCCATTCTAAGTTTACAAGTACAACCTAAGGGACTGGCTTCCCATATGAAAACATGCAGTGCGGTGTTCCTTACAAGAAGTAAATAATTGGTTTTTCGGTTTCAGTCTCGGATACAAGGAGATATTGATATAATCTTTTATGATAGAGCTTTAATTTTCACTACTATCAATTAAAAGCACCACTCAATAAATCAGGGATGAAGAGTCTTAATAAACAGTAAGATAAAAAACGACTTATCAAGTCTTTCATTTTGATGTATGTACTTAATATTCTCTTTCATCACTGTAAGAAGATAGTGATCTTGCCAAAAGCTAGAGCAGAGAGAGGAAGTAGGACTGATAAACAGCCACCGCTCTGCAGCTAACTGTGGAGTTTCTTTAGCTGCAAGATGTTATTAAAACTGTACCTTCAGCTTCTAAAAAAAATTAATCTAGGTGCCTTTTGGGGAGAGGCAGGCAAACATTGAACAGTGGGCTGTTGTTCTCTTTCTGTAACTCCCATAGCATAAAATAACTAAAACCAATTTGATCTCTCATGCAAAATGTCAGCAGTGACTGCTGTGTGATGGGCTCCATGGCTGAATTGGCAGTGCTGTTTGGATGGTGAGAACCTGGCAGTGCTGAAACTCAGCTTTAGCTTGAAGAAAAAAATTGGTAAAATTCATCCTGAAGATACCCTTGGGGAATGGATGGCTGAAGAGACTGGATGAGGTGGCTGCTTGAAGTCTGACCTACTTTGATAATGACCAAGCAGCTTTACTATCTGGATGTTTCATATGATCTATTAGGTTCATATTGTGTCCAAACTACTATGCAAGCTGGAAGTAAACTGAGAAACTCTGAATATTTGATTGGTTTGCTCTTCATAACAGAAGCTCTGATTCTTCAACTCAACAGTTCTTGTCAATTAATTGGCTCAAATGAGCTCCCCTATAACAGGATTTATGCAACAAATGCTCTTATTGTGACTATAACTTCACAGTACTGACATTGTAATTGTGATTGAAGATGCACTTGCAAGTCCCTAATGTCAAACGTTTCTGTCATGAGGACAAAAAACAGTCAATCTTGTAAAATGAAATTTTATTGTTATTTACCACTTTTTAAATACCACAGCTTGACCAACATGCTGTCAGGGAATAGTGAGGGCTTACTGCTCCCTAAGGATCAGAGAGCTGAGGCTGACAACACAGCTAGCATGGCAGGGGCCTCCTGCAGTAGCCAAGGGAGGTGAGCAGGGGAGGTCTGGAGACAGTAGCCAGCTTCAACCAAGAGCCTGGATCATCAGGCAAGTTGTAGTGATGAGGCAGGTACATGGTCAAGCTGGGAAGTCAATCAATAGGTTGAGATTGGGTGTGATGAGGGTAAACAAGGTCAGACACAGACCGATCATGTCCCAGGCAGGTCGACAGTGACAAGGAAGATCCTAGGACAAGTTGGGATGTCATTCCATGGGTCAGGGCCCAGATCAGCAGGTCCCATGGCCAGGTAGAGGCATGGCTGTGGTTGAGTTAGATACCAGCACTCCTGCAACATAATGGGCAGACAATGGGTACCCAGGGCTGAACTAAACAGGGCTTCTGGGCCCATGGGCAGTGGTGGGGATGAAAGCTCCAGGTGAGGCTGGTTGGGGATCAGTAAGGCATATTAGCACCCTCAAAGCCCTGACAGACTTTTCACTATACCCTCAAACAAACAACTAAATGAGTATTACAAGCATTGTCTTATACATTTGTATTTTTGCAACGTATGTCACAACAAACAAAAATAATCTCCTTAAAAAGCCTACTTCCCCTACAAAGAATTTTTCAACCTGACACTCATGTATCTAACTTAATGTGTTTTGCTATTATTTATTCATTCTGTAATGTTCTTTGTGTTTATCTATTAACCAATACTGTCAGCGCATCAAAGCAGGGATCATCTTCCATTATGCTACTTTGACTTCCATGAACAACTCTCTGAAACCAGTGGAACCAATAAAGATGTGTACACTCAACAATTCAGCTACTGCACATCAGTGCACATCTGCACCGATCCAAATGGGAAACTTCAAATCAGGCATCACAGCAGCAGTAGCAGTGATGCCAGCTCAGGTCTGCAAGCAAACTAGTCATCGTTGTGTGTTATAGCTCAGCTATTTCTAGTTGTAGTCTGGAGATCTCTACATCACCATAGAGCCATATTCCACTGAGCCTTGCTTAGACTAAAAAAGAGCAAGAGGGTTTTTTTGCTTTGTTTTGTTTTGTTTTGAATACTGTGTTTGTTTACCCATTGTGAACACCATCTAAAAGTCAATGCTTTTCCAATGAACAGCTTTGGTTACTATGAATTTAAAATCAAGCTGTTGTTCATAAGTCTATGAAGGACTGTGTCAGAACTTTACGTCAGCTATATATGCTTTACATTCTGTAAAAAGGCTGTCATCCAGACAGAGCCTGTAGAGGTTTGTATATTATATACAGAGATTGCAAGCACAGAAATCCAAACATTTTAACATAGCAGTCTTTAATGGCTAGGAGGTAGGGCATTATATCCAATGCCATCTCCAAAGTTAAAAGATATCATCTAATTTTTGTGAAATGGAAAGAAAAGAGATGAAAAATCTATTTTCACTGAATGTTAACAATGATAAATGTTGACCTTCAGAACACAACTGAAGGCTTATCTTTCTGCCTTTGCTTGAGGCAAGATGACTGGGTAAGTCACAGCACTAGGAAGGATGTGTATGCAATTTGTGGGAATATTTGATGGGGACTTTTGTCAGTCCAATGCAATTGTCTTCTTTTTAACTGCAGCATGTGCAACCCAGTGTTCAGATAAGCCTGTTGTCAGGTATGTAAGATATGTAAATATCTTAAAAATTGAATAGCTGAAAAGTAAAAATTAAAGGCACAAAATTTAAGACTATATCCAATGATGGGAAGCATTTATATCCACAAGAGAGTTTGAGTTGCAGCTGCTGCAGGAAACATAGCTCTAAGCCTCACACTTAGACAAGAATATTTAGTGATTTGTTTTAGTTTCAATCGCAGTGTATATTTCTCATGAAAGAGAAAAGTCTAATACATCAGTGGTGAACAATGGCACAGATACAGCTTCTCTACCACTATGTTCCTCCAGTTTTACACCAGGATAACTCCATTTATTTACAGTATATTTCTTACTGAAAAAGATGGTTACAACCCATAAAAATAAATTGTCTAATATTTTCTGTTAGAAAAGATACTCAGGACATTTTCTGGAGAAACTCCTACTGCTGGCATCAGGCAGACCTTTCAAAACCAGCAAGTAAGAAGCCTCTGGGCTCAGGAAATATCCTGTGAAATAATTTTCAGGTTAAGCTGACACTTAAAATTAAAACAAACAAAAAAATAAATCCAATTCTCTTGTTTGCATTGTAAACCCAACTCATGCCAAAGAGTAGCTAAACATAAACGTTCCAGTCTGACTCAGGGTCCACAAACCACCAAACAAATGCCATCAACACCACAGCACAGAATCATGCTCTCTGGGAACAGGCGGCTCAGCAGCCCAGCATGGTGCTCTGGGGTGACAGCTCCTCCTTTGGTTAATCTTCCTGTCAGGTGGCAGCAGTTTATGTGGAAAGTTCAAGCTCACATGATGATAAGTGCTGATGTGTTGCTAGGCTTCCTATTACCTCCTACTAAAACAACGGAGGGAATTATACTAAACCCAACCCCTCACAGGGAAACAACTCCTCAGCCTAAGTTGCCAAATCAAAAACTTGGAAATCAGCAAATGCCAAATGTAGGTTTTCATGCTGCTTTTACATTTTCTGTATCTACGCTACAGTCTTAATTGCTCTGTAACATCCCATGTTTCCAAAGACACCTGCTTTGTTCAATGCACATACCAAATGTTACTCAGGGAATTTATATGTAATTGCACAGTGAATGCAGCTATTAGGAGGTTTGCTGAGAGCAAGGTAAAGGACTTTGGGAAGTAAAGAAAGGCATTGATGTTAAAGCAGGTGAAACTGATATTGAAATGATCTGTATTTTCTCCATGTCTTTGCCATTTGAAGAGTTTCAGAAATCATAAAACAAATTACACCAAAATATGAACAGCCAGAAAAAGCTCTGGGTTCCTCTATAGGTGGACTCAGCTCCAGATCACTAGGAGTGACTGGGAACAGAGCCGACCATTTCCTTTTGTAGGTCACATCTACAAAATGGCTGCTTAAGGCCTCTGACAGCAGACCAGTGCAGACAAGATGCAGAAGCACAGAGCTGTGATCTGCAAGGCTCTGTCATTATTCCATGGGGGCAATGAGTATTCTGAGGGATGGGTACACTCAGTTGGACACATTACAGCCTGGTTCTTGTAGTCCACTTGCATCTACTGAGAGGCTTTTGGAGAATGTCATGGCTCATTTCAAGGCTGCACAATTGTTTACACAGGGTGCTGAGTGGTACTAAGTGGAGAAGATTGCATTCAGCTGGACCTCATTCCACCACGGAGCTGAACCTTGGCTAGGGCAGGCACCAAAACCCATCAGCTGGGAGCATTCCCAAGCCGCAGGAGGTAGTCATCATCTGAGTGACTGAAGATAAGAGGCTTTAATCTTTGTTTCCTCATTTATAAATGTGGATTTTTATTAGCACAATTTATGGTCATGAAAGTAGGACATCCATGAGTGGACCTTCAAAGTACATGTGGAACAGACAGGGCTGCGAAACAGGCAAATCATCCCTGTGTGGGAGAAGGACAGAGTACACCAGGACAATGAATTGTGGTCACAGGTAGCACGTCAGTCTGCGTTACCCTTCCACATTGGCCTTGAGGTTACACAGGAAGAGAGAACATAACTGGAAAGTATTGGGAGAAAAAAGGAAAACAGAGTAGCTGAAGGAAGTGGAGCACCAATGAAGAGAGGAATAGGAAGAAGATGTAAAAGTGACAGAGAATACACCTGCTTTCCCCTCTCTTTCCCTTCCACTAACCCAAAACAGTCCTGTGTCATTTTCACGTATAGATGTCTGATTATCTTCATAATGTTGACTTTGTTCCTGCTTTCCCCACCACGAAAAAGCAAAAGCCACAGCACTGCTAGAACACTATAGGGAAACATCAAACTGGGGCCAAAGCAACAAAGACCCCCTTGATGGATTCTTGTAGTATCAGAATAAAACCATACCCCTGCTGGTGAATGCTTAGGCTGAGTGATCCCACTGGATTATCTGTGTAAACGAGTGTTTGTCATTGCCCACAAAATTTCACAGCTGAGTCCATATTCAAAACCTGTAAAAAAACCACAGTACCCTACAAATAGGAGAGCAGATAAAAGAAACCAAACCCCAAACAAAACAAACCTATATATCTAGTGTAAATTTACATAGCTCCACACAGATTTCACTTAACTGTATTAATTTACACTAGCTGCAGATCAGCCTGAGATCTTTCTACCTGAAGCTTCCAGATGAAAAACCTTATTCTGCATTTCTTGCATTCCTGAAATTCACATTAAATTAAGAATTTATGAAAGGAAGGCTTAAAGCCTAAATTAAACCATTAATTCTCTCTTGTGCTAACAGATCATAGCAGATTAGGGGGAAGGAAGCAAGACAAGGAACAGAAGGAGATTATTTTTGTGAAACATAAATTATCTTTGACTGTATGCTCCTTGAGAGCTGGGGGTAGGCCATCATTGATTATTTCTTAAAGTTGTTGGGTGTGGAAATCCTGGAACAGAGAATAATGGTAAAACCTCTGCAATTTTTTCCTCTTATTATTAAATCGACAATAATACGTAACCTGAACAGCAGCTCTGAGAAAGAACTATATGCCCAAAAGCTTCTATGTTTTTTCTAACTGCATTAATTGTTCTGATAGAGGATATTATTATCTCCCCACAAACATTCCTCAGTAAGAAGCAAACTGCATGTGTGTATATATGTTCTTAACTATCTTAGTTGTCTTGCTGGATTCTCTTACAAGAGAAGTAGGCAAAGCATCTCAGCAATGGGTATGAAGGAGAAAGGAGAGGAAAGGAGAGTGAAAAAGGAGGGATGGAGACTCTGTGGATACATTTTGGTTCTGTTAGCAAAAAACTTGGCAATGCACCTGAAAATTTAGAAAAGATTGCTGAAGGAATGGGGATGAGGTAACTGTCAGTCATACTTGGGATTAGGAGGAACTGCTGCATTCCATCTGACCTTTCTGATGTGGAAACTGTATTTGCTGGTCACTGGGAGGAAGGGAACAACTCCCTTCTGTGTTTCTATGAGCAGGGCTTCCAGCCTGGCGGTGTCAGAAGTAGGGGTCTTGCTGAAAGGCAGAGGTGGTGTCAGATACCATTTTTTGGGAGGGCTGAGGAAAGTGAACTGTCACCACAAGCTGCAGAGCAGCGTCAGGAGAAGAGGCCAGTTGGCAGGGGGGATGGTAAAGCGAGGAATCCATCTGGCTGCAAGGTGAGACCAGTGTTGTGACCAAGGTGACAGCTTGCAGAGCCATGGGGCCAGGCCATCATAATGCCATGGTGGAAGGAAAGGCCACATACCACGTACATCTATAGTTGCAACACTGCAGTCGTGACACTGTCCAGTGGCTCAAGATGGACACTAGTAACAAATCCACTAGTTCTCCAGCACCATCTTTCAGCCCGTACATACACTTACAACTCATTTTTAACATCTACAGCACAGATGTTTATACCTAAGCTAGTCAGATGATATGTGGTTGTAGTCAAAAGAGCGGAAGAGGTACTATTAACACACAACTCATGCGAGCTATTTTAGACACCCGTAGTGTGGTGAGTCATACCTTGCAAGTGCCTGTTCTTCCTTGCTGCTTCTAAAGTAAATTCAGTTTGGTGAGATGTTTCTATGTTTGGTGAGGTGAACCTAACCTTTTCAGCCCACCTTCTTCGTCATTTGGAGTCAAATATGTCAGATATGTTCCCATTTTAAAGTGAAGCAGTAGCCCAGTATTCATCCGTTTCAGTCACAGATTATATCTCCTCAACTTAATCATATGAGACAGCCCAGTCATTTTGATTACGCTGTTTACCTGACTGAAATGGCTAAGACTTGTTTGCATATAACCAAGAGCTCTGCAGCTGGAGCTAACAGCTACAGCAGAAGTTACACAGGTGCCTGTATCCATTATGAAAGGAAAACTTTCAATCATTTAAGCTATGTGGTTAAAATCGTGGCTGAAAAAGTATTGTTTAATCACTCTGCATAGGTGTGCCACTCATCTACTCAGTGCTCAATTAAAGTACACAATGGAAGACTATTAATGAGCAGTTCCTTAAATACTGAACAGAATACTTATGGCTTGACAAATAGTCAAATTTTATTGGGCACTCTTTTTAAACACACTGTTTGAATCCAGATAAAAAAGCAGAGCCAGTTGACTTGCAGATGTTGCTTTCATTAATGCATTAATGTGATGTGTAATAGATTATACTGATTGCCATTAAATCAAACTGCAATAGATTAGCTGGCATATTTAACAAACTTAGTCATTTTCTATGTAATGATGACAAGATGACTCAGTACGACACTTTATAGACAGAAGTAACATTTTTGTGCAGTGGAAGACAGTTGGCTCCTGTATCATCTCTGTAGCTTGACTTTGCTTTGAGGGCTGCTGGTTGACGTTATTTTGTCTTGGCTAGTGTAACAAGTGTGACCAAAGGATGCAAGATGAGGGCAACATGGTCTCAGAAGCCTTCTCTTTGTGAGATTCCCTCCATGCTACCCTTAGGGACAGCCACCTCTGCCTAGCTCTGGGTATAACCACCTGTACCTCCTCAGAGAAATGTAGCTCAAGGCCAAATTCAACACAAGACTGTTAAAATCTTTATTACTGGCATCAGTACAACATAACAGCCGGAAGCCCAAGATTTTTTTCTCCTAAGAAGTTGGTGCTGAGATACAAACATGAAAGGTAACTTTGAAAAAACTAAAAGAGATAACGTGTTTTTAAAAGGCTGTTTGTACTATTTTTCTGCAGATTATTTTTTTTTTAATGGTTCAGTGCTCTTTTCCCCCACTTCCCTTAAAATTTTGGTATGTAAGCTAAGAAATGTTATCTGATTTTCAATATAATCTTGTGTTGTGTACTGACTGCAGGGACAAAGTAAAAAAGTATATACCATAGGATTGTTCAAACAGTAGGTGTCCTTGAAGCAAGCATTTCTGTCTTAATGAAAATATACTGATGAGATAAAGCTGCATTATAAATAAATATTCATGTATGACGAGACCTTGGAGATAGTTCCACTATGCTCCTAGATATAGTTTAATACATTAGTTTAGAGGACAAAATCTCCTAAGGTTCATGGTAGGCATCCTCTGTTATCATCCTGAATGTCCATCTCATCACTGCAGCTCTGCAAAGACTCTTGCTTTCTGCATAGCATTAATAAGAGCAAAAGTTGCCGTGTGAAAAACATGAACTAGCTTAATTTTACACTATAGATCACCAGCGAGGTCCCTTTTATAAGAAGATCTGAGATACAGCCATTTAGACAAAAGATATATTTTTAAGGGATGCAAAAGCCTTTTAAGCCTTTTCTTGCAACAGCTTATGCAGTATCTTCAAAATGAGAAACTACATCTTCAGAGAACCTTGAAGTTTCACAGGTGAACTTGCAAAAGATAGGAGACAGTAAAACTATGGCAATTTCATACAGCCATAGATCTCTATGAGTTCATTTCATTTTAATCTCAGACTATTTACACTAGGTGCCTGCGCATGTATTTATCCAGCTGTGTTACGAATGCACTTAAGGTGCATAAATAGGTTTGTTAAAGGGCCCAACTCAACTTCCACAGGTATATGCAGGGATGCAGATGCAGCATGGATGAAGCAGCTTTTTCCAGGTGGCATAAAACACACCACGCAGCACCTGTACATGGTCATGGGGTTATATCCCTGCCTCCTAACCATTTCCCACCTTCTCTCAAAGCAAATTTACATCTCCTATTTGTCATCCACTTCACTAAGAGAAGGTGCACACAAACACTGAGCGCTTCTGAAAATCCTGCCCCAGAGGAAGAGGTTGTATTGTGATATCTCAAAGTGAGGACAAGTGGGGACTGCAAATTCATCTATCTAGGTTTATAACTGTGTATTTAGTGTCCTTGTAGATCCATTTTAAAAAACAGAATCTTCCAGTTTATTTCATTTGTTCAGAAAAATCTAAATGTGACAATGTCATCTCTGAGACTTTCCTTATTCTACGGAGACACCATTCTCCATTTCATTCTGTTAATACCCTCATCAACATGCTTTATGTTCATCAAAGTATCCCAGCAGGCAGGAAACATGTAGTGAATGGCTTGGTAAGCCTCATGTCCTTCACCCCATGCTTGTTGAGACGTTAAATCTTCTTCATATCCCCAGTGCATCAACCATTATTTTGGAGGCAGATTTTAAAGCTCTTATTCACAGAGGCTTAATCCTGATCGAAAATTGTCTGAAATCATCAAGGTCTGTGCTGGCTGTTTACCCCTTCAGAAGACGCGCTTGTCAGCACAGTCTGAGACTCATCACTCTATTCCCCCACTGATCGTTTATTAGAATGAAATAAATGAAGGAGCCATGCAATAAGATGGGCCTGGCAACTCAAGATTTTATAGTCAGCATGTGTTCTGCATGTAACACTCACTCACAGAAACTGGATAAGAATTCCCTCTTTCCTTTTTTTTCCAGGCAAAATGGAATTTCTCTGTTCTAATTTTGCCTCTCTTTCTAGTCTTCAGGCTGGCATCTGGTGGCATAGATTACTAGAGGGACCTTGAGGCAGGAGGTCAGCCAGGGGCGCTGCTGGAGACTTCAACAGTGCAAAGCAGCTGCAAAATTCCCTTTGCTGGCAAACCCTCAGCTGGCTAGACCTTCGAGAAGAACGAGCTGTGCATTGAGGGCTGGTGTTGAAAGGATGGACGGGAGATGTGCTGATTATTCTCTCAGCAGCATCCACTTAGCACATCTTTTATGATGAGCTTTGGAAGTGTTTGCATGTGCTTCACTAAGTCACCCTATCTTATACAGTCTAAAAGAAGAAGACAAGAACTGAATGAGCCTTTACCTACCCTTTCATCTCCACAAGTAGCCTCCAAGGAGTAGCATTTGGGGGCATGCCCTGGATGAGGCCAGACTCATTGCACAAAAATTGTGTTTATCCTCCAGCTCAGTCAATATTTCTGTTCCAGTTGGGTGAAATCCACAGGGTGTCACAATATTACAAAAGAAGTAAAATCACCTAATAAAAATCATTGTTTTCTTATGTTACATATATTAATAATAAACAGATCAGCAGCATTGCTGTGTAACAGACCTTTGTTGTCAGAAGGGGTTAGCACACTGAGCTCAGGGCATGCAGTGCATAGGTGAAGTCGGCATCCCGTTGTTGAGAGAGGGATCCAAGAGCAGGAGGGGCAAAGGAGAGCACAATCCCACAGTCCAGACTTGGGAGAGCTACAGTTACACCACATAAGAACAGACTGTGCGATCTGACTGGAGAACTTCGCTATTATCCAGTTTCTAACATATGTCAAGTTCTTTTCCTAAAACAGAAAAAAAATCCCCGACAGCAATGAATACAGATTTTTAAAAGATAAAAACAAATAGATTTATTACAGCCAAGATTTCTTTCTCACATTTCTTATGCAGAGGCTTGTGGATCACAAACAATAAACACCGCCCTATGCCTTCATACCTCTTAACCCCTGGGAAGAAACGGGTAAGCCATTAGAGAATGGTCCATTAGAAATGAAAACACAAAGTAAAGATGTGGTTTCCTGAGAAAAGTGGGTACTTTTCAATGAAAATGTGCTTTTGAAAGGGCAATTTATCAATCAAAAAACACTTAAACTACCTATGTGTTCTTATGCAGAAGAAAGACTGTCAACACATTATAAAACCTGGATTAGGTACTTGTGATACAATGAAGTACGCAGAGGAGATGCAGTTGCTTCCTTGCTGTTTTTCTGATTCTTAGGTAATGTTCTCTGCTTATGACAGGATACTGTTCCTCTTTTTGGCTCATTAAATTTACCAGATAAAAGGTACTATTTTGTATGAGAATCTCTGTATCATTCTTCTGTTGACAAAATCTTGTTATGACTTATGCAGGGGTTTTTTTGCTTGAAGAGAGAGAGTATAACAGTATATATTGTAGCACATATGATCCACATTTGATTGTAAAGGAATTTCTATTCAGATACCTGCTGCCAAACCCTACAGATCTCTGTGTGCGCTCTTCCACTGCTAGCAACCATTACAACAAAGGAGTGACACACAGCATCAGGACACATTGTCATAGTATATCAGGACACACTGCATATCAGTGCACATTGTGACAACTGTTTCGGGTTAAAAATATATTCTAGGAAAATATTAAGTAGCCATGTTACTCTGTGGCTCTTGGCTGATGCGAAATCGGACCTGGGTTATGGATCTTTCTATTACACCAGATGTTTATGTCAAGCTTGGGGCGGTCGCAGCAATTAGCATGAGTAATGTGGATCATCCTCGCAACTCACTTACCACTGACTCTGGAAACCACTCACACAAATGACCTGAAAGACAAAGTCTGCCTCAGATGCCTTACAAACCAAAAACCCAGTCCTCCAGCTGAACCCACATGAATCATAAGCTCACAAGAAATTCCCTCAACTCAATTTTAGAAAAAACAGTTTTGCTAACAATACATCAGACAATGATGGATACAACAAGACAATGATGGATAGAGGAACTGGAGTATAAAAGGATCTAATCATGGGATGGTCTAATCTCAAAGGTAAAATATCAAGTTAAAAAAAAACAACTGGAAGCATAGGCTGGCCACCTGTCTAACTATTCTCCTGTGGCAGTTTTCTCTGGAGCCACCACAATAAATTTGGGGTTTATTGTTGGCAGAGCAGAATTCTTTTGCAGTAAAAACTGAAAAAAACAGAGGAAAGAGTAAGTAATGTAAGTGATCTAACCCTAAGGAAGTAATGGAGACCCTTAATGAATCAGGAGGGGGTTTATTTCTTTGTTTAAAGAAAAGTTCAATTCACCCATACTCTGTATACCAAGCAACATTCCCGCCTGACATGCACAGAGCTGCAGAGCTCCTGTGCACTGCTACAGAACAGCAGATAAACAGATCATCTTCTCAAAGGCACACTGAATAGCTGTGTGTTGAGAATATCCATTAAATAGATATCTACAACAGAATTATTTTTTGTTCATTATAAATTCGTAATAGGCAAAGTCTGTACTTTTCATGCTGACTCCAGTTTTATGCTGTCAGAGCTTTTTAACTATGCTACACCGCCTCAGCACTTCATTTTACTGCAGACTGGTTGTATTTCTCATCTGGTTCTATAACTCCTCAAAAAACCATCCCATGGTAACATAACAAATAGACTTTTTGGCTTTCTTTTTCCCAAAGTAAGTAAAAAAAAAAATCTTTTGAAAGATTTTGTGTGTGTGCATTCCCCACTGGTCCTTTCTACCTTTCCATGGAGGAAAAATTAACAAGAATTTCTTCTCCTAAGCAAAGACTGATCGACCAAAAGATTTGCACTGAGCTGAAAGTACACAACTAATCATATCATGAACATGGTTTTAATAGACAAAGTCTATAGAAGACGTCCACGTTTCACTTTAAAGAGAAACAATAAGATTATTTTAATACTGGTTTATTTTGAGTTTTAGAGCCCCTGTTGATTGTCTGCGTTTCCTGTGGAGGACCTTCAGGGATATGCTAGTGCACATGCTAAGAAGAACATTTGGGCCTTGAAAAATCCTCTAGGGTGATTCAACAAAAGTGTTTAGAGTATCCTATCCTTGGAAAACTTTGTACAAGCTATTACATAGCCCAAACAGCAGTACAGCATAGTCCATACCCCCTCTTTTTCCACCCCCATGCACGTGCTCACTCATGTTTGGCACATCTTTTCAAAAAGTCTCTGTTTATCTAGTGTGCCTCACGATGCATGCATCCCAGTGACCTTGTCTGCTGCCTTGGCTTACCCCTGTGCCCAGTGGTGCTCCTCCGGTGTGTGCATCTCAGCCCTCAGCCAGCATTTAGAAACAACTCCTCTTGGCAAAAAGACAGTTACTGGCAGGAGGCCCCCAAATACTGTGACAATAGGGACTTTTTTTAATCCCCTCATGGGAGTGGGCCTGGCTGTCCCATTAGAGCTCCACTTTCAAGGCAGGTTCAGACTTCACCAGACTTCTACAGCGGACAAAAAGACAAGATATCAGCTGGACTTTGCACAAGACCTGTGGCACAAGAAAACCAAAGATGTCTTTGTCCTGGCCAACATCCACTATTTCTGGTCCTCACTGGGAGACAAGTATGTATCTGTGGCATTATCTTGTCTCCTGCTATACCCCAGGGAAGGACATGAATTTCTGAATTCCTATCACCTGTATGAGGTGAGGGGTCCTAATTGCCCCTTCCCACATATTCTTTCCCTGCATTTAAAAGGTGCTCTTTGAACCTCTGGCATACCCAAACCCCAGAGGGGTCTTCAGAGTGGGACTGAGGGCATTCCCATGGTCTGGAGCCAGTCAGGCAGACCAAGCCTGTGCGGGTGGGTCCAGGTTTGCCAGCCCTGTTTGAGCTGCCATGTGGATACAGACAAGTATGGCGGGAACAGTGGGAAATGCTGGTAGACCAGGGTCTGGCTTTGACTCAAGTAATTATTTTTATTCTGTAAGCCTACACACTCTTTCTGATGCAAGGTGTTGCCAACAGGAGGCTGGCAATGCCTCCTACACAGAGCTGCATGGCGGTGGTCACAAGATGTGGGTTACGCAGATGAGTCAGGGTGGAATGAAAGCACCTGCAGCTGATCCAGGCATGTATAAAGATGTCATGCCGCAGGTACGCCCTGGTGCCCAGCTGCAGCAGGGCAGTAAACAATGCAGTTGCAGCAGCATGCTCAGCACTGAGGAAGCTTCACAGAGTCAGTCTTTGGAGGAATCTTAGGTTGGTATGGACACTCTGCAGTAAGAAGAGTGCAATTACGTTTGCAGGACCAGAGGCAGTGGCATGGTGTATATGGCATAGGCCCGAGTGAAAGGAATGGGGCACCTCCCTTCATTGAGCCAGCTGCCAGTGTTTACCCCCTCTTGGTGGCACAGCACATAAGTTCTTGCAGATCTGTCCAGTTACAGTGCCCAGACCCCTGGTCCCAGCCCAACTGCAGTTAGGATGTAGAGCTACAGGATGAGTTAAGAAGGCTAGAGCCATAAGATCAAACCACTATTCAATGTGAACAGCTTCCTAGCTCAGTCACTCAGCTTCTCCTATTGATTTATTTTCTTGCATGGATATCTCAGGCATGAGTCCAATGTTTTCTATAGAAATATTCAGTTTGGAAATAGCTGCAGGGAGGTCTTGGCTGACACAGAAGCACACACCTTTGCAAACGATTTTTCTTTAGAGCTCCATTGTAGATAGCAAAAGGCTAATTAAAGGTAGTTAGGGGCCGAAAAATATTGTTCCAGAAAGCACTGTGTAAAGAGACTTCAGACAGTTCAATGATTAAACTGCCTTTGGAAAAAGCCAATCTGCCCTCAGGCCTCAATCTTCTGGGCTGAACATATTTGTCAACACCCTGTCAGTACTTGCTAGGTGGCATTTGGTGCCTTTCAGAATTGTGTACAAGGGCCATGTGCGTGATAGTGATATATTGCATTTATCAAGGCAAAGTGCTCTTCAGTAAACTTACAATTATATTGTACTGCGCAAACTCTGTGATATACATATTTTCCTGACTTCAGCATATTTAAGAATTCTGTGTGTATATTTCTGTGCTGGATAGTCTTGTCCAGTTAGAGAAATGAATTTTCAAAGGTATTTCAGCTTACATATGTGGAGCAGAGTCTGGATTCACAACAGTTAAAAATTAATTCGTTTAAAAATAAAAGAGAGGGAGAAAGGACTGTATTTCTGAATGTCTTCTGCTGTCTAGACCATGAATGAAAGACACCAAAATACTTTGGGGAGTGCTTTAATGACAACCTTCTGACCTGGATTTTGGCCAGGAAACCTTGCAGCTGAGGTCAGAAGCTTGACCTGAGAGTCTTGTGTAAGACATCATAATTCATTTGTTTAGATCCAACCAGTCCCAAAAATAGTCTAAGCATTTTTCCTGAGGATCCTATAAACGTCCATATTTTCAATAATCATAAGTCTCCTTTGCCAGTAGGGAAAGTTGCCATGATACTTAGGTATGTCTGCATAATCAGAATTTCATCATACAGATTTTTTCACTCTTGTAGAGGGTGTGTATGGAGAGACGAAGAGACCTGTCTACGGTACACAGAAGATAGTTCCGCGTGAAAGATGAGTAGCAGGAGAATGTGAAGGAGGCAATGCAGATCCATAAAACACTTTCTACAACTAACGTTCTAGAACAATTATTAATAATCCTTGATTATGCTGCAGGAAAGTTCAAGGTGAAATGATGGGTCACTGTTGCAAAAGTAAAGAAGCCAGGGAGAGCAAGTAGATTTATGCACTTTTAGTCAGCTGAATTAGCTAAAGGAATTAAATGCAAAGATGGATTTTTCTCCCTTCCTTGTATTTATAATATTGAATAGAAAAAAACCTGGCCATTACTACTTGTGACTCTGCTTACAATGTTTTTGTCTGCTGGATGTTTTATAAACTGTATGGAACAGGGTACATAAATATAAAGCCCATCAACTAAACATCACTCCCTTGTTTCCACCTCATATTCTGTTTGCACAGGTCTTCCTCTGGGCTGCTGTCTTTTCACCTTAAAGTGAGAGCACTTGAATGAATAAGGGCAAGGAATATAAAAAAAGGCAACTTAATGGGGCCAATGATCAGTATTCAAGACTATCAAGCATGGTCTCTGAAAATGCCAATGAGATGTAAACACATGAATAAAAGAGCAAGTTCTCATCTACCTGCCCTCCAGTCCCCAGACACCGCAGAAGGAAGGAGGTGGTTCCTGCAACTGTGAGGGGTTTGCAAGGAGATTCTGCCATCCCCGGTTGACTTTATGTGTTTGTTTATTCAAGTCAAAGTTCTTTCAACTGCTCCACAGCATCAGGGAAGTGAGGAAAGGTGGAGAAAATAAATTTTCACCTTAAGTAAGCATGAATGGTACCTGTGTAGTTTAAGGAAAGGAAATCAGGGTAACTGCACAATTAAGCCTGTCCAGGTGGCAGCATCTGGGCTGACTCACCTGGTTACCCCACTTCTACACACAAATGCAATAAGCTGTAAAATGCAGTCGCTTATGTCAGGAGAAGGTTGTCACATTCCCAGCTTAAATATATGTGACTTCAGCTCTGCATAGCTCAGCGGAAGATCCATTCTCCTCTCCAAGTGTGGCAAATAAAAGTGGGTGTAACTTTCATGCCAGTATGAAAGTGGGGGGAGGTCTAAGAGGAAAATCATCTAATGAAAGGTGAATAATATAAAAGCAGAGCCCCTACTTTAAAGTACACTTTCTTAAATTCACCAGTCAGAGGCTGAACTCCCTTCTGCTCTCTGGTATATGATTTATTGCTCTCTTATTCCTGCTTTCTGATCCTATAATATCTATCAGCATGGGTCAAATTCTGATTTCAGCAATTCAGGTGAAAATTTAAAGCCCCCTGAAGTACTCCTGCAAAAAGTAATGGCTTTCTTGTGGATGCATAGGGTTGTAAATTGAGTACAGTTCTGGTCAATAGCCTATACCTGACATCCATCGGTTCTAGGATTTCAAACTACAAGTCCTGCTCTCTAGCATCTATCCAGATTCATTATGATTATCATTTTTATTGCAGGAGGACCCAAAATATTCTGGGTGCTTTTCAGACCAGCAGAAAACATAGTGTTTCTCCTGCAGATTGTACAGCGTAAAATAAAAGAGACAAAGGGTGATGAGCAGACATAATAAGTAACCCAAAGAATCTCGATAGTAAACAGACTTTTATCAGAAATGCATTTGCCTGTTTTAATTATCACTTTTTTAGCTTGTTTTCCTAAGGAATTGGAGCACAGAAGATTATTCATTCACTTAGTGGTCAATTATGCAGGTAAAGTGTGGAGAGTTTTTTGGTCTTAGTTCTTACCTCACTAGGCATGGGGGACTCCAGTCAGGTAGTGTCCCCTGTGTAGATTCACCAGGGTCTTAAAAGGGTTGAGTTAATTTTGCAGCCTTGGTATAATTTAATTAAAAAGTCAACCGACCGTGAGACATGCATCCATTGGAAAGCAGGCTTCATTAATTCTGTGAACAATGAAACTGATATTCATAAACAAATTGATCTTCCCTCTCTGGTTTTCTCTCCATGGGTCAGTTCTGACATCCTTCTGAGCATCCGCACCAATAAACCAGCTTTATACCCAGTAACTCATCCCCTCCCATATTTAACAGATTTGAGTTAGACTTAGTTTCAAAAACACTTTCAGATCTGGTTAGTTAAGTGTCAAAACTAAGGGCTTGAGCACTGTAGAGAAAAACCCTGTCTCAACAGCTCTCTCATTGCGATCCTGGCTGTAGGTTCACCGCATTGGTGCAGAACAGACATGTGCTGGGGCAGTTTACTCTCTCATTTTGCAGAATGCAGGTCGTGCCTTGCCTCAGCATTATGAATAGCTATGCTTGGGCAAATTTCCTTATGATAGCCAGGCCTTAAAGATCAAGACGTGTGATCTCTGTACGTCATTCCAAATAGCCTGAGAACTGGTGAAGTCCAGTGAGCTGGACCCTTCTGTGTCCACTATAGGGACTTTCTTGATTACATGTCATTGCTCTTTTAGAATCACAGAATCATCTAGGTTGGAAGAGACCTTTAAGATTATCAAGTCCAACCATAAACCTAACACTGCCAAAACCACCACTAAACCATGTCCCTCAGCACCACGTCTACCCATCTTTTAAATACCTCCAGGAATGGTGATTCCACCACTTCCCTGGGCAGCCTGTTCCAATGTTTGATAACCCTTTTGGTGAAGAAATTTTTCCTAATGTCCAATCTAAACCTCTCCTGGCGCAACTTGAGGCCATTTCCTCTCATCCTATCACTTGTTACTTGGGAGAAGAGATCGACCCCCACCTGTCTACAACCTCCTTTCAGGTAGTTGTAGAGAGCGATAAGGTCTCCCCTCAGCCTCCTTTTCTCCGGGCTAAACATCCCCAGTTCCCTCAGCCGCTCCTCATAAGACATGTGCTCTAGGTCCTTCACCTTCATTTTACAGCAGGTTTATGCTGCAGCCAAAGATGTGACCTCAGTATAGCCTAAGCATATTCATGTTTAGCTTATAATAGCAGAATTGGCTATGCAGTGAGGACTTCTGCAGTAATATGTGGATTAGTGCAGGCTGTAAGTCAACTTGGGACCTGAGGAAAGTACTTGGAAAGCTAATATCAATATTCAACTGCATTTGGTAAAGCTAACTTGGGTGTTTACAAAACCGTCCATCATGTCTTTGACTGCAACATAGACAGATTTCAGAGCTAAAGTCCCTGAGCAGAACAGTACTCGAGGAGTTTCTGCATAGTAAATGTAAAGCATATTTGAATAATTCTGTTGTTCTGATGTTGATTAAATAGTCCTAGCAGAAACAATTCCGGGGTATATCCCTTCATGCTATGAAAACCTTTATTTCCAAATCTCAGCCATTAAGATATAGAAGTTCGAAGGGGTTTTGGCCAGAATATGCACCACAGGCCAAATTAAAGCTGAATAGTGCTATTGATCCTCCCTCAAGCAGTACTTTGCGTATCTGTGTTCCAGTCCCAACCTGTCAAGAAGGTTTTCAGATATTAAAATTTTCTTGGCACAGCAGCCATCCATAAACTCTACATCTCTCTGTGGAACATAGTTTTAAATTGGCTAATATTTCATTCAAGTCCTCTTAAGGTAATAGTTACCACTTGTATACAAAATGAGGATCCAATATAAAATGCTGAACCCTTCCCTCAAATAGGAGAAAGTCTACCCCAGATGACATTAAAATGCGTAACTAAGATTCTGCTGCTTCTATTGCTCTGAAATGACTCATTTCTCTCCCTCTCTTTGTTCATGTACGTACCTGGGTGACATTCATTGCTATCTGCTTCACTTGCAGCCAGATGCTAGTTCCGGCGACAGTCCTTTCTCACATGACTTTCCTATTATGCATACAACAGGGAAACAAAGGCACATCTTGTTTTGTTTATAAAGAGCCCTGCCATTCAAGTTTTTTCTTCCTGCTCCTTGGGATTAGGAGCCATTATCATCCATCTTGAGGGGAACGCAGGGATCCTGTCACCTGGAGATAGTGAGAAGGGAATAAAGTTATTGCAGTACAGTCTAAGACAAAGTCGCAGCAATTGGGAGCTTCTCCGAGGAAAGCACGCTGATTTCTCCTGGCACTTCAAGCACTGGAATACATCACAGGGAAGGAAGGGAAGCCCTGAATCCTGGCAGGGGACCCCTGTCTGGGCAGTGCTCTTAAGACAGCCTTCTTCCTCACAGGGCCATAAATGCCTAGCGAAGAGTTCAGAGCAGAGCAAGTGCTTGCACTGGTCCGCTTTGCAAGTAAGTACAGGAATTGAGAGAGAGGTGCTGACACATGGAATAAAGCAAAGATACGCCAGCTGGAGCAAAGCTTTATTTTGGTCTCAAGTCCTGCTGAGCAATTCCACAGGGAAGATTAGTTAAGGCCCTCCAGATAAGGGGTTTAACTAAAGAGGAGGTGGAATGAAAACTTTTGTAAGAAGGAACATATTTATATTGGCTGCCCTGTATTTGGGGAATAGAAACCTTCCCTCAATCAGGCTGTTTGAAGAGGAATGATGGGAATGTGGAGGAGGTGTCTGGGATGGTGAGTAAAGGGTGCTGGGACGGTCAAATGCCAGATGCTATTAAGAGACCACCTTTTCCCGAGAACTACATATAAAAATTGTAGGCATTAATAATTACTTTCTATGCCTTAAAGGACTGCAGCAGGTTAGTGTTGCCTGGCTGCCAGTTCCCATCAAGACATTCTCTCACCCCCCCTTCTCAGCAGGACAGGGGGAGAAAATACAATAAAACAGAAAAAAATCATGAGTTGAGATAAGGACGGGAATGTCACTCACCAATTACTATTATGTGCAAAACTTGGGGAAATTAATTTAATTTATTGCCAATTAATGACACACTAGGCTAGAGAGAAATAAAAAACAAAGCTAGAACCACTTTCCCCCCATCCCCCTTTCTTCCCAACCTCAACTTCCCTCCTGACTCTTCTACCTCCTCCCCCCAAACGTCACAGAGGGTGGGGAATGAGGGTTGTGGTCAGCTCATAACACTTTGTATCTGCCACTCCTCCCTCATCACACTGTTCCCGTGTTCCAACATGGGATCCCTCCCAGAAGATACAGTTCTTCACGACCTTCTCTGACATGGGACCTTCTCATGGGCTGCAGTTCTTCAAGAACTGCTCCAGAATGGCCCTTTCCACAGTGTGCAGCTCTTCAGGAACAGACTGCTCCAGTGTGGGTCCCCCACGGGCCACAGGTCCTGCCAGAAAACCTGCTCCAGCATGGGCTCTCCATGGGCAGCAGCCTCCTTCATGGCATCTCCTCCTCCTCCGGCATGGAGTTCTCTGTGGTTGCAGTGTGGATATCTGCTCCAGCGTGGTCCTCCATGGGCTGCAGGCAGGCAATCTGCTTCACTGTGATCTTCTCACAGGCTTGCAGGGGTATCTCTGCTCTGGCGCCTGGAGCACTTCCTCCCCCTCCTCCTTCACTGACCTTGGTGTCTGCAGGGTTGTTTCTTTCACGTTTCTCTCACTCTTCTTTCTCATGGCCACTGTGCAGAGGTTTTTACCCTTCCTTAAATATGTTATCACAGCGGCACTAACAACATTAATGATGGCCTCAGCTTTGGGCAGTGGCCGGTCCGACTCAGAGCTGTCTGGAACTGGCTTTGTGTGACATGGCGCAGCTCCTGCTGTCCTCTCACAGAAACCACTCCTGCAGCACACCCACTACCAAAACTTTGCCAATACAAAAGGACAGCATTTCTGGTCCTTCTGATTTAATTTAATGGGTCTGTAAAAATTTATTCAGCACTACATGTGAAGGCGCAAATGCTTTCAGCTGCCCAAGAAAGATTGAGGATCAATCCGTTCTGCTGCACTGCCCTTGCAAGAGGGAAGATCAAAGAGGGAATGCTCTGCCCTGCTGCAGGCTGGTGGGAAAAGGTAGAGGGGGTCTTCAACCTTAACTCTGAGAGATACTTCCATGATGGGGCCAGAGGTTTGGCTGACAGGCAGTTTGAAGAGGGCTAGCTTCTGGGCTGAAAGCAGGTAAGTGACTCTATCTGTCACGGGCGACAAATGAGCAAACCCCTTCCACCTGAGAGGAGATCTCTGAGTGGTCTGCCAGTAGTCTGGGAATGGTCCCAGTCACTGCTGCAATGCGCACATCCTCCTGAACAGTGTGGGATCACCACAGCAGGACCTCTTGCAGTGTGTTTTAAACACACACACAAATATAAACGTAGACACATGTGCATACGTATATATATACATACACTTGCATATTGAGACAGAAATATTCAAGCCCTCACATGCCAACCCATGTCCCAACACACCTGTGTTGGCAAGCTGTCAACTTTCCTGTTCCTGAAGGTAACTGGCTTACTACTGAATGGAGGGACTCATGGAAAATGTAGTGAGAAGAGATGACCAGGAGAAAACAGCTGTTTCCTGCCATCAACAGCAATAAGTGACACCTGAAAAGTCGTAGTCTCATAAAATCAGATGGCATCAAACAACACATGACGTATATAGCCAGACTTCTTGGGCTCACCTCTGGACACTCAGGGCAACTTGAGAAAAAAATTCAAAACTGAAGTCTCAGTAACAAGGCACACTGCTTTGCAGGGTGAGTCACTCAGCAGAAAGCAATTATCAGCTGATTTTAAGTGGGTGTCTGCTGCTTTCTTAAATGACCCACTATATGAAAGGATTTTATACAAGGGTGCAATCCACATATTAAGAAAAACTTTGATTTCTCTTTTATTTGTTTCAGGACAGCAGAAAATAACAAATATGTGTACCCTATCAACAGCAGTGAGTGCAGAAAGAATTGCAACTTAGCTATAAGGGTTAGCCTGTAGTGTTTTTGAAGAAATAACAGAAAAATCATACCCCACTGTTTGCACCATGTGAGTTTTATACTCCTGAAGCTTAGCTTTACTGGATAAAATGAAATGGATTGCTTTGAACTGTACAGCTCTCTTGAAGTGAGCTTTTGAACATTAGTTAAAATATATGAGTGCATGTAATATATCAGCACATTATTAAAGCCACTATAAGATCCAGGAAAGAACATGTTTTGAAATTGGCAATTTGGCCTCTTCTTTTGGTTTAAGGTGCACACGCACCTTCTGTGGCTTACAGGTGCTCCCCAAGCAAAATTTCTTGTTTCAAGCGAAGTCCTGTATATTCTAAGCTTTGATTTAAATGCACCTATAAAACACTACTGTCACAATTTTTTTACTTCAAGTTCCTCTTTGATTTCATATTTAAAGGAAATAAAAAACATGGGTGAAAAAGCTGTGTGTTGTGGTTGCAGAAACCCATGCACTCCTGAGAAGGACTTAAACATCCCAAATGTGATGTAGGAAGTGCAACACATAATCCAGAATCAAATACAAGTAGAGAAAGTGAATTGATAAGACTATTTTTATTTTGTGTCTTTATTTCAGCCCACCTAAACAATGATACAGTCACTTAAATAGTATGACAAATACTCTTTTGAGCAAACTTCTTCCAATATAACATTCTTGCATCAAGAATATGTAGCTTTCATGCAGAGGAAACAACCAACCAAAATGCTATTCAGCTGGTCCCGTGACAGCTTTTTAAAAGCTTCTACTTCCTCATGCAGGTGAGTTGAATGGATTCAATTTAACCATCCATTTCTATTGATTCAAAAGACACATTTCCAATTAGGTACAGGTATTTACAATGCTCACACTGGCAGATTAGCAGCTAAAGGGTTTCTTTTTTTTTGGGGCGGGGGCCTCTTTTAATTAAGATCACTCTGAGAGATTAACAGAGAAGATTTTTATTTATAATAAGAGCCTATGTATGTACAGCATTCAAGAAGTGGCTAGGATCTCTGGAGTAGCAGCAAAAGTTTTAAAAAAATCAGTGAGCATACAAGAGTACAGGCAACTGACTGAAAAGGCAATTTCGTTGTGTGCATTATGAAATACTGAATGGGGTTTAAACTCGGGATACTGATATAAGGTGCTTATTGTTTCTCTTCGTACCGAGTTTCAGACATCAGTGTCAAGGTTGCCTTGGTAATTTGTTTGCTGGGCTGAGAGCCTCTGAAATCTGCCCGCAACAGATTTCTCTAAAAGCTGCAGGGAAGGAGGATAAGAAGGGTATATCTGGGTAATCGATTCAAATCTGTTATCTCTGTCAGGGTTATCTTTTAACTGTAAAATCTCCTTAGAGAAAGCTGTAATTTTTTTTCACTCTTTCCATAAACTATGAGTTTAAAAATGTGATTATGCCAAATTTTGGTAGCTGTTTGCTACAAAAGGAATGAACTAACTGAATACTGAATCTCTCAGTTTTTATTAAATGTCTCTTTTCAAAATATGTCTTACATATATGCATGGCTCAGCCCAAATTATAAGATTAAATACTCCTAGTAAAAGGGTCTTTGCAAGGCACCTTCTATGAGTTATGTTAGGCCTCAGATTCAGTAAAATAAATGGAAAATCTCAAGGAAATACATTTTTTTCTCTATTCCACTTTAAGGTATTCCATCCTGACTTCTGGGGATAGGTGGTGGGAAGATGAAAACAGGGGTTACAAAAGCGAATCTGGTAGGTTAAAAATACCTCTGCAGAGCTTCAAGTCCAACTCACCATCAGAAGATCCGCCTTAATCCCCCAACATATGAAATATGGCATGATTTACAGGTGTTGGCCTGCTTAATGTTATTTCATCTGCAGAAAATATCCAGAGGGATGAAATAAGAACGAGCAGTGAGCCCTCATCTGTCTACAAGCTCTCGTCTCATAGCTACTGCTATGCATTATAACACTCAATCTGTCCTCAGTTGCTACAGCAAGCACTGGTCTTCCACCGATCTGCCTTGGTAGTCCACCTCCCACTGCTCGCTGCCCACTCACCCTGGCTGACTTCAAGAGCCTTATCAAATAAAGCCCCGATAACCTGACTTAACAGTGCCAATCTTAACATCCATTTTTGATCAGTCCAGCATAACTCCTTGTCTTAGCAGAAAACTGCTAGCATTTCTTCTCCTGTGCTCCTCCTGCCAAGGGGAATAAAAAAAATACACCTGCGCTTCATAAGTAGTTAGTGTATCAGGTCTTCGTAGTTTGGAGAATTTTGCTTTTAGCAGCAGGTATTAAAGAAGAATATTAAAGTTTTCCTAAAATTTGCCCTAAAAAGAAAGCCTTTGGTGTGTAGGTTGTATCAAACTGCTGCATTTCAGCTTGCATTTATATTTGGCTCAAACCCCAATAGTATCCCTTTGGTGATGTGTTCCTTCACTTATTGTCATCCAGAACCGACTCTAAAAGCCTTTTTTTTTTTTTTAATGAAATGAGACATTCCACTCTTCTCACTCACTCCTGAAGTAGGAGTTGGTCTGTGTAGCTGAAGCCACTACATCCAAACAGTTTCCTTCCTACTGGTACACTTGGACTTTCCTTTGGGTAGGGACGTTAACAATACAATCTTTTATGGTACTTTCCAGATCTATCTGCTGTTACATAGAGAATACTTTATTCTACAGAAGCGTCAGGAAAGCACAGGCATTTGGATTTATGTTTAAAATCTGAAAAGTACTGGTGTACCTGAAAGCTTCTGTGTCCTTTTTCTAACTATATCAAATTGTCTAATAAAAGACACATCCTCTCCTTGCCATCTTTATCATGATAAAGCCTGAATTTACTCAGAGTCCCAAAAATAAAAGCTTTTCTCTTGCAGAAATATTACTTTTTTTGCTGGGTTTTCACATGAGCAGGTGTGAGGGTCAAATATCACCATAACATTTCTGGCTGTTGAGAGCTCCTTCCTGCCATTCTTGGACACCTCTCTGATTTCTGATTTAAAGCACAGAGTAGCTGGTCACCCCATGCTTTTCTGAAGCCTTCACTGCAAGTATTGAACTGCCCTGGTCTAGTGAGTCAATGAAATACTAATGGACAGAAGCCAAAACAGCCTTCAAAGATGCAGATGTGGAAATTACTGTTTGTGTATCACTGCTTTGCATAATGATATATAGCAAAACCACACACAGATGTCTCTATAATAATATAGGCAAAGCTCAAGTGTGGCGGTGTGATAGTAAAATTCAATAGGTTCTGAAGAGTTCAATTCCACATACTGACTGTAATCATTCTAAGGAACAAAGCAGGATTGGTGGCTGGGAGATCATTTTTCTGTTCTGTATGAGCTTTATCTAGATATTGAGTAGCAGCAATCTATATGAAGCTTGATCCATCTCTCAAAAACTGGTCTTAGTAGACCTAATGATTAATTAAATTTACACCAAAGAATTAAAGGATTCTGTGGAATAGCCATATGGAAATGATGGCATTTTCTATCATGGAAAGCCTCTTGAAATTCAGAGGCTTTTCTTTATGTCTAGAAGCACTTTCTTAAGATAAAACCTTAAAGAGTTATGTAGAAATTGCGTTCAAATCTACTCAATTAACTCAGTTAACATTGCAGGGTTTCTTTTGGGTTTCTTACACAGAATTACAGTGAGGATACGGTTATGTATTCTGTAGGATGGGTTAAATTCTTAAATACTTAAAACATGACTCTAATAAATGTCTTAGGACTCTAGAAAATGAGTAGAATGGATTACAATTAGCAGGAAACATCACTGCTTGAAGACTCATACTTGTGCTAACCTCTTGGGAGGATGTCAGGGTCTCTCAGCCTATTGGTTGAGAATATATACATATGCTATTGTAGTGGTTTGGGCTGGGCTAGCCACTAAATGAACGACAGATGCTCTCAAACCAGGACAGCTATGTATCAAACACCAGCAGGAAAGCAGAGATGGATTCCCAGAGATGTCATTTGATTGTTTTCTAAAGCTCTTATAGCTCAGAGTAAGCAATAGCCTCAAGTTCATTGTCTGTTGACATGGTGTTGCAAGAAACCAGTGCAGGAATGACAGACACTACTGTCTGTGCTACAGAGATGCATTATATTGACAATGTCAACGTAATCAATTATTCTATGACTTTATCCAAAAAAATACAATCCTCATTTCACAGATTAACTTCCAATTTGCATTACACTTTGTTTCATTCTCATCAGCAGGGTAAAAATGACAACAAGAATGTTTGTTGACTGGCTAAAATGGAACCCGTGTCTCTGACTACAAAATGATGTGCTCACAGGCCCTATACCACTTTGATTCAGTTTAGAATATGTGGGAGATGGCTGAAATAAATGGACTTATGCTAGTTAACATATCGGTGAGAGTGCCTCCTGTAATAATAGAAAGTAAATTCCAATATTAATATCTTGGCCATGACGTGAGCTGAGAGTTCATTACAAGGCTCTAGTGTGAAAGGAAATTTCTCCATCCTGTCTGCAAAGGGGACTTTGGGTTTTATATCTACCTCATGCATAATACATTGGGAAGCATCCAAGGTCACATCCATGAAGAAACATGGTCAATAGAGGTGCTGTCTTGTGAAAGAAAGGATCACAGCCTATCACTTATGACAATACTGTTCAGATCTTTATTGCTACTGACACCTCTTTAGCAAACACATTAACCTCTCCAGCATAAGCTACAGCAGTAGCTAAAAGGAAATATTTTAAATACACAAATGTACTTATCAAATGTTTATGGAAATGGCTACTTTGACTCCACTCTTCACAATCTCCACCAAACTTCAGACTCTGGCTCTCCTGCTCTTTTCCTAGGCTGTTTGTCTATGGACCAGGTCCAGGAAGCCAGAGAGCATTAGGGGCTGTGAGAGGAGCCTGAATCTCCTCCTGCTTCCTGTTTCTGCCTGGCTCTGCCTAGGAAGCAAACTTGTGAAGACCAATGCAAGTAACATCAGACAATCAACTTACCACAGTGAGGCCAGTGTGATTTGTAGCACTTGTGACTTTAACAGAACAACCCCCACAAAGGTGTTTTTTTTCAAAACATATTGTCAATTCTCACATCTCATGAGGAAGGAAGCAAGTACTTTCCCAACTCTAATAATCTAAGAAGTATACAGACAAAAGGAATGGGAAATCTGTTGAAATCTCCTTGGGCTGTCAGTTGACTCTTGTATCATCCTTGCATGCTTCCCAGTCCCAAGCTGGAGCTATTCTTTTCTTATTCCTGTTGTACAGAGCAGTCCAGGTCGAAGTAGGACTAATTGTAAAATGAACTTTTTCCTTTGCACAAATATCATCCAAGTTGAGCCTGCAAGATACTGCACATAAAGAAGAAAAAACTTTGAGCAAATTCTGCATTACCTTTCTTTCTCTCCCTTGTTATTTCCTTACGGACTCATTCGTAATCCAGCCAAGCCTCATCTGAGAATTAGCTAGGTTTGTTTTCTTTTCCCTATACCATTTTGGATGGTTGCTTTGGAACTGCTCTAACTTGATGCCTAAAAATCTTTTAGCCTCCAGCCTCTGCCTGTTCACAGTCAATTCATATCCATCTGTTCATGAGTCTTTCAATGTCAAAGGTTCAGGTGTTGTGCTTCAGTTTGTAGTATGTTCTTCCTTTCCATTTTCAGCAATGGAGATCATCTAATATCACAATCTCTGCTGACTTCAGTTACATTTTTAAGGCAGCATCTACCCTTGGATCTACACCTCTGAATGAACTGAGAGTGACCTCCCCTCACCTCTGACTTGGAAATGCCACATAAGGGCATTTTAAGCCAGTTCTGGCAGTCAGCTAAGGTGTAAAAGAAGCAATGCTTTCACCACACCTTGTCCCAATGCCCCTGCTTCCCTCTACTTGAACTCTAGATGAGTTCATTGTCCTGAAAGCATGGCTACTTACTGGCCAAGCTGGTATATCTGTTCAAAAATCTTTGCACTACTGTTGTCTACATGGTGTGAGTGTCACTTCAGTTTGCTTGTGATGACTTCCATTTCCCTGTTCTAATTCTGACTGCTCTGTCTCCAAACGTCATTGACTCTACATCCTTACTCACCACTGTGGCATATGTTTTCAAGGGTCCTAACTATTTTCTATGTATCTGTATTGCGTTATTGTCCCATTTCCCTTCTTGTTCTCCCGATCTGATAGCTGAATAATCTTCTATTTCTTGTTTTAATATTATAAACTAAACCTAACTTGTCTCCACCATGGCAAATTCTTGCTGCATCAATATACTACCTTGTTCCAGCTCTCTTTGGCGATGCGCAGATTTACCTGCAATTTGTTCGGGTATCCTGATCCTCCAGTGATTCAGATCAAATATTTCTTAAAGCTTGCTTCATCATAGTAATCAGAGTGTGTTTGGAGGAAGAAGTATTGACAGGATTTGGGATATATCAGAAGCATACACCCAGACCAAGGAACTTGGAAGTGCTCCCAGGCAAGTAATACAGTCATAGCCTGTGCTGATCTAGCTTTTTTTCACTCCCTCCAAGCTCTCCCTGCTTCTTCCTTATATCTCTCTTGGGAAGGAGGGGGAGATTACTAATGCAAGGAAGCCTGCAGCTTGCTTGTCAAGCACATTCCTGACAGTTTTTAGTAACTTTGATCTGAATAAATCCTAAGTCACTTCAGCATTCAAGTCCCCGATTTCTCAGGTCATTTGAATTTCCTAATCGGTATTCCTAGCTTACCAAAGTTTGCTTTCTTTAGAAAAGCTGTTGCCACTTAATCCAAGACTATCTTCCATGACCTTCTATGACATTCTCTTGATTCTTGAAAACCACATCTAAAATAACACTGCCTCAGCTCTTCCAGTGATTGTTTGGTGAATAAATGCATCGGATATCATACTCAGGAATATGTTTCTCCCTCCAGTTTTGAGTAAGGCTTGGCCCCATGTACATATCTGTCTAGGGCACAGAGGTCTTTTGTGTCACTACTATTTCCAGCACAGGTCTTTGCTCATAAATACAGAGGCTCTGTTTTTGCTTCCCTTGCAGAAAGCCAGCACGGGTGTGCAGAAGTGTTGCTATTCTCAGTGAAAGTTCTGAGTGGATTCTAGATGATGCTGCAGCAGCCCCACCTGACTATGACAATGACTAATACGAGCTGGCCTCGCTAATCAAGAATAGCCTGTCTGGCAATCAGTTATCCCTGTGGATGTAAAGATCAATTTAATCTTAACAAGAATGATCTTCATTCAAAGTTTGACCAAAATAAAGAAATAATCTCAGAAGTCTCCTGTGAAAAAGGGGTGGGCTTCTATTTAAAAAGAAAAGCCAAACCAAACTTTTTTCTGAGATTTTTTTATTCCTCCAGCAGGACAAATATCTTGTTTAACCCAGCTGCTACCTATGGCCTGGCTGACTGACGTACCCTTCTGCCAGTTTACTTCTTTTTGAAAGAATAGTAGCTTTCTCATACTTCATACTATTACTATTGCACTGCATTACAATTAAGTAGATTATTAGTCCAGTTCCTTGATGAGAATACTCTTGTCCCTGTTGCCCTTACAACTGAAGCAGGCTGCAAGGTTCACCCATTCAAGGAGTTATGCCTGTCTGAGTGTCCTATGACAGGTCTGATTCCAGGGAGCCCTGGGTGCCAAGTGTCACATGTGTCTCTCCCTCCACAACCCTTTGGTGTGTTTACTGTTTGGAAGGGAGAGAAATAGACGGTTCTCAGCATGGAATAAGAGTTACCTGGACACCCTCATCACTGAGATAATGTTTCTTACAGAAAAAGTTACTTTAGCCGAGGGAAGAGATTAGGCACCTCTATTGTAAACTGGTTAGCTAGAGCATTTTGCTGTTCACCTCAGGATGATTAAGAACGGAGTTTATTCTCTGCAGAGAGGACATGGGAAGAGGAGATGCATTAACAAAAGGGCTTTAGATGGAGAGTCTGTGGACAGGGCAGAGACATCATGGTGTTTGTGGAATGCTCTTACATGCAGATGCATTTCACATGTCCCTTCCTTCCCCAGAGGTTGTTGTTGCTTAAGCAATCCCTCAAATCTGCCTAAGGCTAGGTGGGGGCCAGTGGAACACCTGGCCTACCTTCAGCCACATCAGTCACTAGCAGCTTGTGAAATGTGCAGCAGGACATGGTGATGATGTTGCTCTTCACTCTGCCGATGAACTGATCTCACAGTGACTTGAGCTACTCAAACACATAGCTGATGAACTCCTGGCAGGCATCCATGGATCAGGCACCATCTGTTACTGCATAGGGAATAAATGCTGTCATTGAGCTTAGAGTATCATCACACCCTCTGCACCAGTGTTGTGTGCAAGAATAGGGTGATATTTTGTACTAAGAGGAAGACTCCAGATTTCTGAAATAAATTTCCCGCTACATTTAGCATGGCTTTGGCCCTTTACAATTATAACAGTTGTGTCCTTCTACTCCCCTTCGTTCTCCCTGACAGAAGGGTCAGACTGCTTCTGTGTACTCAGCACTGGTGAGGCCGCGGCTTGAGTACTGTGTTCAGTTTTGGGTGCCACAGTCTAGGAGGGACATTGAGGTGCTGGAGCGTGTCCAGAGAATGGCAACAAAGCTGGTGAGGGGTCTGGAGAACATGCCTTATGAGGAGCGGCTGAAGGAATTAGGATTGTTTAGTCTGGAGAAGAGAAGGCTGAGGGGAGACCTTATTGCTCTCTACAACTACCTGAAAGGAGGTTGTAGCGAGATGGGCGCTGATCTCTCAAGTAACTAGCAATAGGACAAGAGGAAACGGGTTCAAGTTGCGCCAGGGGAGCTTTAGGCTGGACATTAGGAAAAAAAATTTCACTGAAAGAGTTATCAAGCATTGGAAGAGGCTGCCCAGGGAGGTGGTTGAGTCACCATCCCTAGATGTGTTTAAAAGTCATGTAGATGTGGTGCTTAGAGACATGGTTTAGTGGCAGACCTGGTAGAGTAGGGTCAATGGTTGGACTAGATGATCTTCAAGGTCTTTTCCAACCTAAACAATTCTATGATTCTATAATTCTCCTACAAACATCCTAACAGACCTGAGCAGGATGCTCTTCCTAAATGATGTCCAGAGTGTTGTGGAACACATTCAGCCAAACATAGCACATGGTGTTGTGCACCTCATCATGATGTCACACACAGTGGACTCACCAAAGATAAACCACTGGGCACATGCTAGAAAGAATTGCACCTGGGCAGCCTCTTGAAAAGCTTATTCACCCAATACTGGACCAGGTAAAGACTCAGAAATGAACATATTGTTGCTCTACAGCCAATGTTCATTTACTGGAGTGGACCTACTCCCCCAGAGTGTCAAAGCTTGCTTCACAGCATGTACCTGGAGCACAGCATGGCTCAGGGTGGGGTTGCTGATACTATGCGTTCAAGGTAAGCATGATGCAGTAGGCCTTCACCAATCATCCGTACCTCTGCAGCATTTGCACTACCTTGCAAAAGATGTTTGTCTAAGGACTGTGGCAACTGAGATAAGGTAGTTACTCATCCAATCTCTCGCTTCTTCTTGCTTACAGCTCTGAGACTTTCAGTTTCTCTCTTGCCAACTTTATGTCGAACAAGTTACATCCTGCTGTGGTGAAACCAGCAGAAGGGCAGCAGAAGCCTGCGATCCTTAAATCCTTAAAAAAAAAAATGGTGCTTGAGAGCTTCTGGGATACATGGTGTTAGCAGTTTGTTGCATTCAAGTTACAGAATGGCTTGCTTGAATTCTCACCAATTTGTTATGCTTAAAGTCTTTTTATGGGCAAAATGAACACATCACACAGGCAAAGCCAAGAATTTATTGTTATTCTAATTAGTCTTAACAGTCGAGTCAAAAAATTATCAGTCCAGTTATGATGATACTAACGCTAATAGTTCAAATTACATAGCATTAAATGATACATACACAAACTTTCTAATATCTACTCCTCTCTGGTACACACCCTCCCACTGCCCCCAAGGACCCTGAGGTTGCTGGCTTCTAAGGGTGTGCAAGCTAGTCCTTCTCCAGTTGGAGTACAATGTTAATAATTTCTTACTCGTCAACCTTGGATCCATTTCAATTCATTTTTGTATGTTTGCCAACAACCTTTAACCCCTTCTCTTTCTTCATTGTCTGCAAGCCCATGTTACATCTGAGTTTACCGTCTATACCACAATTTACAGACATTGGATAGAAGTTACTTCTAAAAGCATTCTACCCAGCTCTCAATGCTGCACTCCTCTGATGACTAGTAATTGACCGCTCGTGAGCTACTTAAAGCCCTCGGACGACATCCTTTGCCTATACTTTCAAGGCCTCTGCTATCATCCAAAGCCTCTAGTCCTCCAAGCTGTATTTCTTTCTAGGATCAAATACTACTCTGCATGAAAGAACTATTTGTTTTTACTATTAGTAGATGGTATTATAAATATACATATAGCATTAAGTGTTATGCCAGAGAGCTGTACCACACAGCAAAAGCCAAAACAAAGTAGGTTATTTAAATAATTGCTGTTACTAGCTAAAATAAATTTCCAGGGAGGCCAAGCAAAGTCCAGATAAAGCCTGAGAAGTCATGGGACCCATGTTGTTAGTCAATAGGAAGCCTATGCCCTGTTCCAGACAATGGAATGCCATATTTACTGGGTTAATATGCTGTGATAGACTTTACCAGGGTATCTCCAGAACAGCAAACTGTAGAGGATGATCCTATAATGCAGATAAGAAATGGGTGCTTAACTGTGGGAGAGCTGCCTAACAAAATCTATGTACGTTTTTAGTTCAAACAACTAGGCACTAATACACAGCTTAAGACATGGTTCAGTTCCCAGCTCAGTCACAGCTTCCTGTGAATTTTCTAAAATAGTACTTAATATGGGCATTGTCTCAGTCTCTCATTGATAAATGAGAGGAGTGAAGAGTAGTGATTGTCGCAATTACTAACAGTTAGAAACTAAGGGAGCAGGCAGAAGGGTATGAATTCTTACTGAGTACATATATTTATGTGAAATGCTTGAATCTCACAGCCTACATAGGAAGGAAATATTTCTGCCCTCACCTGACAATTCTATTTTTAAATGTTATTTCTCCTTAGCAGCTGCACTGATTTGCTACCACTGTCAACTGCCTCCAACTGTCATAAAACTAAGTGCTGTTTTGATGAGGATGTTTACACATTATTTGGACAGGGATTTTTACTGATGAAGTACTTTTCCCATCTCCATCCGCAGTCACCATACAAAAGACGGGGACGACACAGAAACAAGAAGATCCATCACCCACTGAGGTGCGATAGTCACGTTTCCCGCCACCTGGTCAGAGCGGCAGGTTTGGGTGCCAAGCTCAGGGCTGGCTGAGTAAACATCCTAAAGGTGACGGGGGTGTCGTCACTTGTGCTGCAGATGAGGAACATTGTCTGTGTTTGCCTAATGCAGAAAGATGGTTCTAATTTATATTGAACATTCACCAAATTATCAGCCTGTATTTATGTATCCCAGCCTGTATACCTAGAGAAAGTCTTCAGTATTGGGGTTAAATGAGTGCCTTGAACTATAGACTATTTATTTTCAATTTAGATGTCTGTACTAATCTTTTAATACTATTGAGGTGAGAGAGGGAATGGAGGCTCAGTAATTAATGGGCACTGCTCTCTTTAGCTAGCTCTTGTCCTATTACCTTTGGGCTTCAGGGTCTCATTCTGCTTCTGCTTAGTGAGTTTTACCGTTGACCTCAAAACTAGAAGACTCCAGTCTTTATTTTGTCTACTGTGTTAAAATACATTCCAAAGTCACAATTTTTTCCAGTGCAAATAATTGTTTGCTGGAGTAGGTGGGAAGAAATCAAGACAAATAACTGATAAATATGGACGGCTCTATTGGTAGTCTCACTGGAAAGCAGTTAAGGAGTGAGAAGCCGGATGTCATTACTGGAGCATGAAAAACCTCAGCGCAGGCAATTTGAGAATACAATCATGTCTCAGCAAGAGGTAAGAGTGCACAAGCTTTCTTTGCAGAGAAAGAAGAGAACAAACCATACAGCTTGATCTCTTGTCAGCAGCCATCTTTGGACCTTCTTAAAAGAGAATGAGACAAAAAGCCCAGTTGCACTGATACATATCCAGTTCCTGTCATAACAACCTTGAAGGAAAACAATCTAAGAATAATTCTGGTTCCCTAGAGATGCATTGCTGGGGATGAGGGAGGGAGATGGAGCCAGAGAGGGGTCTGGAGTTAATGAATTTTCTAGCCCACTAACTTAACAACCTGAAACAACGTACCTGTGGGAACACACATCTTCTGCGGTCCATTGGCTACACAGTAAATGCCCATTTACTGCATTGCAAGGCATTTCAAAACACTGGACCTTAATTTTATTATTGGTTCTGAGCTGAAGTGAGTCTTCAGATCTAAGCCACCATAATTCAAAGGGAAATTTCAGTGCTGAGAAGAAGATTCCATCTTCTTCTACCTATGTGTTTCCCATGTGGGAAAGTCCTGGAACAGCCTTCAAAAACAAACCCATTCCCTCAACTTTTGAAGCCAAATGACCTCAGTCTTAGGCCTCTCATTCTCTCTCCATCTCTCCCAAATAGGTTAGGGTTTTTTCCAAACTGTGTAACACTCTGGCTCTTGGGACCAGAAAGATATTTACTACTTACTCCAGTGTGAGCATTGTTAGGCCAATAATTAAACACCTTCAAAATTTTCACTGGTACTTTCTTCTTTATTATTCTGAATTTTGTATTTCCACATCATGATCACCTTCTCCAAATTTCCTACTGACAGTTGTTCTAATCTTTGATTTTCCTGATGTACACATAAACAGGAGATATATCATGACATATCAAAACTACTGGTCATGTTCATTGAAAGAAAAATAAGAACTGGTGAAATCAACCCATCTACCAATCATGGTGGCTGAGTCTCAATTACTCTGTAGCTTGTAGACAGAGCTATGCAGCATGATACTGGGGAGCTGACAGGAATGTCATACTGGTAGTTCTTCTACATTTTATTATTTTACTTATAATTCCTTCAAAATGTGGAGCTGTCAAAAATGCATTTTCAAAACATTTCTTGATAATAATCATGCAAAAGTTACTGTGGAGAAATTAAAAAAGAAATGTCTTGACATTTTATTTTGGAAAGTTTACAGATTTCAAAATTCTAAATGTTAATTTTTAATTATGATGTAGAGATGTTTTGACTTGTATATTTTTATACCATTTTGTGGTATCATTGATTTTGCATTTTGCATTTTTCATAATGCATTTTGCGTTACACATTGCAAACTCTGACGTGGAGAAAATAATATCTAAGACGTCCATATGGAGATCTGTTTCCCACTGGATTGGCAGGTCAGGTAGGACAGTCTGGTCATCTCAGATAGCGTTGGACTCCTGAAGAGAATCCAAGGTGCCTGATACTTTTTCTCGAGTAGAAGAGAAGATTAAAAAAAAATATTCAGGTATCCTAGATACCCAGAGTGGGATTCAGCTAACTAAATTTAGACATCTAGTGCCATGTGAGACATCTTAGGACTCCCACTTGACCTTCAGTTGTCCTTCCACTTTGGCCTGAGCTGCCTGCGCCTTTTGTAGTATCTGCTTGCCCCATGAGGGTGTCTCAGGTATGCCAGAACAGCTCACACGGGTCAAGGTGCCTGAAGTTAGGCATCAGGATCCTGAGCTTTAGGTGGGATTCATTTCCAGATTAAGAAACATAAATTTAAGTTTCTGTATGTGCATCAAATATCCAATTTTCCAAAGGATTCAATGCAGTCAACAGAGCCTGGAGAGCAATCCCACCAGCTAAATGTGGCAGCTGTGGTCACTTGGGATGCCCTGGGGCCTCCCTGCTGGCCTATGCTGCCACTTCACAACAGCCCAGCTCTCCCCTAGGTGTTGTGTCCTCGCTGCCCACACCATGCAGATTGCTCAGATACCTCAGGGAACTTCAAATGGCACCAGACAGTGTGGACAGTGACTGGAGCTCTGCAGTGTACACGCTGACACTGCCAATGCTACATGTGGGTATTGTAATGTGGAACTGATGCCCACCCCTACAACTGGTGAAATAAAAAACATACCTTGATCAAGTCTCTCATTACTGAGCAGGTGAGATCTTTAGATCAAAGAAAATAAAAAAACAACAGAGGGGTGTTAATCACAGCTGTCCTCAATAGTTATAAAATAAGCAAAAAACCCTGCAACCTGAATAATATAGGGGCAGTAGTAAAAGACATTGAACAAAGCAAAACCAGAACAATTTCAAGATGTCATGTTCCTCGGTGAGAAACCTTAAAAATTATTTCTTTTCATTTTTGCAGTGGGAAATTCTGAAACTTGCATTCAACTCAGCATCTGAAAAGTCTGTTGGTTTCAGACTCATCTGCTCTGGAGGGCTTGCCCTCTGCCTTCACAACTGAAAACCCTTTCTGAGAGCGACCGTAACACACAGCACACAATGATGTCGTTCCTAACCTGTTTCACTGGACAAATCTTCATAAAAATCTGGACTATTTAACTTTGAAAAATGACTTCTCAACCACAGACAAGGGCACCAGGTCTTGCTTAGATTTTGCCGAATCAAGCAGGCTCTGGGTTTATGCAGCGAAATTTTGGAAATACATTCATCTTTCAAAAATTTTTTTCATATTTTTCAAGGACTGCAGTCCTCCTGATTTTTTTTTCAAGCTACAGCTCCTAATAAATAACCTGGCTGACTTCCTCTATAACTTTTTTTAAAGTATGGTTTGCTAAGAAAATGTGTGTGTGAAACTTTGGACAGGTTGGTTGAGTTTGGGGAAAACTAGCAAAGGAGAAAATCGATCTTAGTTACACAAACGTTACTATAGAGAAACTCCTGTTTCTGCAACAGGCACAAGAAATAGTGGTTTGAGATCCTGAAGGAGCTGCTGAAGAAGGAAAAGGTAATGAAATGTGGATTTGGAACATTTACTCATTCTAAACCTGCTGGCAAGAAAAAGAGAGGAAAGGACCTGCTTTTTATGCAACCAATTGGAAACATCACTCTCCCACAAGGGAATGATCCTACAAGATCAGGCAATGTATAGGCATAGAACCATGGTTATCCAGAATAAATACAAGCAGTTTTTTTCATTTTGTATGTCTCATAACTGGAGCTCTGAGGAAACTTTGGTACAGAATAAGAAAAACCCCATGTAAAATTAAAGGAAAAATTAAGATTTATTAGATCCCATTAACCTGCTCACTGCCAATATGTGGCTCATACCAAAGACTTTCTGATGACTTTGGCCTCCAGTCTGGAAAATAAGTCAAAGAACTTTGATTATCTGCACATTATTCCAGAAGGTAAAAGTAAAAGAAATAAAGCTCATTTACCATTTTACATTCCTATTGTCTATTCTGTTTTTTCCATTTCTTAGCCCCATTTGCCTTCTTTAGGCTTCTACTGCCTTTAAGCAGTTGCCATTTATTACCCTTCTTTCCCTCTCTTTCCTGGTTTTTCATTGCTTCATTAAATGATACGCCTCAAATGTTCCTACATCTTTCAATCTCATAACCTGTGTTTCTGCTTCCTAAAACTTGTCAGAATACTTCTCTTAGGATGCACGAGGTGGGTATGATACCTCCAAGACACTGCATGAGAGCACAAAGCCAGCCATCTCCCATGCTCTGCACCAAGCACTTGCATATACAGCATCAATTTGTTCTGGCCTTTTTGGCTGCAGTCTCACATTTCAAATGCATGTATGCTGTTTTCTGTCATCTTTCTGTACCTTTCTGCAATGTTGCCTCTCAGTTTTTTCTTCTCTTCATCCCGAACGTGTGTTAGATTAGTAGGGGTAGTCTTCAATTGAATCTGTGTTTTCAATCTCTCTATAACCTTTTTGTTCTACCTCAGTACTTTATGGTAGTAAGCTAGTACTTGATTTGGTTACAGTAGTACAAATCTCTGTGTAGTATGACCTGCAGGCTTTCAATAATGTGCTGTTTACTTGTTTATTAATATGGTGCTCATTTTAAGAGAAACTTGTCTAACATCAGCAGTGTCCAAATACAGTGCTCCTAAAACCCATTCTGGCATTTAAAACTTATTTCCAAGTTTTCGATCCAGACAGTATGTTCTCTCCAAAGTCCATTTAAAATTTTTTTCCAGATAACCTTGTGAAATGGCATGTTTAATACTAAGGTAAATTTACAAATATCTGCTTTATTCCTTATGTTAATTTTAGTACTTCTAACAAAATGAGTTTTTTGGCCAGTATTCGTTCTTCTGCAGTTCATGTATTTTCTAGCATGGAGTTCACTGGAGCCACATTTTGATTCATTCACTGACTTGAAAAATGTTTTATTCCACAATTTACTGAGTGAAAGGCAAGAAGATCAATTAGAAAATGGAGTTCTACTCATGAAATAAAAGTGGAAGGATCCAGCCCTGTGAGCTGTTTCTTAAATGATATTTTTTTCCCTTCTCTTAATTCTTAAAAAGTTCTTTGTCACCGAATATTTCCAAAAAGTATTCCTTCCTGGTCTGAAGGTCACTATAGTATTAACTTTTATCCTGTTGTTGAATAAATTACTTTTATCTTAGCTTTATCTTAGCTTTTTATACCTCCCAACTTATATCGATATTTTAGTTTACCTGAGACAAATTGTGAATCTACTTATGTCAAAGAGAAATATGCCACTCTTAAACTGGAATAAGAGCACCTGCTTTTTTGCGTTAGTTTCTGTAAATTGGTTTTATGTTGTTAGTGAAAGGGAATAGACATTACTTATTTGAGAGCACACAGAGCCAGTTACCGTGGCTCAGCTGGCATGCAGTAACTTGCTTACCTGCAGTAATTCAATCACGCTCAATTATGGGGCCACATCATCAATTTTATTGCTGTAACTTTCAAGTGTAGGTGAAACCTACAGCTTATATAACTCTGGGAGGTGATTGCCCTAAGATATGATCAAGACCAGCTGGATTGTATGCATTCATATTTTCCAAAGTATTTGAGTAGTTTTTCTCTGCTCCTAATATTTCAACCTTTTTGATGTATATTCTTACTGATGACAGGCTTGATACCACTGTAAGTTATCTCAGTCACTTTTGAGACATTATTAATTTCATGTCTTCCTTATTTATGAGTAGACCTGCTTTCTTCCCTCTGGTAAGCTTCCAAAAGCTCTTGTATTGCTTTCATATCTCTGGCACATATTAACTCACTTTGCTGCTTTGCTCCCCAATATCAACTTTCACTGCAAACCTGCAAAATTTAACAGCAGTCCACTGAAACTTTCAAAAAATTTTCAGGAGAAGCAAGATCCCGTCTTCAGTGGCTCAGCTTCCATAGGATGTCATATTATCAAAACATAAACAACAGTTATAATTAGCAGTAAAAAATCCATTTTCTTCCCTGAGGTCAGGATAGTTATGAATCTGGTCTGAAAAGTTCTGATAAGCTTTTCATTTCCACCTATTTTTTATGGAAAGGTAAGCAGTGGTGCTGATTTTTTACACAGAACGACAGAAACATAGAATATCTCAAGTTAGAAGGGACCCATAAGGATCATTGAGTCCATCTTCGTGCTCCTCACAGGACTAAGCTTCTCCTGTATTTGTTTTAAGAGTGCTAAAACCCCAATCTTAAAACAAAGGCACAAAAGGGAAAGTTTACCTGAAGAGCAGGCTGAAATGAGTTCTTTCATACCTGAAATGGTGGCTCCAGCAAAGCTGTGCTCATTTTTTTAAGGTGTCATGGTTTGGACCAGATTGGCCCAATCAAACGGAATGACAGATGCTCTCTCTCTCTTGCTCTGCTTCAAAGGGAAGCAGGAGAGAGAGAGAAAAAGAGAGACTTAAGAGTTTAGAAGGAACTAAATTACTTTAATGAAATGTTAATAATAAAATAATAAAAAAAGAAAATAATGAAATATATACAAAACCATATCAAGCTCCCAGGATGACAATCACGTCAGGAGCAGGCACTGGAGAAGTCCCAGACTGGACTCAGTGACGGGCGGGTACTGGATTCCAGATCTGGATTCAGGATTGGGATCAAAGGCAGACGAACAGACAGAGTCCTCCTCGGATGCCGGACATTGAAGAAAGAGGACTGACCCTTTGATCCCTCAGCTTTTATACTGAGCATGAGGCAGATGGGACGGGATACCCTGTGGGTCAGTTTTGGGTCACCTGTCCAGTCCGCTCCTCCCCGCAGGTGTGACCCCTCTACGCTTTTCTGCTTCCGACCCTCCAATGGGGCAAGTAACAAAGTTGGCTGCCCTTGGGTGTTAGAGCAATCTCTGCGTACCGCTCCTTGGCATCAACTATAAACATGGGTCTTATCACTCTGAGAACAAACAGTTTCTGCCCAACATGCTGTTAATTTCAGTAGTTAGAACAGGCCTAGCTAAAAAGTAAAGTTACTGAACAAAATTGGTCCTCTTTTACCTCAAACCAGGACATAAAGGTTATAGGTTCTCAGTCACATCTCTTTACACGTGTTGGTGATGGCCATTGTCTTATGTGACTTAATGCAGATGTTCAAGGGATTCAGGAGATGGTACCCATATTGGCCATCCAGAAGCAATGGACAGGCTTTAAAATTTCTCACAGGCTCCCTCTGAAAATTTTAGGAAGTCCCCGTCCCACAGATAGAGCAATACACGTCATATGGCTACTGCTAACTTTCTCTTGAGCCAGTAATATGCCTGTCCTACATCACTGTTCTCTGCCAGGAGGGAAACTCACCAACCCTGACATTGTTACAGATACCAGGAATGAGCTGGACGGTTCAGACATGGCAGCAACAAGCACAGGCATGAGTATTGTGCAAACCGTATTTATGGGAACTCAAAGCTGCAGTCAGGCCCCCTCTGTAGGCCTAGCCTTCAGGCGATGGTTGCAGAAAATATTCAGCACTACCACCACAGGTGGTGGTGCTCTACGGCACTGAGCTTGTTCTGACTTCTTAAACTGCACCTAGAAAGAGAAGGACAAACTGGGATTAGTTTCTTCCAACCATGTCTTCTACCATGCAGCCTGTATCCCATTGGTTTGAACTATCAAGCTGTGCTAAATGGTTTGGAGCTGATCTTCCATCTTGATGCTCCCTGTCAATACAAGTCCATTGATGCTGAGGCACAAAAGAACAGATTGCATCCTGTGCTTTCAGTCTGCTTTGTGTACTGAGAACGCATTTTTGTTTTTTGGTTTTTGGTTTTTTTTTCAGTGGGAATGCAAAATCTTTATTTCTATTTACTTCCCCTGTAGATTGTAATTAGGGCGATCAATGTACTTAGACAAAAAAAGCAAGGAAAAAACTGCATTATCATTCTTTGACTAGGGAGTTTCCATTCTGTTTGAATTCATGTAATGAACATTATTGTAATATAATTACCGTAGTTTTTGACTCTCAAGAGAGTTTTGCAAGTACCTGTTCAAATGAAAATTGATCAAGACTAGCAGCAGGAATAAGAAGTTCAATTGTAAAAAGTTTTTAAAGTCTTTTAGGGATACTGAGGTGTATATATATATTTCCTCTGTTGTCAATTCACTGAGGACCCAAAGGCTTGCTGAGTTCTGGGGTGGAAGCTACTTTAGCTGAGAAACTTATAAAAAGAGACCCTAGACTGAAATTTTTTTTCTTTTAATGGAATTTCAGTAAATAATGGTGTGGTTAGACTTTTTCCTTTGAATTCAAGTGCACAAAAAATCCTTGTCAGTAGTTAAGTAGTTTTACATTAACAGCTTCACTTGTAGGAAAAATACAGACAATTTTATTAGCTATGTATTTCACCTAGACAAAAAGTCAGAGTCGGGGAGGATAATTTCCCTAAAGTCTTTGTCCTGTTGTATCCGCTTCAGGCTGCAATATTTTCTTCTTTTGTATTGTTGCCCATCATTTGATATTTGGCCAAGAGGCACGCCAAGTTTAGTGCCTCTCTTTGAACCCTGTGGGGAGGTGACTGCTGTATCATACTCTGTTGGAGCTGAGTACATACCCTTCCCAACAAAAAGGACCTCTCAGTACCAGCCAGATGGTCCTGAGAATTACCCAGACACAATAAGATTTGCCCTTTTGTCCGTTTCTGCCTTCTCCTCCCACCCATGTTTGTCTTACTCCAGTGATGTGCAAGCTGCGTCACTAGCTGTATTCACCGAACCACAATGGTTGCCTGAGATAGCGTTTGGATATACAAATGAGAAGCTTGACCAAAGGGCATCCTGCCTCTGTGAACAGAGCCACTTCTGGGGAAAGAATCCTTCACTGGGGGGACTTGGATTTTTCCAGGGATTTGAGATTACATCAGAAACGTATCTGCTAAAACCACTTTTTACGCGCTTTTACTGCAGTCTTGCCATGCTTCTCACCTTTTTTTTTTTTTTTTTTTTTTTTTTTTGCCTAATTGTTTCAACTGCTATCCATCTTCTCTTCCATTACCTCCTCAGGTATAGTAAGTAGTTCAATCATGGGGAATTAAAGCTCAGCATTACAGAATTCTAATCTCAGCTTTCAAATGGTGATCTGGAGAAAAATGCAGTGTGAGTTACTTGCAGCAGTATATAATGCTTTGCTGAGGCTCTGTGAGTGCAGTTGTACCACCATGCAGACAAATAACTTATACATGTTTATAGACTTTTGACTTAACACCTGACTGCTGGTGCCATAATCATACATATAGCCTATGGGTTCAGGCTTTACTATGAGGCTTGACAGTGGGGTTCCTGGGGACAAAATGTGTCCATTTGCCTTTTAATCTTCTCCACTTGAATCAACAAGCTGGCTCTGCTGGAGAAAAACACCCCAGTGAAGAATCCACAGCAGGGAAGTACTGAATATGGGACATCCTTGAATGGTAAAGCAGTCCTTCCAAATGTAGGGACAGCTAGACACATGGATCATCATGAGCCTAGGTACTGTCTTCTTGAATAGTCCATGTCTGGACTAGTGAAGGTCTCCTAGTACGTATGCTGGCATCAGACAATAGTATTCACATACTCAGCTTCTACTGAGACTGTCATTTGCAAAGGAGAGTTTGGGAGAGAGGGAGTGGAAGTACAAACTTCTTAGGACTGTGGGGTAGGTGGTGCTCTTTGCCTTTTTTCTTTGTAGGTTCAGACCTCCTTGCTTCTCCATGAGGGCTCATAGCCTTGCTGGGTTCTGATGGCCTCTAGGACTCTCTGCTGTACATAGACTGTAATGACTTTTCTGCAGCCTCAAACTGTGGAGGCCATAGCAGGTTTCAGTGACGCAAGTGGTGTGTGGGAGGTCAGCTTGGTGGTGATCCATTCAGCTGCTCCCTATCCAGAGCGCGATGCAACACTGAGGAGTGACCTAGGCAGGTGGGACGCATGCACCAATCAGCAGAAAGGGAGTTGTGCCATCTCCATGTGCAGATAGGACATCAACCCCCAGGCAGACCAGCCATCTTAATGTTCTTCCAGTGCAGCCAGTCATGGTGCCTCATAGGTTCCCACATGCTCTATAAGGGCTTGCAGAATTATGGAGTGGTGTCCCTCTGTGCTAAGTGTTATACATTCCTAAAGAAGCTCAGCTGTTGCCAGAGTGTATCATTGACGGTAGAGACAGCTGTGTCAGGGAGCTTCATGTGACTCTTTCTTTCCTACCCTAGCTGCCAGTTTCCCCCATCCTACATTGACTACTCAGGGAGGTGTGAGCCAGGTACATCCAGGGAGCTGAAAACAATGACTACACTCTAGGGCTCCAAGGTGGGAGTCCTGCAGGAGGTATAATCTGACTGCGGCAATGTCACTGGCTTTCTGGTATGTGACCCAACTTCATTACAAAGTTTTGTACATGTTCACAGCTGTCTTGGATCTGGAAGGCAATGTGGTCCTACCATTGAGTATGATATGACCCCAAAATCACTTCTCAAGAGAGGATAGGCTGAAGTAAATCAAAGCATAATCAGCCCATCATTATTAAATTAATAGTTTTCCTTCCAGATGATATGTCTACAGCTCCTGCCAGTCCCTCTGTCTTTCAGCCCTCCAGAGAGGGAAGGTTATAGTTTTTGGTATAGAAGAATCAATTCAGGTGTGTCATCAAACTAAAAAAGTTTTTTTGTTTACCCATGACGTGAGGACAATGCTGTAGAACACGGCAAAACATCAAAAGGGGAAGATTTCAATTGTGATCGTTTCCCATCAGAACATGGGCATCAACAGACTAATTTCTTGGCAAACTATCCCCTCAACCTTTCAGCAGCCCATCTGGAAGCCTCCTTGGTATACATACCCTTAGGTATACATAACCTTAGGACTCCAAGAGGAGTCTTCGTTCTCTTTTACAGGCAACTTCAGACATTTTGGTCTTAGGTTCCAAGTAAGAATGAAAACCAGTATCTGAGCACCTGAGTGCTCCAAAACGTTTTTCTGCTTAATTCTGGTACTGATAATTTGAGAGTGATTAATAAATTGTTTGAGCAGTTCTCAGAAAACAACACAGACAGCAGCATATGGATGATCCTGTCTCACTGTCAGCTCCCTTTATAGTCAATAAAGGGAAATAGACACTTTTGGCTTATGATTCATCTGATCTTTTCCAGCTATTCACTTAGGAGGAGATGGCTTGTGTCCTGTAAGTGTTTATTTCTCTCTGCTGAGAAGGCACAAAATCTAGGCGTCTGTCTCAGACTTTAATGCACCTGTTGTAGGCATCCATGGCAAAGAGCGATTAATGCCAAAGGATTAGGACTCTGATAAGTTTCTACAGGAGATCCTCTTGTGGAGAGCACATCTGTCCTGGAAAAAGTAATGAACTGGTATAAAACTGCTTCTTTTTTTTCATCAAGCCCTTACATAATGAATCTGCTTCAAAGGAAGTAGACTAAACTTCTGTGTGTTTGCCTTTTGTAATCAGTTTCTGACATACATGTTCTTTTTTGGAGGAAAACTTCAGGTTATTTTCTGAGATTTGACGTGCTTTTTGGCTTATTACACCTAAAACATGCCCTTCTCCTGAACTTGGATCCTATCTATCACAACACAGAGAGATCCCCAGGCACACTCATGCAACTGAAAGGATTGTATCCACTTCTTTCTCATTATGTCCATCAAACTCATAAATCACCAAGTAGAAGTCCATTGCTTGTCTTTCCTACTGACAACCTAAATACCCTCAAACTGTTCTCCTCTCACCTATCCCTTGTTGTACTTTTCCTCCATGCTGACCCTTTCAGCTAGACTCCAAACCATCACACTACTGCAACTGCTCCCCACCACAACCAGTGTTAGTGTGGTCCATTGTCCTAATATAGACCTTATGCATACATTTGAACCATCATAAAGACATATTTTGCCCAATCCATCTCATTTATGAAGATGCAGCTTCCTAGCCTGATCTTTTCATGCAAATTTTCGGCCATGACTGAGATACAAAGAAATGAAACTCCAGTCTGGCCACTGTGAGTTTGATTAACCTGAGAAATATGATTTTGTTTAGCCAGAATATCCCTGAGAGGCCACATGATTTTGAGGTAACAAGTGACATGCATATATCAGTAGATACAGTGGGATTTGGTAGTGGGGGAGGCTTGGTCAACATCCTTTTCAGCACAGGATGAGGTATGTCTCATTTAAAAAACAGTTGAGATAGCTGAGTCAGTTTTGATTCAATTCTTCTCATTTTCTCCTTTTTTTCTTGTCAGTTTACCCAAGACTGAACACATCCGCTTCCATCTTTCTGTATCTTACAGTTACTGCTTTCTACTGCCAACCCCTCACACCTGATGTATTTCAGTGGAAAAAGGCAACACAATCTCTCTTTGACATGGAAATTGTTCTTATAGTTATTTTTATTGATTAACTGAAAAGAACATGAAGCCCACGTATGCCCAGTGTCTGACAATCTGTTATTATTTCAGTCCAAGAAAACAGTAACAATCTTAGATATAATTGCGCCAATTACCTTCTCTCCCTGTAAGTTACACCAGAAAAAGCCCCCTCATATAAAACCTAATGCAGGTCTTGGAAGAGATTTTTCCTCCCCATTAGGCACTGTGCACTACTGCGGAGAGCAATGTGTAATGTGTGACTATCATGCTCCAGCATTACAAGGAATGCTTTGCACAGCAGAAGTAGCTTATGCATAACTTTCAACAAAAGGGTAACCTCCCAGGGATCCTACGGGGAGTTTTCATGCCTCATGTAGGTATTTGAATGAGTCTGCCTGGGACAGAGGGGTATCCTGAGTCGCTGCTCCAGGAAATGCTTTCACATTTCTGTGCTTAAAATTCAGAGGCCCAAGTGCCAAAAGCACACTGGGAAAAGGAATTGCAACTCTTCCCACAACCTGCAGGCTAAAGAGTCAGACTATGTCTTCCTCAGGCCATCAGGCCCTGACGATGATCCAGCCTTGCTTTTGTGATGACACAGAAGATGTGAGCATAGTCCCCATCTTCTTGTGCCCAGAATGGGGTTGTTCCACCTTCTGGGCACGTGCTCCAGACCACTGTACTAAAGGTAGCTGCTAAACTGACCCTGAGACAAGTGCCTCATCCCCAAAGCAAGGTATTTTGGAGCGTGTGAGCCAGGTTGACCACAGTATGTACATCAGGACAAGTCAGTGTGCCAACTGGACCAGCAGGGAGGTACTGACTGATCTGAGGCTCCTCAATGACATGTAACAGCAGGAGAGAACATGGACAGTCTGCTAAGGCTCAGAGTGTTAAAATTGTAAATTTTAAGCAGAATTTAGCTCAGCCGTATACACCACCTTTAAATCTTGAAGTAATTTCCTGTGTACTATGGCTGTTAAGTTGCACCCCATATTTCCCTTATATTCTGCCCACCAGCTAAAGCATACACTGCATAGAAACCTGCCCTCTTACTTGAAGAATGAGATTCCAGTTCCAGCCTCTGGTTAGGACTTTGTTCCAGTGCTCAGGTACCCTTGCTTTCAAGGAATGGTGTCTTATGTCCGATGTGAATCTGTCTGCCTTTCACTCCCAACACCAATTCTTGCTAAGCTTTTTCTCTGTTATAGAAACGACCCCCTTGGTATTTTTCCCCATGAGGGTACTTATACACCATAATCAAATCACCTCTCAGTCTTCTTTTTGATAAGCTAAACAGATTGAGCTCTGTAAGTCTTTTATGTTCCCAGAAAAAGCATATTTTCTGAGCACCTGTCACTCCCATGTGGCACTCACATCTAAGCAGGACAGTCCATGCATAACCTGAGAAAGCAGCATCTTCGGAATACTTTGGGCAGTCATTTGCTAGTGTTTCTCTGTCTTCTCTTATAAACAGGCAGATAAATAAGCAGGTATTATAAACCAAAAGGTATTTCAAAGTCCCTGTGTCCTCTGGCAGGCAGAAGAGAAGCTACTGCTTTGGGTTTAGGTGGTTTTTTAATTGTCTTACACCTTTAACAGTCATTTCTACTGAAACACAATAAAAGTAAACTGTTTCAAATTCCACTGCATTCATTTGTAACACACTGCTGGTGTAACGGTAGAAAGTGAGGCTTTCCATTTAACCCACCCTGTTCATTTCAGCATACATTGCAAGAATTTGACAGGCTGTATCCTGAAACCTGAATCCTTAAAATAGAGCCAAGATTAGGTCACTTAAGAGCTTCTGCCATTTCAGGACCTTTTCCAGGTTTCTCTTTCTATTGGCATATGTGTTTCATATTTGGGGTTTTGTTTTGGTTTGGGTTTTTATCCTTCCTTGAATATATTAGTCAGCACATTTTTGGGGGTTAAGGCTCTTCTTACTTTATGCCTACATCTCCAACATCTGTTTTGGGTTGGTCTCAAATTCCTCTATTCAATATCTTCCAGTTCTTTATCTCAGAGCATAATGAATTATGGTTTACCCTTTTCCCTAGATAGTACAACCTGATCGCTACTGATGGTAAATGATAATGATACCTTTTGTAAAGCTCCACCGCCAGTCTCAGTTAAAAGAGAAGTTAATTTAAACTGAGTAAGATTTAATGCAAATATGAATTTGCAGCCAGCTTCATTTCTATTTCTACTTCAAACTTTCTGACAGACCATTAGTTTTGGTAATACTTAGTCAAAGAGTTTGAAGAAAAAGCTGATCTGCTGAGACACTGAGGCTGTGAAAAGATGTAACACCCATCAGGAGTCAAGGAGAAGGTGAAACAAAATGATTCTTGCTGAAGTGCGTCCGAATGCAAAAGAAAACCTGGACTATAACTTTACCTGCAGATAAGCCTGCCCTGTAGGTTGAGTTTGTATGCCCTGTTAAATGCATGGTTAAATACTCAAACCTGACCTAAAATTCCATCTATTCCAGTTTTCTGGTCATCAAATGTTCTCAGAAACTGAAAATATTGCCCATACAGTAAAAAGAAATCATATTATCTTATTGTTCTATGAGGGTAACAACAGTTGGTCTGTTTTATCATTTTTTCCATCAGTGACAATAAAAACTCCTTTTATTGTTTTTCAGCTCATTCTGGGCACAAAGTTCCCCATTGGGGAGCCAAATAATAAAATCCTTCCATCCTTGCTCAGGGGCTTACTTGGAAATGGCTGGGCAAGATTCCCTGGATATGGCTTAACATTAGAGAGCTGTAGATGACCACCCTAAAGGGAAAGAAGTTTAAAATACTAATCACATTGTCCATAGAAAGATGTCATTCATTATCCCATTTGAATCTTCATACTGCAGAGGCATATGTGCTCCTGTCTGGTTTAGTAAAATGGGGTTTCACTGGGTTTTTTTACATCTGGAATAGCCAACTGAACTCCCTTTCTGTGATGCATGGGAGTTATAAAGATGTCTCTGAGGACTGCCCAGTGGCAGTGAAAACTATTGTGTCAGTGGTGTATTACTGCAGAGTTTTTAAAGGAGTAACATTTTCTGGTTAAAAATAGATGCAAACATGCTGTCCCCTGTCCTGTGCTCTAGATGTAAAAGAAACACTTAATTAAGCTAATTAGGATAATTAAATCTCTAGGCCATGAGAGTGCTCTTAGTTCAGTTCCTTGGGACACTGCAAAGTAAGTGGAATGGGCTAACACGGTCACTATTTGGCATAATGCTGCAGAGAAGCCAGGGCAGCGGAAAAACCTCTCAGGACAGCATCTCACATAAATTAGACTGCAATTATTTCAAGAAAAACTCCCCCATAATGTTCAAGCAGGGCTGTTTTGTACTCATGCTTTCTTCTTGTTGTGCTTTCACATTAGTGCCTTTTCTATTACTGCTTTGCTTTGATTTCTGTCACATCTTTTATTGTATGATGATTGCTCTTTCAAGAAACCCGATCTGCACAAGGGTCTGAAGCTACAGGAGTACTTATAAAAGACCACATGCTGCTAGGCATACAGAAGGCTTCAGCAAAATATCCCTGCCGTCTAGGAATAAGTTTGCTGCTACTTTGCTCTGAGCTTGGGCAAATGACCTTTCTCCTTTTCTCCCCATTCTCATGCATGCTGCTTAGAGCCCTTGGCTTCCCGGATTATGTTACTCCATACAGCTTCTGTAAATGAGATAGAGTTTGTAGAAAAAGGAACTGCATGCAGATCCACAATTACATTACTTTAGCAGCACAGCTTGATGTATTCAGCAAATAAAATATAGTCTTCACTGGTGGTAGAAGACAAAACTTAGCTTCCACCAGAATGCCCTAATTTGCTCTAATGTTCTTTCGTCTCGGTCTTCCTAGTGATCAGTAGACTAGCCACCAAGGATCCATGCTGTGCTGAAAGGAAGCATACAGAGTTCAAAGCACTTCAGCCTTAATGCAAAGTCCTCATTAAGAAACATGAAATGCAGTATTTGATATTGTAAAGTTATGAGCAATGAAAAAAAGTGAATGCAATAGCTATGAAAGACACCACAGAAAAAACCCTTGTCCTTCAACTGTCCAAATTTAAATCCTACTTTGGTGCCTCTAAGAAAGACCCCAAATTTTGATGAAAAAGGTCTACTGGGCTGGTACTTGCTTCTTGAGCACAAAAGGCAGAAGGGCAAGGATGGATATTTTTCTTAAGGTCAGATTTTGTTGTGTTTGCACAGACAGGGTCGCATCATAGTCTCTACTCAGTCTTACAGATTTCTCTGGGAAAACTTCAGGAGTGGAAGGTAACTGGTAGAAGAGAAGTAGAGTTCAGCAGCAAGGTCTGATTAAAACCACAAACAAACAAGCAAGAATTGACTTGTGACACTTGTATGAGACATGGTAGCTGATTTTCATTTTGCCTCTTGTCCTTTTCCTGCTGGAGGCTTCAATAGAACATTTAAGATGCTGCCAACTGTTTCATTTCAGTATCATTTAATCTCTTGGTAAAGTATTTATGCTAATTTAATGAAGCATAGAAAAGACAGGCAATGATAAATATAAACTTATGTCAAGTGGGTCTTGGATGTGTAAATTTCCCCCAAAATGCTCATCATTAATAACTGCCCTTAGTTATACCTCTGGTAATAGTACCCTTGAGTCTGATGAGCTATTGTGGCAAACAATAACCATTTAGCTTCATTTAATCTTCCTGGAAACAGTGCCTTTGAATTTAACTTACTGAAGAATCACTCTGAAGATTTTTGTCATCCCCAAAATGTACACATTAGCTGAATGGCTTCATATAACTTTTCTTTAACTTGGCAAAATTAGAAAATATGTTCCCAGGACTATAGAATGACCTACATCTGACTGTTTCCTTGGAGAGATTTTTTTTAAGCTTGGGGATATTTTTCATTAAAAAACCACCAGAAACATAGGACTACAGATGGATTGTTGATGCATTTGGTTGGGGTTTTGGTTTTTTTTTTTCTTTTTTGAGCAAATCTGTGATTCCACCCATCTCTCTCATTAAACTAACAGAATTAACACGTATCTACAGAAAGGGCACAGTATGAGCTAAGGGAAGGTTTTACACCATTTCTCCAGACATCAAAACATTTAATTCATCTGCAATGAAACATTGTTAAACCTCAGGTCATTTGAATGTTGAAGCAAAATATTCCCTTTAGAAATTTCACAGCTATTAGCCTTGAGATACCAGTGATGAATGTTTCTGGAGCTGTAAAATTTCTTCAGACCCAAGAGCACATTTTACCCTAGTTTATTGTGGTCTTTCTGTCTCCTTGAAGAGGGGCCATCAGTACTGATTAGCTGTGCTAATGCAGTGCAGTGCAATAACTAAATATATCAGTGCCCACTTTGCTCAGATTATAATTTGAAAAACATTATTCTTTCATAATGTTGGATTCTGAATGGAAATAAAACTTGTGAGACTAGTCCCTGATAAAATTAGGCTTTCAAAAGCAAATACAAGCTGTCCTCCTCTATTCTGCTTTATCTTTCAACACGTTCATGATATGGATGAACATAATGGGTGCATGGATATGTTTCTCTTTTCTTGATCGTTGAATGCTAATCAATTTTGTGTCACTAGGATTACATTAAACCTTCTAGTTGTGTTCACACAGTAGATGGATTCCTTTACACATTGTCGTAGACATTACTAACTGGCAGGAGAAAGGTCCTTTTTCCTCTTAGAAGTGTGTTCTGGTTTGGGCACAGTACTAAAGTATTTCTTATGATGTGTTATTAAGGTCTTTATGTTTTGATGACTCACAGGTCTGTTCTAACATGCTTGATCTGTCCCACCTTCCATGTCCTGTAGGTCTCCCTACTCTCACTCTTCCTGGCTATTTAGACCATTTCCAACCCCAGACATTTGCTCCTTTACAGCCCTTAGTACATCTGAGCCTTATTTCCTAACTTGTTGGCTAAAAGTCCCATCCACTTTCCCTATTCACAAACATGTCAGCCACACTCTTCCTTTGCAAAACCTGATTTCTGATAGCCCTTTATCCTCATGTTGTTCAAGTGGATATACAAAGTGACTACTCTGCCATACCTTACATACCTGTCTAATTCCTGTCAGCTTTACTCATGTGTCCTCCACAATCTCTGTTGCAAGCACTGGCGTAATGGGATATCTATGTGTCTTCCTTACCACTCTAAATCGTAATGAAAAACCTAATATTAATAGAAAAGGACTTTTTCCGACTGTAATTGATTTCCATTACAATACTTACATGACCAAACCACAGGATGTGGTGCAAGTTTACTTGAAAATTGTGACAAAGGCAGAATAGTGGATATGAGCACAGATCAACAAGTGCCATTGCTAAGAAGATCTGGCACCTCTGTTTAAGGAACTAACACTTCTTAGGGGAAGATAAGGCAGTAGCTCTGCTTATATCGTAGCTAGTATTTTCATATCCGTGTAGACATACATTAGATGTACACAGATAACAGACAGGTACCAGATGCTTTTTCTTTGCTTCATGTGGAAAGGTAAATCTAGGTTGGTTGTCTGATTTATTTATTAATATATTTCTGTTGTTTAACAATGGCAGCATTGTGGCTGTAATATGACATTACTCAAACACAGAGAATAAATGAACATGAAGAAACCATTGCAGCTCTCATCTGGCAAACAGAAGGAGCCTAGAAAAGCTTAATACATTATTCAATAGTAAGTAGTGGAATCACAGAGCTAGCAGATGTAAAAGATTCATTGTACTAGATACTCAGCTCCTCAGCTGAGTGTATGGCATGCTCTTGAAACCCATTAAAAACATTAGTATGCAAAAATGGTGGCAAAAATCTAAACAAAACTATGCTTAAAATAAACTTGATTTGGGATTATACCTTTGCATGCAGATTTTATTTCCCTGTTTGTTTTAGTAACACTTAAATGCTTTAAGTACATTTAATTTAGATTTATTGAGATATTTAATTCGTATAAAATAAATACTTTATAACTGAGAACATACTTCTTCTAGAATAGTAAAAAAGAAAAAAAAATATAGTCTGCTAAAGTGAAAAATTGCTAACGTGAGATTATTTAATTATAGAGATTAAAACATATTTATTAAATCACAGGGAATATGCGTTCACGTGCAGGCTTTAAATTTGCTTATGGAGACATACAAAGCCAAAAGTATGTGTGGTCAAATTTGCACCTACAAATTGTTTAGTTAGCTCTCTCATTAGCCAGCTTCTATGGACAAAAGCATGCAGCTTGCTCTGATTCACTAGCTGTGTAATTGTTCCTTTGAAAATTTGGCCAAGTAGCCATCAAATCATATTTGTCAGGCCTTAAATAATTCATATTTACCAACTGTTATCTCATTAACAATTGACAAACATTTATTAAATGCAAATTATATTGTAACTTGGATTATAGACTCAAAAAAGTAGTATTATTTTGATGGCTGAGAAAGTTTGCAGCTGGGGAGTGCAAAGACATTTTGGAGAGAGACTTCACCTCTCCAAGCTGCCTGGAGCAGTTTCTGGCTGGCCAGCTGCAGCTCCAAAGAGCCACCCCAACACATGCCTCAGCTCCCTGTGGGCACACGATCACAAAGCCCTGTGACTTCATGTCAGTAAGTCATAAAAGCATCTCCATGGGTCCCCTCAGCGGGGTCTTCTGCTTTCCAGGCTGAGCCCTGTCACTCAGCACCATGTAAAGCTGTCACAGTCCCAAAGATTGTTTCTATTTCTTCTGGAGTTCATGCGTTCCTTGGGTCGTCTCCTATCCCCAGAGGGCCAAATGTCAGGGGCAGATATTTCCAGACTAAGGAAGGAGGAGAAATTGCCTGCAGAGCCCAGCATGAGGCACCAAATCACATCTCCACACCTGTCTAAGGTAGGAAGAAGGGAAGAGACAAGAAAAACACCAGAAAGTGTCTACAGAGAGCTTTGTAGCCCAGTGAATAAGGCATGCCCCTGGCAAAGGGCAAATGTCTCTTTTTTTCCTGAGAGTTATTTCTAGGTCTTATCCAATATCTTGCCTAATACACATGACATAACAACCCAGGGAGCCAGAACCAGACCTGAAATAAAAGATCTCTGTAGCTACTAGGAAAGAGAGAGAGCAGATATTCAAATCACTTCCTGAAACCATTATTTAAATTGACATTATCATTCGTGTGGATGAAGGCAATAATCATTGGCCTGTGAGCTCTCCTTCCCCTGCTCTTGCTTCTCTGCAGCTAGTGACAAGCCTGTCCCCAGTCTGCAGGCTCCAATCTTCTCTGTCCCATAGGATCATCTTGTGTCTTCACCACTGTTACACACAACATTGGAACCTCACGGCAGAGCAAGAATCTGGGCTAGGGGCTATTAATTTTGTATCTCTTCTACCTGTGTAAGTAAATGCTGAGAAATTGCTCTCATTTGTATTTTCCTCTAAAATCTGCTTCCTTTATTTCATACCTGAAAAAGGTCTCACATGCCCAAAAGCTGGTGTAATCTCTTCAATAGTACTTAGCTGGCCTAATGACAGACACTACCTCAGCTGAAAAACCTCTTACCCTGACTTTCTTTGTACCACCACAAAGAAATATTGATATATCTAAACTAGTAGCTTTTAAAGGCAATATAATTTAAGGATGCAATTCAGATGGCCTAGTTTTCACAAGGATGTTATCAATTGCCCTCTGGTAAGGGTAATTTCTCTGCATTAGCTCTAAAGGAGGTCTATAGTGACTAGCTCTGATGTAGAAGTCTATGTCTGATCAGATTAATCCCAAAACTACTCTATAGATTTGTTGCATCTAAAAATAAATTACAAGCATGTAGCAAAATCGCTGTGGTAAGTCTTTTAGCCACTCTTTTTTAGCAATAAGAGAAACGTTAAGTCACATTGTCTTTTGCACATCCCTGGTTAAGCACATTATTGCTAATTTTTAGCTACCTGCTACTATTTAAATTAGAGCTCTACAGAGAGTTCTTTCTATTATTATGAGAGCAGTCATTTAACATCACATGAGGTAGCAGATGAGTACTGATGAGTCTGAGAAGTAAATGTTGTCCAGGACTATGTAAGAAATGAAAGAATGGGAAGTATTGTTTATAAATGGAAAGCTGGGAAGTGGAGATAATTCAGAACAAAAGCAGCACATAACAACTCAGAGAATTTCAAAGTGCATTTCAAAGTGATCATCCTTACACTAGCATGAGCATGCTGCATACAAGGGACCTAAACAAGCTCTCATCTTGATGTTGCTAGCCCTAAGGTAGTAGACGGTTTTGAAGTGCTGGGTTTCACTTCACCCTTAATCTACAGCTGAAGGTTCACACAAGGAAAGTTGACTCTTGTGGTACTATCCAACCACCTCTTTGTACTGCTCTAGTACTCCCCAACGCTCTAATGAGCCACTTCAGCAAATTAATTTAACTTTTTGAGATGGTTTTCTGCTGAATTAGCACATGTGAATAGCTCTGCAAAGGACCAGACAGGATCAGAAGCAACAGTGCAAGAGGAGAAATTGTAGAGCTAAAAATTAAATAAATGCCAGTCACACAATAACCTGTCAAACTCCCACAATCCACCCAAAAAGGTGTTTCTGCCCTATCCCATTTCCAGTCATACATTCCCAGCACTTCACTTATGTGAACATGAGTTACATGCTGCAGGGCTAAAGACTAACCCAAGAACATCAGCAAACAATTTATTTCCAGCCAGCTCAGCAACCTGGGGGACATTGGCATTGAAGATATCAGAAAGTTTGCAACATTTCTGCCCCTACTGTTGGTGTCAAATGCTAAGGAAAAGGCAAGGTGAGGTCACCACAGGTTCAAAACTCAGATCTACAAGGGTGAGAACAGCCCTGTCAGCAGCAACACAGATTCAGACTCCAATCATGAAAAAAACAAAACAATATTAGTGTCAGAAAAGCCAGAGCTCAAGCTTAGGACTATGATCATTGGAATGAACAGTTGACCCAGGTCAAGGCCCTGGCCCAGGTACAAAAGCAGTCTGAACCCCAGGGAGCTGCAAGACAAGGCCTCCAGGTTGTGCTGCCAATTTATGCACAGTGAAGCTACGCGTGTGCATGATTCACCCATTGAGAATAACTCTCTAAAACAGATTTTGCACTTAATCTGTAATAACCTGCCTGTTAGAGTATCAATCAACAGAACAGATGTTTTGCATTTCAGTCATTTGTTCCATCTTTCAGTTTTAGCCTAACAACCTGCATGTACATGTACATCATCCTCTGACCTCCACCCACAGGGAGGCAAATCACTGAGTAGTGTCAACTGGATGCTAGAATTTAACTTCCATGTGAAATTTAGATATTCCTATGTTTGTTTTCATCCCATATTGGGATGTGAAGTCATAAATTACTCATGACATTAACAAAAAAACCCCAAAACTTTGCTTTGAAAATACTGAAATGATCCTTTGTTTCAAATGAAATTTCTCAGAGATGCTGCATCAAATGCTCTTTTTCACTTTTGTCAAGACAACTAGGAATGATTCATGACTTAGAACAAAAATCTGAACTTGAGGCATTTTAGCTTACAAAGAGGAGCCTGAGGAAAGATGTGATAACAATCTTCAAAGATGGAAAAGGTTACTGAAAGGGTGAAGAAAAACTGGTGCTGCATGACCATAGTAGACAAGACAAGAAGTAATGGACTAAAACAGCAGGAAGATTGAAGTAATGTCATAGGAACATGTCTCATTCCTAAGAATGGGTTAAAAATGAACTGAGTTGTTTGGGGAAGCTTGCGGTTCTTTAAGAACATAGGTGAACATCTGCCAGTAAGTATCACTGATGTGCCCTTATGGCAGAGGGATTGCACTAGCTGAGCCAGCAAAGTCTCTTCTGGACATAGGAATTTGTTTAGCACCAAACTGAACCCATCTGAGCTGCTTGGTGCCTGGCAGCAGTTAGTGCCCTGTGTGGTGGTGGCATTCTGGGACAAGTCCTTGATTGCCTAGCAGTGCCAGCCCCACAACGGAAATATGCTGAGGGAAGCATTGGGGTGGAAAGCAAAGAGAGGGGTGATGCATCCTAAGTGGCATAATTCAATGAAATTGCCTTCTCCATTCAAAACCAAACAACACCCTCAGACAGTGACTTCTGACCCAGCTTGGTCTATGTCATGCATCACTTTGAAAATCTAGCTTTTCAGCCTAAGCTGCTAGTAGCTGGGCTTTTTTTTTTTTTTTTCTTTCCTGCTACAATGTCCAAAGGTTAAACCATTTATTTTTTAATTTACCAGTATCCCACAATGGCATCAATGAATGCTGAGAGAGATGCTTTGTTCTAGCAGAAAGGTGGATAGCAACCCACAGTCTGCTACCATGCAAGGACACACACTCTGCTACTGGTGCTGGTCCTGGAAGCATTCGGTTTCTGCAAATCATTGAAAGACTGGTTTGGGAGGTGAATGGGAGTGCAGCCTTGTTTAAAGAAGTCTTTCCCACTGAGAGATTGTGTCATTCTTGTGAAAGATGGTGGGTTGCTCTGACAACATAAACTTACAGGAATAAGCTGAGAATCATAGCAAAAGAGAGCTCACCACAGCCTCTTATGTCTGCAGAGGTGTCAATGCGGTTCAAGAACAGCTTGAGTAGCTTGATTTCTCCTGCTGTTCCCAAGGGACGGGCGTACAGCTACAGCAGCAGCTATGTAACGGAGCAGAAAACACTATCCTGACCCCACGCTCTTCAGGGAGAAGAGCTTTCCAAATTTGTTACCAAACAGATCAGCTGGTCTGTTGATTTAACTGATACAACATAGCAATGCAGATTAACATGTTGCATTGGCATGCCAGTGTGATGAATCTGGGGCTTCTCTGGGAGAGAGAAGTGAAAGCTTTCTGCTGCTGGGAATGCTGTGGGCGGTGGAAAGATGAAAAAGAAAACAAAAGCCATTTCCCTATACTTCTTATTTCCATGACTGTGAGGTTGGGGTGAAGGGACATGTCCTTCTGTTTTCCATCACTAAGTTTAGCTAGCTAATACGAGTTAACTGATTTCCACCACTTTCTGTGCTCCTTTCACTTGGAATAGGCCCCTGACTAACTGTTACTGCCACATTCATCATCTTTGAAGGAAGATGCTTTCCTTTGAAAGGAGATGCATTTCTTTGCTGCAGTTTGAGGTAGGAAAGTCAAATATCAGAGCAAGACTGTCATTCTTTCAGCTGAAAGGCTCTTGAGAAGTGCCCTTGAACTGACAGGTAGGAACATTCTTTTCTTCTTCAGAAGATGTATGTAAGAAGTTTATGTTGTTCTTTTGCAACAAACTTTTCCTTTTTTTTCCACACCACCCTTTCCTTAGCTACAAGTAACATTTTTAATTGTGGTGGTGCAAGACCAGCTCCACTAAGATTAGGGGCAATATAGTTCTTTATTATTTTGCTCCACTGTCTCTGGCTCAGTAGGCAAGCTCTCTTCTTCCTTCAGCATTCTCCATGTCTATAATAAGATTTTTCTCATTCAAAATACAGGAGCGCTGAACTTAATTGAGGGTTACAGGTGGTTTGTTCAGTGACTAAGTCCTAAAAGTCTGCCAGTAGTAAAAGTGGCCCTCATTATACTAACATGAGTGTGGCAGGTAGGAGAATCTATTTCCGTTTGGAAAAGACAAGTCTAAATCCAAATCCTCTTGGGAACTTCCCAAAAATTATATATAAAGTTGTGTGCAGAGAAAAAAAGAAAATTGATGCCTCGGCCAAAAATGTCCAGGAAATATGCCAACATTTGTTGCCTTGTTTGTGGACACTTTCAGAAAGACCATTGATCTAGAAGACTGTTTCCCCTTCCTGAAGCAATGCTGCTTTTCAGTAGACTGGCTTTTTATCAGTGTGGTGTTCTCTGTCCTAGAATCCCAGCATTACCCTCAGAAATACTTCTAAGGAGGCAGGCTCCTTATGTGCCAACCAGATTTTATGAGGTGTCATGTTTGTGAGAATAGGCAAGTAGTTCCAATTTCTTTCCTCTTTTTTTCTGCTCTGTGACTTTCTCAGTGGCACAATCAATACAGATAAAGAAGACCAAAGATACCTTGATTATAATTATAGCTATTTCAAAAAAACCAGATTAAAATCACCTGTTCTTGTATCTTGTTGCAAACATTTTGTACAAATCTCATGCCAAAATATTAATTCTATTTACCCATTCCTGAAAGCCCATGAACTGCATATAGAGAGGAATTAAAATATTCACAGATATGTTCCACTTACTGACTAAGTGCATTGTTTTATTTTGGGCAAAACTGTAAGTGAAGGTGGTGCTTATGAAAACGAAGTATTGTCAATACTAGCTCAAGCCAGGCATAGTGCCAGCAAGCTATAGGGGAAAGCTTGTTTAAGTGCCTAATAGCCTGATTTCCAAACCCTTTCTATTTCAGTCCTGTCTCTCTCTTCATCAAAGAGTGCCTAGTTAATGAATTATGATCACATTTATGGCAATCTGGTAACACAAATGAATGAGGATCAGGGTGAGGACACCAAAATCAGACTCAGATATCAGAAGGGTTTTTAATGATTTTTAAATTCCTATCGAACTTTAAAGAAAATGATTAGGAAATTAAACACTTACAGTGCCACCGATCTTAACAAATAAGTACCATCAGAGTGTCTTCTTTCTTTCCTCAGCTGGAAATCACATGGCACTGACTGAAAGCTATGAAAAATGCTCTTCCTCTCACAGCATCTGGCTTCTTGGCAGCCTTGACTGGCTGGTTTCATTGGCTGTTTCTGCATTGCCTGCAAATCTCTCACACCGTTGTTTGGCTGTTTGGTTTACTTTGTACTCTTGGAAAATGTTTTATGTAATTCTATTTGAATTTTGAGAATTTCTGGACTTTAATTTTATTGAAAAAAACATGCAGGGCATGAATCTCTCATCCTTGACTGCCAAGATTCCTTTAGAGCAGAAGAGAAAGAGTGTTAAAGCATGAATGTGAGGTGCTTTAAGGCAGAATTTAAGAAGTAGGGAGGATAGGTTAAGATGTAAAAAAACCTGTCGTTCTCTGTCATCATCTGATACATGATTTTGGGCTTATTTCTCTACAGCTTTTTCACCCATCTTGGTCTAATCCACACATTCAGAAAAAAAATGATTGCTGAACTCAGTCACTAAGGTAGGGCCTGTCTTTTACCATGTCTTCTGACAGCAGAAAGTACTTCCCATACAATCTATAGCAGAGATTCTGATAACGATTTTCCTTAAAAATATTAAAATACTTTATTCTTTTTATTGGTATATTATCTCTTTGTAATCTCTCCATATGCCATATGAACTAATAGTTGTGTTTAGATTCACAGTAGAAAGAATGACTTCATTTTTCTTAGCTAATTAAAAAAAAAGCCAACCATATTAAATCTTCTGTCCAAAAAGAAAAACATTGTTCTACAGTTATTTGCCAGACCTCTGACTCTAAGGCTTTTGACCTGTTCTATAGTGAACAATAATCAACTTAAAAAAAAATGTTTGAGCACAGACATCAAACTCTTATCTTCAGGCACCTAAAGCTGGAATGACTTTTAAAGATGCTGAACCTGTGTCATTGGTAAAAGGGAGATCAAAATCTTCACTAAAGAAGTCAGTTAAGTGTACATATACAGAAAACACAGAATACTTTTAGGTGCTATGGTGCAAAATACCAACCTCATTTTCCATTTTCTTTGGAATGTTGTGATTGGAATTGGCCAGATTGAAGCATTCAAAAAATGTGTCTCTTTCCCTCCATCCTGCCACTTTGGAGCAAATAATGTTGTTCATGCATGCATACATATATATAAAATTTCTCAGTGAACAGAAACTATCTAACATTCGTGTATCTGTCATGATACTGCATTTCCAAACAAAGTCGTATTGTATTTCCAAATATGAAACATGATCCCCATAATCCGATAGCTGCTGAGAAGCCTGGTGAGATTCTGGTGGCTTTTGGTATCACTCTTGAATCGCAAGGAGCTGTGAAACTTACAAAAGCTCCATCACCTTCAGTCCATGGGTCAAAATCCATTTCAGCCCAGGACAAAGTTTGCCTTGCGTCATGGTTACCGAAGCGCCAGGTTGTGGTGCCAGCTGGCTGCCTGGGCTGTCTGATGTGCTGGGTTGCTAACCTTAAAACATGTAATCCATTATGCTTGGCAGTCTCTCCTCCAAAGAGCGAGACTGCAGGAGTCAAGCAGCCTAGACTGCCTCAGACACAGCAAAGCCCTAGCTCCCCAAACTGGAGGTTGCTGTAGGCTGCAGAATCTGGAAACCATTGTCCTTGAGCAGTAGAATCAATGAAACTCGTTTCTTATTAACTTGTGTCCTGCAAGCTCACAGCCCCATCACTACAACAAGGAGGTTCCCCGCATCCTGCCTGCAACATCTCCAGTCTCCACCAGAAGTCCTTATCCCTCCATCCTCTCACAGCTCCACGTTTTCTGCCTTGTTTCCATTTCCCCTTTAACTGTAAAAGAAATAGCACGCCATGATCAGTTTGATGCTGTCTGGACAGCAGGACAAAAGAGCTCACCAATTTCAAGCTCATGGTGGAAAGTTTCTCTCTGTGACACATTATTTTAGGACTCTCGCTCCTTCATACAACCACTTTCCATGAAGTGTCAGATTTAACTATCTTTGAGACATCTTAGTGAAGGGTAATTGAAATTATGCCAGCAGATTTGGAAGATATTAGGAGGGGATAAGCAGACAGATGGATGGAGAAAATTATTGCCTAAGCCTTGTGTCTTAAGGAAATTAGGCTAAAAACAGGCTTTTTTCTCTAATTTAGCAGAAGGGAGTTATTTTAATGTCAATAACTACTTTAGAAAAACTTGGCAAACCCTGAAATGTCCATGCAGACTTATCTTCATGTGATAGTGTTTGGAGTCATGACTACTGTCTATGTAAGGATTTATCTCACAGTGTGTAAAAGTTGCCATGGCAATAGCATTCTGCAAATAATTATATAAATAAAAATGAAAGGTTTTATAAGCATACATTAAAGCTGCAGTTCTCATACAGTCTTCTTTTGCTACGCAAATTGAAGAAAAGGGTCACATGGAGTTTTTCTTGGTGTGCATATTTATTTGCCTTGCTCAAGGAAGTAAAACATTTGCTTTAGGAGGTGAATACTAAAAATTGTTAATCCAGAAGACAAGCACTGGCCAAACCCCAGCTGAGAAATAATAAATTTATGTTTCTTAAAGCCAGAAGCACAGGTTCTGAGCCTCTCCTAAAACCGTGAAGCAAAATAAAAGCTGCCTTAACAAGACCCCTGGGATTCCACCTGTACAGACAAATTCCCAGCAGGTGCAAAACCATCAGAGGGCTGCTTTAATGTCCTTCTTTACACCCCAGACAGAGGCTGTGACCATGGAAAGGGTGCATAACTAATGTATCTGGCCTCCTTGCACCTCTGGCTATCTTGATCCAGCATAGGCTAGCTAGAGTTAGTATAAATTAACCTACTCCCTACTCTTCTCTGGTCTTTCTCCAAGTATGCACCACTGTTCTTATAAGAGGGCATCTGAGTAAACATCCATATATATTTCACATGTTCTCAGGGCCATGTCTTGTAGTGATTCTCCATACAGAGCTCTGGTTGCACACATGCAGAGCTGTCTACGCAAAGCACAGGGGAACTGGGTGTTGAATATTTCCATCAGAAGGTACTGAAGTCTCTTCATTCGAACTATGGGGGGTTTATGTGTAGGAGTGCTCTTTAAAACTGAGAAATTGAATTAGTGCTTTGGCAGAGGGGCAGAGGTAAAACTATTGTTCATCACTTAAAACTAATCAGGAAGAAAATGTGCATGCATTCATTGGATTGGTTCATCCATGATGACCGCTATTTTCAGCAGTCTTGGTGAATCAGGAGGCATTATTTACACATGCAGCCTGACTGGCTAACATTATTCTATATTATACTCAGTATTTTGGATTAATGAAGAGGTAAACATGATGCTTGACTCATCAGTTCAACATTTCAGGCAGTTTAGAACCATGTTTTCCCTAATTGTTTCTTTAGGTCTACTTATAATTATTATAAGGCTTGTTCTATCAAATAGGTGCACCATATTTGTGTGTATACATATGTGTATATTTATACATATATTTATATTGTATGTATCTCTAATGCACAGTTAATAGAAACAAAGAAAGATTAATCCAGCCAGGCCCAGTTCTGAACGTCAAATTCTTTGGAAGAAAGTATCTTCTGCTAATATTTTCTGATTTTTCAGACTCCTCTGAGTAGAAATAAAGATCCACTTTTCAACGTAGCTTTAAGGTCTAAAAAAAATGCTTTTTTTGGACTAAAGCTGAAAGTGAGTTCAGAGCCAGGTCTTTCATAAGCATTGTCCTGAAACCAGCTCTATCTTTTTTTAGCCAGGAGACCAACAGCCTAAATATCTCCATAAAACAAAACTGGCTGCCTCTCAGATAAGTAAATCTCAAATTCTTTAGTGCAGGAAGCCTGAATCCAGCAATGTGTCTAGTTTGAACACATGAGTAATCTCAGTGACCTTATATTGTTAGTCTAAACATATGACAGTCCTTCCAAAAATGTGCAGGAGACCAGTCCAGACTATGAAGCATTGCTGCGATAACCCTACTGAGAAAATGGTAGATCAATTGCTTTTTCAGTTCAGGCTTTTGAATTAAGAAGCTTAGGTGATCAACCAAGATAGAAAATCATAGCTGACAGTAGTGAAGTCTATATTGTAGACAAAGATGTGTATCTGGTTAAATATAGCATCTGACGCCCTATTCTTTCAGGCAAGCAGCATCCAAAAGTGGGAACCCTTTTAAGTTCATCAGTTTTTAATTTCTTGTGGATGATTCTTAAAACGTTCCACCAATGACGTGTCTAATTCTGTTTGCTAAGTTTGCTTTGCTCTGTCATATGACAGTAAGCGACCACCTGGATCAACATGATACAGGTGTCCCCATACCAAAAGACATCAAACCCTCCCTGACCCTGTATAACAATCTTCAGCCCTTTAGTACAATGACTGGAATTTCACAAAGTCACCACCTGCAGGAAGACAGAACTTACAGTTAAGAAATATGGAGACATTTCTGGAGTGAAAATGACCAGCTGATCCTAAGAAGACGACCATGCACCACATTACAGAGGGCAAAAAAACACAAATCAAAGGTCCCTGATGGTATAATGGGGAACAAAATCCTTCCTATGTCCAAGCACACAATTGTTTTAACTCTGAATCCTAAAGCAAGACACACTACTGGCCATAAGACAGTTTACTATGACTAAGAGCAGGTGCCCATGAAATGTCCTTTGCTAGCTAGTTTGCTAGTTTTCCATCCTCCAAAGGAGGTAAACCACCATATTCCTCCCTACTCGTCCTCGAAGCCAAATTATATATCTGCAGTAAAAACCCCCTAACTTCTTCCTGTCCCCTGCAGGTGGACAAGCACCCTAAAACACAGTATCAGTTAAAAGCACTAGCAATATGTGGAACAAGCATACACGACCAAGTCTCGTCAACCTTCACTTGCATCTACCAACAAAGTCAGCACTGGATACCTTAATTGCAGGCTTGAATTACAGGCTCCAGGATTACTCTCATCTTGTCATAGAAATACTGTCAGCAAGCTATCAAGTTTTATTATGAAGGCATTTCAGACTTTGGCCCCCTTCTCTTCTAACTGGAAGCCTATCCCAGAAGAGTGCTCCTTCAATGTTTAGAAACTTTCTTCATCTTTGCTTGTCCTTCCTTAGCAAGGATCTGCTAGATCCACAGGAAAGCCTGGAATGGTGATCAATGTTCAGCAAGGTACAAAGCAAACACAGTAAGTCTTGACTGAATAATGATTTGTGTATCTTTGTACTCTTCTGGACTGGCTTTTCGGAGGTTACTCCAGCAGGTGAAACTGCAGCGTGCTATTTCCCCACCTAAGTCTGCTGGGCTGGCCTGGCTTGCCTTTGAGACCACAACACATAGCAAAAAAATTTGCAGATTCTCTCAGTACATTCTGTAAAAACACCACATTGAGGGCAGAAATATTAAACTTCAGAATGAAAAGCCGTGGAGATTTTCTTTAGCATATAAATTGCTTCCAGATCCTTTGTTTTATTCTAGTTGCTCTAACCTCTGCTAAAATATTGTTGTGCAAGCAGAGGTCATACCCTCTGCTAACTGACAGCTCACTTGCCCTCTGGAGGAAGGAAAACTGTGCATGCTACATGTAAAAAGGAAAACATAACATAACCTAGAGTCCAGAGTAGCTTGAATTTCAGCAAATCCACTAGGAAAGAAGCTTAAATACAATACCGAGGAGCTGGCCTAGGTCTTTTGTGCTCCTTCTGACTTTTTCTTAAACTGATCAAATATCTTTACACTTGACAGTTTACTTTGTCTGGCACTTTTCCTCATCTATTACCAGTTCACGTACCTTCGGCTCCCCAATGCAAATAAAGATCCTAACACTCTGCTTTAGGGTAGAACAATATAAATTAACTTTTCCCGAAGAAGTCTTAAAGAGAATCTAGCACAACGAATGGCAACATTAAATTATTTATCGCCTCAGATTTTCTTCTTTTTATTTGTTGTGGTCCAACTTGGTGCCTGTGTCATAACACCGATTCCAGCAACAGTCAGTTAACAGCATTCATGAAACCCACACAAGATTAGATAAATTTGTACAGGTCTGGATCAAAGAGTAGTAGAATGTCAAATAACGTTATAGATAAAGATTGCATATACAATGGGGTTTTTTTTCCTTTTGCTCATTAGGAAAGTTTATATAAGCCGACTAAATAAGCTGACAAATTCAGATTTCATGTATGCAGCAACCCAACAATAAACGCTTCTATGTGCTTTCAGTTTATTGGATAGTAGAATGTTTTGTGAAGTTGTTTTCAAGTGTCTTTACATTTGTTCCTTCACACATCAGTTTTCCTAGCAGTTGTGGTTTTCTGGTTTCCCATAGAGCTGGGTCTGGCCCTGGGACTCTGGTCATTGCTGTCGCTGATACACTCAAAGGGATGGTATTAAACCTGAGGTACTATATGTCTGAATTACAGTGGCAAACACTTCCACCCCAAATCCAGCCATTTTTTGCACTGTCATGGATGCTGCACATTTCTAATGCTGTATTTAAAGACAAATCTTCTTATTTTCTAAAGTCAAGCCAGGTTTATTGTCACCCCTTTCAGTATTTATAGGTTTGGATTAAAATTATGTAACCCTATCCATTAGAGAGTGTGCATGGTTTGAGGATACTTCTGCCAGAGCATCTATTCAGCACTTGGGCAGGAGTAGCCAGTTTTGACAGGGTTTGTGCCAAAAAGGGATTCTTCCACAAAATATATAATGTTTACAGTCATTTTGGATATTTATCTTATTGAGTTCATATCTTTCAATAATCAATGTGACATACTCTATATTTTCCCATGAAGACCTTGCAAAGGCTGGCTCCCTTTCAAGGTACACCAGGTGCACTGCATTACTGCATCATTTCTGCCACTTGGATCCCCATAAAAGTCATGCATCTGCCTCCACCATCACACTTCAGCTTGTTTGCAAGTACCCTGTGCCTGAGAGGAAGGCCCAGAGACTTGGTCTTCTGAAAGAGCAATTAGCATTTGCTTAGGAAGAAGATCATAACCAGTCAATCCAGCCCTTTGGGGAATCATAGAATCGTTTAGGTTGGAAAAGACCTTGAAGATCATCCAGTCCAACCATTGACCCTACTCTACCAGGTCTGCCACTAAACCATGTCTCTAAGCACCACATCTACACACACATCTATTTAAACACATCTAGGGATGTTGACTCGACCCCTTGTGAACTCCCTGTCCAGCTACCCTGTGGGTGCTTTCAAAACATCTTAGAGGCAGTGTGCACACAGCCCATACTCAGTAGGTCCATTAATTCTCTCCTAATCTGTCCAAATCTGCTGCCTTTGAGGAGAATGACTGTATAGCACAGCTAGTTTCCCAAAAGTACTGGACTTTGTGTCTGCACAGCACAGTACATATGCACCATAGCTCCAGCTGGGCTCCATGCTATAGTCATATCGAGAATACAGATGTCGAGTAAACAGGTGACAGACACTCTACTTATAACCGCTACCAGACTTTAGGAAAATCTGGACTAAAACACAGAATTGTTGAAGTCCTCTGGGACCTTTAATAGGATGTAGAGGAGATGCCCTGTGAAAAACACGAAATGTTGATGTTTCACTGACAGTCTTAAATTTTTCTCACACTGAGGCTCTGGAGAAACCCTGCTGAAGGAGCAGAGCTCCGTGGCATACTTCACAGAGATAAAGCCATAGTGAAACTCATAAATATAGCTTCCCAGGAGGTAATGGGAGTCACTGCTTTGTCAGTCAGTTGCAGATGACCGTAGGCAGATGCGTACTCTTCAGTGACTCTCTAACAGCATGCTTCTTTATGTTAGTTAGGAGTTTTGCATGTAGTTGCCATCCTGGCCTTTTCAGTACTGGAGAAGCTTCACCAGAGAGATTGGGGAGATCCGACAAATTAAAGTAGACTTATGCTTGAAAACTTCGAGGGCTTAGGAGGATGGTTTGCTTTACATTTCTTTTTTTATTTTATATCATTTTAGAACTGAGTTTCAATTTTAAAATGTCCCAGCCCATAGAGCCTCCAAATCTGACAGGTGAGTGAAAAATACTGGAACATATTTTGGTAGACACTGAGATTTTTTTGGTGAAACCTGTGCATGCTATGAAAGAAGACAGAGGTTCAGGAACAAGTATCTGAAATGTGCATTCTTATATGACAGTTATGTGAGCTCAGAGATGACCAAGTTTTTAAGAATGACTTTATGTGGACAGATGGGTAGTATTCTAAGATGCCGTTTCTCCAAATTTGGAATGATCTCATCTATCCAGCTGCTCCCGCAGAGTCTTCATCAAGCTGAGAGCTTTGCCAATGTCTTCTGCTTCATTAGTTGTCTTGTTATGATTCCTAAATACAAAAGGGCATAACTTATAAATCTTAGAGAATTTATGAGGATTATTTTGGGGTTTGATTTATGCAGCCTGAATTCATTCCTTGCATGTGAAAGTAAAAATCACTACTCTCAGAAAAAAAACAAACCAAACCAAACCAAAACAAAACAAATACAAACAAACAATCACAAACAAAAAAACGCAAAGAAACCTAAAAGACTGGCAAAGAATTCTAAAAGTAACAAAACAGGATTGCAGTCTTTAATTCATTCTTGAATATCCCAAATCACAAATAACGCAGCTATGTAGAGCAGGATCTTTGGGCAGTAGTAATCAGTGCAGTACCAGTGAAACTGTTGATCTGGCTGATAGTCTTTAGAACTACAAATAAATTACGTGTAAAGACAAAAGAGCCTTAAGGCACATTTCTTCCTCTTGTACCTGTGAAGTCCTGAATCAAGGAATCCATGTTTTTTCTTGAGCAGCTGGTGACAGATAATAAACCAGTGCATAAAAACACAGCAACAAAGATGAAATCTCAATGAAAAAAAAAAATTCTAAAAAAAGAAAGAAGAAAAGAAAAGAAAAAATGCCTGTGGAGAATTTCCTAAATTGTGTGATATTATAGACTGAACTTTGTTCTTGTAGTATTACATTTCAGAATAGATAAAATCCAAAGGCAGGAAAAGCTCATTCTTTATAATCATTGCTATCCCCCTCTGTGGGTATCTAAGTGTGTCTTTTTCTGCACCTTCAGACCACTATGTATTATTTTCAATTTTGGTGCTACTGACTATGATAAGGGAAATACAGAAAAGTGAATTTGTCAAATGTAAAAGATGGAAAAGGATCCTCTGGCTGTGTGCTTTTCATTTTCTAATCGTTGTAACTACAAACACTGAGCAAATCACCACCTTTAGGACTTACACACCATCCACAGGAAAAACAACAGACTTCTCCTAAGGCCGCAGATCACCCTGGCAGATGGCAAGCTACTCCAGAGCGGAAGACACCCAAAAATCTGTCTTGTGAGCTCTTTCTAGGGGCAAGCGGAGCTGGAGGCACCCCTCCATCAGAGCCCCATGCAGAGAGGCAGCTGCAGCCCTGGGCTGGGACGGTCCGACTCCATTCCCCTTCTGTGATGATGGCGCCCGAGCAGATCAGCTTTGGGACTCTCCCCACAGCTGACGTTTATGTCTTGTTTGAGGACAGAATCTGAGCCATGCTGGTTTGGATTTTTTTATAATCTATTGGTAAAGCTCCTTTTAACACAGATCTTTTTTTCTTCTCTCTACAACTCAGTCTTTGGGACTTCCACAGCACCGAAGGGATATATATGAGAGATGCTACTTCTCAAAACAGCCCCTGGAATCATGAGCTGATTAAACAGCTGAAAATATACTCAGTGTCAAAGATAATTCATTTGGATGGGCTGTGCTAGCTAGATAACCAAGGTAGTCCTTGCTTTGAGTGTTTGTGCAACCAGAACACACTTTCCAAAAGTCGTAAGTATTCGGGAAAGCAGCTGAAGAGCCAGGGATGAGCCTCACTTCTGAAAATCAGGCTTTATTTAAACCTTCATCCTGCATTTAGTACTTGTTTCTGATCTACGCCTCATCTTTACGCTGAACTGATAGCACATGTAATCTACAGATACAGACTCTAAATTAGCTTCTGTCATAGCACGGAAGGTGATTTACTTGAAATGAGTCAGCATGCATTTGAAAGTCTACAGTGCGCACTGAGCCCATATCTTTTATTCCTTAGACTTCTGTGGGGTGTTTAGTCTGTGCCAAGAATGAGGCATGTGGCTGACTTGAATAATACCAAAAGATAAGATAACAGGCACATCTCTGGCCTGGGTTAAACAGCTGCCTGGAGAACTTCTCATCGCTGCACTTAAAAACTGTCTCAGAGCAGACAGTCACAACACACGCGTGCAGCAACGCCACGAGGGGCTGCGCGGTGTCAGCGGGAATCCACAAATACTCCGCAGTTAGAGAGCAAAGGGCTCCCAGGAGGTATCCGTTGTGTAGCTGCTGCTCCTTTCTCACCCTTCCTGTCCTGCGAGGGGCTGCGGATCAGATGGAAACCCTCAATCAAGGCTTCCCTCCCGGCCTCCTGCTGTCAGGCTGGGCAGTAAATAAAGGTGTCGAGGCTGCTATTAGGCTGGAGCTGCCCTTCCTTCCTTTCTCTGTGACTGGAAGGGGACTCCCCGCTCTCTGTGCCGCTGGGTACACACAGAGGGGTGCTTGCCGAAGCGCAGACACATTGACTTACCTCCAGGCAGCTCAAGAAACCTGAGGCAATTTGTACCAGCAGAGGATCTGACCCTATATTTAGAATTGATGCAATTCCAAGCATAGTCCACGTTTATAAGGCAGGCAGAAAGCTGAAGGAGGGCGATAGTTCTTACCTGTGCTCATGAAATATTAGTTCTGTGAGTTATGCCAAGGACAGCACAGAAGCTGAATAACTGATTGAAAATATATGTAAGTCAATTCGTCCCCAAAAGACCCAGAATAGATTGAGTGTGCTTCTCCATTGCGGTAAAATGAGAGCTGGGGCTCACTATTATTTAAGGCAAAGAAGGTGATTTATCTGTGCAGCTTTGGATTAGGTTTTCTCTATTGACAGGAGTGGCAGCTAGCAGCAGTGTTTGGGTGCTGGTGAAGGAGAGGGGAATGCAAGCCCTTACTTTCCTGCCAATGAAACATCTTTTCAATATTTACTAACGCTACCTGTCCTGAATCGTAACCCAAATGCAAGAACCAGTGTTGTTCTTAAAAACACAGCGCCTCTTTCCAGCCCATACCCTTGAGCAGAAACTTAAGCTAACGTATATTCTGATCAGAGCAGTTGCTGCTCTTTCCCCAAAGCTGACCATTTGGGTTTTCCTGCCCTGTCAGGGCAGGTCAAATGAGAAAAAGAAAGTCTTAATTTGCTTGTCAATGAATAGGGACTTTTCCTGAGTGTTTCCCGACTAGTTCTCTGCCAGATCATCCTGAGAGTTGGGGCCCAACTCTGTAGCAGGAAGCCTGGCAACTTCAAAGCCCCCAGCAACCTGGGAAGAAAATCAAGGCAGGTAAAGGCTTCCAGATGCCGAGCTTCTTAGTAGCTCTGCAGCCAGACAGCTGGAAAACCCAAGCAGATCGGGGAATCTTGTCAATTATGGTTAGGATTGTTTTGACAGGGTATAGCATTTTGATGTACTGAGACGACTTATGGATCTCTTCCCATGCAATAGGAAATTCCATTTTGCTAGATGCTGTTCCGATGTAAAATTGCTTGCAGGGGTGGGGGGGGGGGCGAGGAGGGCAGTACTTTCTGGAGCACAGGGATTGTGGGTTCTGCCTTCTGTCTTAGGAGACAAGCACCCTAAGTCTGCTGCATAAGACACTTTTCAGCTTCCTGAAAATTTTGCTAGGTGTTTAACGTGTCTTTGAGCACTAAAATACATTAAGGCTCTAGTTCTAGGGACCAAACTGACTTTCACTCAGTTCAGCTCCCCTTTACGCTCCTTTATGAGTAAACATTTGTCAGCTATTTAAAAACACTTAGGTACACCAACAAAGCAGAAGCTCTGTAAGATAAACTGTACTTAGGTGCTAATGCCATGATTTTAAAAGTATGAGTATCTGTTCATGAAAAGCAGGAATATTTCCTCTTTAAAACAATGGAAAATATGCCTTTAAAAGTTTGAGCCTAAATTCCTACACTTAGGCTATTCTCAGCACTATATTGTGCTGTTGGAACCAATCCATTTTTGCTCTCCTTGAAAACGCATAGCCCCATGCTGACTTGCATATTGTTTAGACAAGCCTAATACTTTACCCTTCGTCTGGTCTATTTAAAGAAAATCAATCAGCATTCCTCTGATGAACTTCATGGGCACTGGTGTTAGACACTCGCTTAGACTTGCCTGCTTAATGGAACACATTCTTATTCCAAGCACCTTTTTTTTAAGTAATAATGAGACAGCTATGAGTTTACCAAAAAGGGGTCATAGGTGAACGACAATTATTGGGCAGGAGCAAAATCCTTCTTAGGCAGTCCTGATTGCAGGTAGGAATTCCTTTCAAGGCTGAGCAATTGGCTTAAGCACCTACACTTGTACACACACTGGATTAGCTATGCACCAGATAAAGAAAAGGAAACAGATGCCGAAAAAAATCAAGGAAAAGAGGAGAGGCAGGCAAAAAAGCTGCCAAAATAATGAACGTCACTCTTAGATGTTTGGGAAATGATTGGGTTAAAAGCAATTCCTTAATTCACCTTTTGAATTTATGCTGAACTGTATGTCTCCTAGGTTCCCCTCCATAGCTTTTTGTCCATCTGTCCACCCTTTGATTGTAACTTCTGTGGGTGAGGACTCTACCTTCTTACCTGTCTGGCAACTGCCTGGATTTAATTTAATCTCTAAAACCTGTCAAGTCTGGACAAAGTGAATCTATGCAGATAATTTGAGGTCTCAGACCTTTTGGATGAAGAAATTCACTTCTTGTAAATTGGCTCATTGAAACAAAACGGTAAAGTGGCAGCATGCCTCTGTCTGGTTGTTGTTTAGGAGTGTTTGCTGGCACGTACCATATGCAATGTGCTGTCTACAATGCTATCCATGCATCTCGGCATTACTATACTTTAACACTGTCTGGTAATTGCACGAATTTCCAAAGGAGAAACATTTCTGCTTTGAAGTCAGAGAGAATTTATTTTGCCTGTATCTTTCCTTTCCTTCCACTTGTTTTCAAAAGAAAAAAAGAAAAAAAAAAAAGAAAAAATAGCCTGGGGACAAACACACACACACCCTGCCATGACATCAAAAGAACGATTACTGATTAATTTCTGTAATAAGATTTCTGCATTCCCTTAAGTAGTTCACTCTGCATTTCTGGTGGTCTTTTAAAACCTTCTCGTTATGCCAGCCACGTTCATACCTGTCAGTTGTGCTAGAACCAGCAGGTGAAAGAAATTGTTTGGGGACAGTACTCGAGCTGTGCTGCACTCTGAGCCATGCCACTCTCCCGCGCAGAAGGATGGCAGCGGAGCCACCCAGCCAGCAGTGCCCACCCTCCCGGCACAGCTCAGCTGCAGCTGAGAATCGGGACCAGTCTCTCCATGACACTGCGGGTGAAGATAAATGTTCACGGACAGAGCCATACAGCTCCATTAGTCTAATGGTTGGAGTCTGTCCTTCTGACAGACCTACAGCCACTGTATTCACACACACTGTGTGAAAGAGAGTTGATAATGCAGCAGTGAGAGGTTTCTCATCTGTAATACCCACATCTCCTACGCACTGCAAGTTGCTACAGTCATGATATGAACTAAGGCATCAATAAATGAGAAGACTATTGTCTCAACTATCTCTCTTTCCTAGAGGATCTTCACAGCCTTTGCCTTTGGGGAGGAAATGACAATAAAATTGTGATTTTGCTTTCAAGCTGAATTTTAAGGAAAGGAAATGAACATTTCAAACTGCTGTCTGAAAAAGGCTACACACCTCTGAAACACTACTGGGCCAGTAAGTGGCAGCCCACAAAAAGAAGAGAGTTTGTCACCATCAGCTGAGTCACCCATTAAGCACCAGGAAACAGGGAATGAAGGAATCTGAGGAATTTTAGCTGTTTTTCTCTGGGGATGCTGCTGTGTGATGATCCATTTGATCCGTGTGAACTGAAAATGGAAGAGTCATAATGCACTAAGTTTCTCTAAGTGCAGAAGTCCAATGGTGAGAGGAAGCCTAGTGGTTCATTGCTTTAGGGTGTTCCTGACATCTTGCTGCAATATGTTTGCTTGGACACGTTACTATGTTGTTCCTGCATGTACGTGAAATGTGGCAACAAAAAAAAGGAAAAAGGAAAAATAAATTGCTCTGTGTTGAATAAGACAAATATACAGCATGAGAAGGATGTAGGGACAAGAATTGCTGAGAGAGGTCAAACCGTCTGGAGTGGGACTGGGAGAAATAGGTTGAAGGGAGAAGTGCTGTAAGAGGAGAAATATAAAACAGGAAAAACAAAAGTGGGGACGTAAAATGAAATCCATGGAGGAGTAAAAGATGAAAAAGGTGCATGCAAGAAAAAGGGCAAGAAAGCTGTGTAAATAGGTCAGCTCCATCCTGCCCTAAGCAACGCAGTATTCCTGGTCAATATTCTGTGCCTGCCAGCAGATGCGGGCAAGGGCTTTAAGCCAAGGTGAAAGACACCTGCAATGAACTATTGCACTATGATATGACTAAGGGGAAGTTTCTTCTTCACTTCAGGGAGCTATTTGCCTACATATGGCCTGGTTTCCTTATAAATTTTATCTTAACAAGTGTAACTGAATGATATTCATCTTGCTCACCTATCTGTGTCTAATCCTTTTTAGCCTTCTGCAAAGTGCTTTTCTTGAGTGATATCTGTCATGGGGTTACAGAACTGAATTACGTATTCTGGTTTTAAGTATTAGTTTGTAAATGTTTCCTTTTCCAATCGATTTCTTTCTTCTTTCTAGCTCCTGCATCCAACCCATATCTTACCATTCATTTTAGATGACAGTTTAATATCACCTTATACATTTCCTCTCTAGGCTAGTCATAACAGTAGCTAGCTGGAAAAAAAAGTTTACATAAGAAGTATCTGTTAAAATACTCCTCTTTTTAGAAAAAATTAATTTTTTTTTGCTCTCATCCTAACATCACATAGAAAGCTTTCACGTCAGCAATTACTTCATTACTCCATCTGGACCATGGTTTTACCTTTTAGTGACAGAGATAACCAAAGATGCATAAGCAGTAAAATGTGGAGACAGCACTGACTCACAGACTGTTTTCAAACCCTGATATATGCTGTATCTTCTAATTATCTGGTTTTATATTGCTTCTCTGCATGGGGCTGATGCTTTCCTGATATTTAAAGACATACTTTTTCCTCTGTATTTCAATGGCAAAATTAAAAAAAAAAAAAAAACTTTGAGGAAAAAATTTAATATTTCATAGAATCATAGAATCATTTAGGTTGGAAAAGACCTTTAAGATCATCTAGTCCAACCATTGACCCTACTTTACCAGGTCTGACACTAAACCATGTCTCTAAGCAACACATCTACACGACTTCTAAACACATCTAGGGATGGTGACTCAACCACCTCCCTGGGCAGCCTCTTCCAATGTTTGAGAACTCTTTCAGTGAAAAAACTTTTCCTAATGTCCAGCCTAAAGCTCACCTGGCGCAACTTGAACCCGTTTCCTCTTGTCCTATCCCTAGTCACTTGGGAGAAGAGATCAGCTCCCACGTCACTACAACCTCCTTTCAGGTAGTTGTAGAGAGCAATAAGGTCTCCCGTCAGCCTTCTCTTCTCCAGACTAAACAATCCTAATTCCTTCAGCCGCTCCTCATAAGGCATGTTCTCCAGACCCCTCACCAGCTTTGTTGCCCTTCTCTGGACACGCTCCAGCACCTCAATATCCCTCCTAGACTGTGGTGCCCAAAACTGAACACAGTACTCAAGCTGTGGCCTCACCAGCGCTGAGTACAGGGGCACGATGACTTCTCTGCTCCTGCTGGCCACACTATTCTTGATGCAGGCCAAGATGCTGTTGGCCTTCTTGGCTACCTCGGCACACTGCTGGCTCATGTTCAGCCGGCTGTCCACCAGGACCCCCAGGTCCTTTTCTGCCAGGCAGCTTTCCAGCCACTCCTCCCCAAGCCTGGAGCGTTGCCTGGGGTTGTGGTGACTCAAGTGCAGGACCCGGCACTTGGCCTTGTTAAACCTCCTGCAGTTGGCTTCAGCCCATCGATCCAGCCTGTCCAGATCTCTCTACAGAGCCTTCCTACTCTCAAGCAGATCAACACTCCTGCTTAATTTGGTGTCATCTGCCAACTTACTGAGGGTGCACTCAATCCCCTCGTCCAGATCATCAATAAAGATATTAAACAAGGCTGCCCCAAAACTAAGCCCTGAGGAACACTGCTTGAGACCTGCCACCAGCTGGATTTAATGCCATTCACCACAACCCTCTGGGCTTGGCCATCCAGCCAGTTTTTAACCCAGCAAACAGTACACCTGTCTGAGCCACGGGCTGCCAGCTTCTCTAGCAGAATGGTGTGGGAGACTGTGTCAAAGGCCTTACTAAAGTCCAAGTAGACATCATCCACAGCCTTTCCTTCATCCACCAGGCGGGTCACCTGATTGTAAAAGGAGATCAGGTTGGTCAAACAGGACCTGCCTTTCATGAACCCATACTGGCTGGGCCTGATCTCCTGGTTGTGCTTCACATGCCGCGTGAGTGCACTCAGGATGAACCGTTCCATGATCTTTCCTGGTACTGAGGTCAGGCTGACCAGCCTGTAGTTGCCTGGATCCTCCTTCCAGCCCTTCTTGTAGATGGATGTCACACTGGCAAGCCTCCAGTCGTCTGGGACCTCCCCCGTTGACCATTTCCTTTCAATATGAGTTATCTTCTACTCCAGCTTTTATTTGTGACTATTACAGTTACTCACCTGACTCTGGCAGGTCCTTCCAAATTTCATCTGAAACTTCTGGTTTGGTCATTAGTAGCATTGACAACACTGTCACCCAATGGTTAATTACAATCAAGGAAAGAAAATGATTGCTGATTTTGCAGAGTGACTACAACATTGTTTATTTTAATTAAAAAGGGAGCAGCAAGACTATATACTTTGCAAAAGAAAGAAGTAGATGTATTCTGGAGAAAAAGATTAAATCATTGGAATCTGAAAGGAGGATTAGCTGTGAAAGCAAATATGTCCTATCAGGAAGTACTATTCTCTGTGGCGGATGCAACCTGAGACAGAAAAAATACAGAAAGACAAAACCTCTGAGCAGGTAGCCTTAGGAATGTCTACAGCAAATCAGCCAGCAGAGGGGTGAGAGAAACTCCTTAGATTAAATTAAATAGAGTAAGCATGTTCTTTTCTTTCATTTTTTGACCCATGTCTTTTATAAACATTGGCAGCTGTGTTGTCAATTTCGTTTAAGTAAACCCATTCTTTCCACTCTCTCCCCCACCATTTTACCTTAACTTGGCTTGAATTAAGAGCAATTTTGGCTGACAGCAAAGCATTCCTTCCCCAGGGGTTTGCACAAACCTACAAAGCGGGGTAGTGGGACACCTTAACTGGACACCTGACCTCCCCAGCACATTTCCCAGCCTACCCGGTGGTGTATGGACCCCCCCGAACTGTAAGCCAGGAAATGACCTGGTTTCATGGGGTCAGGAGAGGGGACAGGCACTAACAGGCAGAAGCCAAGGGGCCTTTCTGGCATTCAGCGAGGTATTAAAGAATATGCCAAAACCAAGCCAGCTCTGTGTAATACCTCTGTAAACCTCATGTGAGACATCCAGTGCCACTGTCAGTTCCTTAAATTCATATTTAAGCACTTGAGAGTATGTACTTCAACGCCAGAGCATCCAAGTTCGTAACAGAGCACTCCCTACCTGTATCTCATTGGAAAATTATCCAGGATTTGATCCCAGATATGCACAAGAGCAATTATAGCCTTTTCTCTTACCAAAGGCACCCACAAATATTTAATGGAAGCACACAGGGCTGTAAGGAAATAGCTTTTTATTAGACAAGCAACTATAAGTAGTTTATTAGGCACAGTCTTAAGACAGACTTGTGTTTCATATCTGTGGAAGGGACCATGTGCCCAAAATGTATTGTGTCGCCCAGCCTGATTCACTGATGGAATCAAAGTTATTACATCTCCCTACAAACCTGCACTCACACCTATCTTGAGGCCATCACAGCTATTGAAACACCGTAATCCTTAGCTGCCTACAGACAGACCAGGAATGCTTAGATTCAAGCAGAGAATAACTCCATCTTTAGGAGGAAATACATGCTGGAAGGCAGCTGGATTGCTTGTGGTCAAGTCCAACCAGAGCTTTGGTGAATCATTGTTGAATTTGGACAGACTGCCACTTGTAGGCTTGAACAATCTTCCATTTTATTTAAAAAGAAATCTTTCTTTTTTTTTTTGTTGTGTCTGACCAGGTTGTATCGTATAGGCTGGATAAAGATAAATCTTCACAATACATCAGTTTGAATAATGCTCTGAAGCCAAACATCTGGAAATACATATTTTATCAGTGTAGCCTATGTCAGACAAGCTAATGTTGATACTTTAACTGTTCCTATCTTTATTTCCAAGACCTGGATCATGTTATGGGAATTGCAGTGCTCATGGCAAAATGACTGATATGAAACTGCAGGAATTTTAAGCCCTTGGGGGGTAATGGTATGCGTCAGTAATCTGATGCAGAACTGAACTTCATGCTGATTAAGCAGAGTAGCCATCTTAAAATGATTTCCAGAAAACATCTAACTTCTAAAGCACTTTTTGTTACAAGAACTTTGTGGAGGGAGTACAGACTCCACTTCTGGGATGAATTAATAGTGAATTGGTTGGTGTGTTAACAAAGGCACCCTCGTCCTCTTTGTCCCTCCCTTTGGGCATCCCTAATACAAATGCATCACTAGCTAGGCCGCTCTTTCTGACAACATGAAGAGTTTCTAACTTGAAATTATTTTGCTTTTCAGTGTCACCCTCCCTTCTGTCCTGTTTTTCAGGGTAGACTGATTATCGCTGATATTACAGCTCGAGACACAGAAGGACGATTTTACTATTTCTGTTCAAGGTAGAGGACTGGATCTTCCACTGGGGAGGGGGGGACCACACTCCCCTCTCAACGGCAGCCTGTTCAAACATCCTGAACATGCCTCCTATACCACCGTACGTGTGATATGTCCTGCAGTTCAGCGAATACAGAGGCGAATGAGAATTTCAGGAAGTCGTATAGGTAATGAGTTAAATGACCCAAGCAATACCTATCAGCCTTGTAGACAGGAAGTTATACTTTCTCCTGTAATGGATGTACCACTAATGTCTCCACGAAGCAGAACATGATTTTCTACTACTAATCTGATGGCCCGCTCCTAAAGAACATTTTATGACAATGTATTTCAAATCTTGATCAGTGGGAAAGCCCAAGTCTTGGCACAAACATAAACAGTGATGATAAATTAGACAAAAGCAGGGTGTAACTTTTCAGGATCCCAGGCTCTGTCTAAATTTACCGGCTGTTTGCTGAGGCTTTGTGACTAATGGTAGCATAAAATATTTTAGTCAGCTGGCAAAGTGAGGACTCAGAATGATTGAGAAGTACTGTAACCAGCTGCTCTGATTAACAGTGGGTAAATTACTGTTAATGCTGGTAATAAATGCCATTATCAGTAATTCACTGAATAGCAGCTCTATAGGCTCCGATCACGTCAAAGTTTAGCTAGAAACAGAGTGACTAACCTTGGCAAGTTCCAGACTTTGCTGTGCTTCCCAACGGCTGCTTGAAGACACTGCAGGTTGCAGCGGGCTGTGCACGCTCATGTCTTGCAAAGGATTGGAATGGCTTTTTTACCAGCTATTACTCTTTCCTTCAGCTGGAATGACACGTGCAATATATTTAGGTTTGAAAGCAAGCAATACTCCTCTGCTGCCTCCGGTGAGGTGAGTTGCCGCAGGACCTGGGGACCCAGCACTAAAGCAAACTTCAGTGCTGTGCTGTGAATTTGACCCTTCAAAAAGGGGAAAACCAGCATGGAGTCTGCTGGAATCTTTTGGATCCCCAGAAGGGTAATCTTCTCTTCTCCTGCTCCCTGACCCCCCGAGGCATCTTCTTCATATTTCCACCAGAGTAACAATACACACTCGTGTAACTCTGTACCAACTGAGCACACCAAATTCTGGTAGTAAATGGATCCGTCCTATTGTCCTGTCTAATATGCCCTTATGTGAAGCACAAATGTAATGGTATTATGCTTTATTGCAATGAGGGAGAGTCATCACTCCCATAAGTTATGGCAAGGGATATTATGCAGTAAAGTTGCATCTTTAATTATTATATTCAACAATCCATACTGACACAAGCTATTACAGAGGTCACTACACAGCATCTTCACTGGAACCTCGCGTATTCGTTTCAAATAATTCCATCATACTCTTTCACAGCACCGTGATAAAAAGCTATTACCTTCTCATATGCATACAAATTTGGGGTGAATTTCATAATACTGTGTTGCTTCAGCTCAGCATGTCTGGTACTGAACTTCAATTACAGAATGTTGCCTCACTGCTTTCCTAGTCTTGGGCATTTCTAGCACATATTTTGCCACATGATTTGATACAGCTCTGTTTTTCAGTGCTTTGAGATGCATATGGACCAAACATGCTGTACTTGACTCATTGATAAGTCCAACTTGTTTCAGACTCATTGAGGATGGAACATGCCAATGTTCACACAAAGGCTGTGTGACTTTTTCATCAGGCAGCAAAGGTGGGTCCAACAGGAGGAAATGGTCAAATGCATTTTTCCCATGGCAAAATGAGCTGATGGTTTTCTCAGTCAACCTAATGACTGTTCATAGCCACACACAGCCAGACATTTCTGCTAATGTGGCTTTGGTCAAGCAGCCCATGAAATGTCTGGTGTTTGAGCAAGTCATTTCTGGAACTGGCAGAATATTGGTCTTTCAGAATATCCAGATATTAAATAGCAGTGAGCTGTCAGTTAAAGCTTCAGGAGAACAGTAACGAGGAGCCTGCTTGGGAGAGGGGGGAGAGTTGTTTCACAGACATGAAATGCAAGAATAGATATTGGCAGCACTCTGTGCATAAATGGTGGAACAAGAGAAACGGGAGTACTTAAAGAAGCACATGTGATACTGGAAAAATAACAGTCATTATTTGAACCTATTAGACATACATTCCAACAAAAGTAAAATAGCTTTTTATTCCCAGACTGGTAGCAATGTATTCGTTCATGCTCATCATTTTTCCTATTTTCATTAGAGGAGAACCATTCTGCATGCAAGTCATTACAAATAAAACTTCACGTTCCTAAAATATGCTTATCTCACAAGAAGCTGCTGTTAGATAGTTTAGTCTAAGTATGCTATAAGTGAAATAAATACAATACACTCTTAATTTCATAGTTTGCCATGTGATGCATTTTTAATAACGCATTTTCATTAAATTTTACTGTTTCAGCTGTCTAAAATAAGTGTGTGGATATGAGACTTCTGATCTTCTCTGCAGAGCTGAATGACAAAAAAAGACTTAAACAGGTTATTTTGTTTATAGGTTTTGAAATGATATTTTGAAAAGACAGTAGGTGTTTCAGCTTTCTCCCCTCCCAAAAATTCATTCTTTAGAGGAACATTCACATCTATCTCATATTTACACATCCCCTTGCCTGTCCCACTTATCCACCCTCAAACTTTTAATGAAATTTCCTCCTCCCCATACAGCCTTGTAGTAAGTCTGTCCCACATTGCTTCACATCTTCCCTGCCACAAAGGCTTTATCCATGAGTAGCCAAATCTTTCTGTTCCCAGCCAATTTGGAAAGCACATTTGGACTCAGTGGGATTCATAGTTTGTCATGCTCTTGAACCTAACCTCAGAAAAGTATCTCATACGTCTAATGCCAATATTCATTGTTTTACAGGTACATGTCAGATGATTTTATAGAAGAAATGCTGCACTTTCATACTGTGTAAGTCCACCTCAGTATTTACACAAGTTGCATCCTATTTCAATGCTCAGTTATATCTAAGAAATGGCAGCAAAATCCCAGCTAATGTGTAGCTTTCTCATTTCTGGTTGCAAAACAGGCAGAGTGGTTGTGTGTGTTTGTTGGGATTTTTTTTTAATGTTGTTTAAAATACTTTTTTCTTTACTGTAAAGCTAGGGTGAAGCATAACAGAAATAATAGCTAAGAAATTACATTTCCACAGAGAAATGAGCTCTTACAACAAAGGCTTTGCTGGAATAAGACTTTTTGCTATAATGGTTGCTGTTAAGTCTCTGATAGCCCTTTCGCAACTGAGACAACATTGTCGTACAGCGTGAGTGGAGCTGTCACAGAGCCACCTGACCAATCCAGCAACTCACGGCCCAAGCAGTGTCTTGGCATGGGAGGTCATTAGGTAGATATGGGGAGGGAGGGTAGAGAAGGCTAGAGCCTTTCCTACTTGTGTTGCCAGAAAGCCATACCTTGTATAAGCCCAAGAGAAACACTACTTTGGGTTGCTTCAGTTGTCTTTTAGATGTATCCTCTGGTTTATAGACCCCAAGAAATAAACTAACAGTTTGTGCTTGGAGCAGTAAGTGAATCTGGTTTGGGTCCCTTAGATATATGGGTTATAAAATGGTGTCATGGATATAAGGTGGATTTCTGGGGCAGGTATTGCTTAATCCCTTCTGTAAATGCAGTTGTAATGGAAGAAAAAGGGATAGTAGCTAAATGGAAAGCATAAAGTTTACAGCTCCTGCTTTCATGGACTTCTATTTAGGAGCATGCTAATATGGCTATTAAAATAAGCTGCTAAATGGGTCAGTAAAATTTTATAATGCTTCATTTAAGAAAAATTTTTTCCCAAGATTTTTCTCCAGGAAAAAATGGAAGGGGAAGTAGACATTTAAATAGCATGACTTTTGGATGTGAGAAAATTAAAGAATCAGCATCTTCACTTTTAAGGTCTTCTCAGTAATTATAATCAATGCAACTTGAAAGGCAAGATTTGAGGGGTATACTTTTAAAATTCAAAGGAAAATAGATTTTTGGACTTACACATTCCTATGCTACTCTGTTCTGCTAATGTGTGAGAAAAAAATTAATTGCATAGGCTGGGAAATGAATTTCTTGGATGTTAAATCCTTTCTGAATGAAATTAAAATTAGGCCTTTCACTCTTCATTGCCCTGAGTATTGTGTGTTTAGTTACTCTTAAACCAAGTAGGTGTAAAATGTCACTGCTGTAATGCATATTCTGATTGGGTACCTAAATTATAAATTAATTTGAGGCAGTTGCAGGCATCTAAGGATGCTTTGTGCTCAGATCCTATCAACAGGTATATGTATGTTTATTTGATACATATTACCTAAAACATTAGCATGCCCTCTTGTGTAAAGTACTTGCAGGAAGTGGGCTGAGCTGAAGAGTTAGCAGGAACTCAGGTCCAGGTATTTCCAAAATTGGAAACCAAAAGTGTTGTAAATGATGTGATGTTCTGTAAAACCTCACGTTTTCTCTCTTGAAAGCACCTAGTTTGAAAAGAGATACTTTCCAGGCTGTTTGCCTGAAAAGCAAAGCTAAAAACAAATTAGCAGGAGTAAAGTAATCCTTTAATACACTTCTCTCGCTGTGCCTAAAAATGCAGATAACAATCTCACCCCTCAGACAGCGTCCATAGCAATGTAAATACAAAAGCCACTCCCCAAAAGGAGAGGTGAAGCAGGAATATGTGAATGCTCCTACTTATCTCTCATGTACAGCCACCATGGCCTTTTATTTCGTGCTCAGATAATACAAATCTGCATATCAAAGAAACTAATAAAACTTCATAAAACACAGAGCTTGCTTTATTTAAAATCAACTCAGTTGCCTTTTTATATTTTCAGCTAAATCTATTAAAATCACACAGAATGACCTCTTACAAAGAAAGCAATTACTTGAGAAAGTAACTTACCATGACAATACATGGCTGTACACACTTTGGAAAAGTGTCACTTTTTCAGGCAGAAAGCATTTATCATATCAAAATATCTATTATCAAATAATCATCTTCTACAGACCTCTTAGTATGGAAAGGGAGCTAGAAACCTTCCCGCGTGCTTTTTGGCAACAAGTGCAGAGGACAGAAGTGTGGTTTCCCAGCCCTTACTATGAATATTCTTTCTTTTGCAAAAGCTTGCCTAGGCCAGCTACAGTCCTTGGCAACCTCGCCAACAAAAATGACACTCAGAACAACAAAGTGCTACATTTGCACAGTGTGGATTCACTTCTTTGGAAATCTAAACCTTTAACCTGTTCGTATACTATCCCAGGAGGCAGACTGTTATGGAGAGAAATAAATGAGCAACTCCACTTGACACCGAGGTCTAAGTCTCACCGTCCCTGATTATTCACTGTTTTTCACTGAGCTTCATGTACTTATCTGCATGCCTTCTAAGTGGGAGTGAAATACCATTGTATTAAACCTCCCCATTCATTTCCACTATTTGCAGTTTCTTTCTGTATCTACTTCACGGAAGTAGAACTGACTGCACAAGAGACACTTTGTACTGACATGTGGGTGGTCATTTCTGGGCTATCTGGGGCTTTCCTATTAGTTCCTATATTTGCCTTCTGGACCTCGTCATGTCCTCTTCTCCAGAAAAAGAAGTTGTCGGTGAAGGTGGCTAGCCATCCCCGGTCACTTCACGTTGCTTCAAAGGTTTTGCAGGAAATGAAGGAAACATAGAATCATAGAATAGTTTGGATTGGAAGGGATCTTAACATCTAGTTCCAACCCCCCTGCCATGGGCAGGGATACCTTCCACTAGACCAGGTTGCTCAAAGCCCCATCCAACCTGGCCTTGAACACTTCCAGGGACAAGGCATCCACAACTTCTCTGGGCAACCTGTTCCAGTGTCTCACCACCTTCACAGTAAGGAATTTCTTCCTAGTATCTAATCTAAATCTACCTTCTTTCAGTTTAAAACTATTACCACTTGTTCTATCCCTACACTCCCTGATGAAGAGTCCCTACTCATTTTCCCTGTAGGTCCCCTTTAAGTACTGAACATCAATAACATGCTTAGGGCCATCTAAAGGCAACCTGCAGGACTGAGGTCTTGGACTATCCCTAGCTCCAAATCAGCATTCAGAAGATACCACTCTGGCTGCAACTAGATTGCTGCGTGAGGTCACAGCTGGTATGTCTGATGCAGAAGACTCAACAGTACTGATGTAGCTAGACCAACTGACCATATTTGTGGACTGTGCCACAGGCCTCCCTGTGACAACCCTGCCAGTGCTTGAAGGGGACCAGCACGTACAGATATGCCATGCTGCCACATGTGGATGCCAGATGTGGATATACAAGCACTTTTTGCTAAAGGAAAATGGGACAGAATAGGGAACATGCCTTACTGTTTCTGAATTCCCACTTCAATCCATGTGTATAGTAATAAATAGATAACAATCAGAGGTGAAGCTCTGCCCATAAAGTTGTATCCATTTTTGTCAGATCCTTTAGAGTTGTATGACTAACTGCTGGAGTCCTGAATATACATGGATGGCTGTTGGGTTTTTGAGTGTCCAACTGGTTGTGCAAACCTTCTCAAGTTTATATTACCTAACAACAGTTTGCTACACTGTGGTAGAGGAGGTGTTAAATCTTCCATATGACCAGCCACAGAATCTGTGTTATTGAGTCTGCAATGCTCTCTGCAAAGACTGTAATACCAAAGCCATAGCCTTGTACTGTCAATTTACTGGCAAGAAGCAAGCCTATTTGCATTTATTAGTTGAAAGACCAGATGTGATGTGGTCAGGATCAGGTTAGTCTACAATCTGTCTACCATTTGCTGCTTTGGTTCCACCTGATTAATGCTAAGCCATCCAAAGGAGGGAAGCCGTCACACAAGTCCATCGGAAATACTACATAATATCACAGCATAGCACAATTGTCTGTTTGAATATCCTAGATCATCCGGGAGAACAAGTTTATCTAAGATATCACAGAAGACTGAGGCGATTGTTATACCGGAAAAGTTTCTGTCCAGTTAGCTATCAGATGACATCACTTCTGAGCTCATTTACAAATTCCTAGAGCAACAAACATTTCAAAGAGCTGTACCTCCAGTATTGCTTTCCCTATTATGCCCTTATTGCCTTTGAAGAAAACACACCCCATTTTCTTCCAGTTTTGTAGCGGACAATGATAATGGCCATTTTTCTTTATTTGACAGCGGCATACATTGCCATCTGGCACATTGCCTTACTGGCCAAAATTGTAAAGATGCTGTTTTGATGGGTCACTATAGAAATGATGCATTCAGACAGACATTGCTATAGCAGTGCTAGTCAACAAGCTGAAAGAACACAATTTGCAGATTACAGGATTCCCCCATGACTCTGTTCTTGCCCCAGTTTTTAAAAAATTTTTACAAAGGATTTGTCTCCAACAGTCTTCAAGCCATTCAGTTAAGGCTAGAGAGTGATTCAGAATAAAATGAAGGCATCTTGCACTAGAACACATGGTCACCAATGACAGTAGCAGGACGTAGAAACTCCGTAATGGCGTAGTGAGGACAGTGTCACCATGTTTCTGCCTCAGTTGTGCCAGAGATTCACAAGAACGCTGCTGCTTCTCGAACGGCTTACAACCAGCACGAGCTGCAAATCTGGATGTCAAGGCACAGCTCTAGATGATGTAACTCCCATAAGCACTTTCATCCCTCACCAGCTGAGAACATTAAGAGCAGAAAGCACCTTCAAAATTGACATGCAAGCCCAAGTAATGCGCAAACAATGAGCTAGTCAGTAATAGTCCTCTGCCACTTTGCTGGTAAAAGCTGTGCTCCTGGGAAGTGAAATGCTTCCCACATAAAAGCAGCTGATGAGCAAATGGATAAAAAATGAGCATAATAACAGTGTTTAAGAAACTAACAATAAACCAGTAGCTGCCTTCTAACTGTTTTGCTCTTTAGCATCGGAATCACTTCCTTGATAAAACTGGTAATTGGGAGCTGCCGCTTGTCAAAATGCATTTGGAGGCAAGGTGTCTCCGCTTTACCAGCAGATGCATGGCTGGACCAGTCTCCTGCATTGCTGAGATGGCCACGCTGTGGTGAGCAGAACTGGTAGAGGTTCTTCTCAGGTCCCCGTGGGAATCTCATGGGAAACCGCTTGGGTTCAAGCTGCTACGGCACCTCTGCTCTCTTACCAACAATCTCAGACGCAGTGGAAAAGTACGCAACAAGCAGCCACGACTCTGTATGAAAAGTGGTTTTCTGGTAACTGCAGCATCGCTGAGGATGCCAGTTATCAACCAAAACAGCTGCTTATCCTGTGCTGGATAATCAAGAAGGCATATTTCCTGGTTGCCACTGGCTTTGGGTAGCAAAAACATGTACAATGTTTATTCAAGTGTCTTCCAACATCTTTTCACTTACATGCTTCCTCTTTGATCTTCCTATCTTGTACTTTGCTGAGCTACATTTTCTCCAGTTTTAGTTGAATCACACGCACGTGTATAATAATGAATAACAGTAACTGTATAGGGCAAAGACAGTACTGTCCAGATTCCATAAGAAAGGGGGATCTGCATCCAGAAGAACACAGCAGCTAAATGCCAGATTCGGCACTGAGCACATCACAGAGCATGACGCTTAGGTGGATTTGCTGAAAAAGGGGGTTGTAATACTTTCTATTGTTTGCTTGTTTGTTTTGTCTTTGATGTGATATTCTTCCTCTCATCAAAGTGTTTTTCAAATAAATGAGAAAAAAGATAAAATGGAGAGCTCTTGCACAAAGTGAAATAAGGAGATGCAGCTTGCTAGGCATGAGATACATGTCTGAGTGAAAGATGAAACAGAGAGTCGCCCTTATCTTCAGCATCTGAGGCAGGGTGGTGGAGGGCAACAGTGTAAATCAGATAATCGTGCTTTGTTTCATTAGGACCTGCCTAAACTACAAAATACTTCTAAGGAAAAGAGTGACTATTAAATTTGATATCTAACGAGGGTATGATCAGATTTTAATAACGTGCTTTAACCCAGACACAGAGTGAGGCTAAAGCACTTTTTAAACTGCTTAGAACTTAGTCTGACCCCTTCAACAGGAGCATTTCACACTGTGCCAGAGCTGTTTGAGCTATGGCTTGGGAGCAGGCAGGAGAAGCCATGCTATAGAGTTAAGTATGTAAATCTTTAAGCAGGTGAAATTTCAGGTATCTAATTGGATCCTAAGAGGGATTTTCTGTCAAAATATATGACTCTCCCTAACTTGCGAGGGTAATTACTAGTTGATATTTCACTATGGGATATTCTTTTCTACTGTGTATGTATGTACTAGCTCTGCAAATATTAAACCATATTCAGATTTAAAAGTTTCTGACTGTTCTTCCACTAAGACACAATAAATACTTCATGCCTTCTGGCAAGCTGCATTGGTTTTCCTTGTAACAACTGCTTTAGAAATGAATTTTTTATTATGAGACATCAAGGATACAGCGGTCAGGGTATAGGATAGTTACTGAGCATATTAACAGAATTTTCATTCTTACCAGCTGCATTGACAGACTGCCTTTACAGAAAAGCTGCAGTCCTTATCACTGCCAAAAAGCCAGATGCTCAAATATCCTCTTTGCACCCTGATGGTCACTGGATGACCACTAAAATACCCAACATTATGCCCCTCCCCCCATAAACTTACAAAACGTTGTCTTTATTTTTTTTCTGACCTTTACCAAAAGAGACTTATCTGTCTATTCTTGAAAGTGGAAGCAAAAACATCTCAAAAAAATGATCTGGCTCTGAAGTTTTGAATACAGTCCATATGTCACAGAGACTTAGTGAGAGATCCAGTCTGAGACACACTGATAGGGTGTCACTGTCAATATCGCTTCACAAGGTCACCGAGTTGGTACTTCACACAACGCAGAGCTCTGCTGTTGTGTTGGAAGGAAAGCATCAGTCTGCTGAAGATAAATGTTAACTATGGCAGCAGATTACAGAAGGAAGAAAAACCTCTCAGGACGTTTTCAAATGCTTCAAGCAAACTGCAGGCAGATGTATCAATTTTTAGGAATTATTGTTATCTGTTCTGCCGTTTATTAGTAAAGTCAAAGTCCATTAAAACTGTTGAAAAGAATGCTAATAACTTTTCTTACAACAATAATCATTAGATAATCCCATAGTATCATTATGAAGTGCACTAGATTTCTTTTCAAACTGTAGCAAGCTGAAAATCCAAGATTCCTGGTACAGAAAACATCACAACATTAGCTTCTTCAGCCACTAGATCAATTTTCCATTTAATGGGGAACAACTTATGTCACTTGATGGTCTTTAGGGACCTTTTCACAATAATCCACTTGACGAGTGAGGCAGGTAAGCTTTACAAGATTTATAATTGATCACTGGTGCTATTGTAGACATGATGGAAATACCATATATAACATAAACATTTTTTAGCAAAAAATATTATTGCTTCATAATCAGGTGTAGGTGTTAGTCTCTGATTTGGCATCGCTTTGACATAATGAGCGTATGGTTCTGCATATACAGAATATAAATATAATGATGTTTTTATAAGGGTTCCAGACATCTTGCCTACATATGAAATGTAAATACTGCGTTCAATCTTTAGCCCTTAAAATTGGGTGTGAAGGAGGGATTCTGTTTGGGCCTAAATACAGGCGGGCTTTATTTGGGGGCTATATTCCTATGGAAGTGCAGCTGTTCAAATGCTCTTAACACCCAACAAAGACAGCATTGTTCTGCAGAAACGCGTTTGCTGGAGGTGGTGCAGCTCTGGCCAGCTGTAGGTGGGACGACTGCAACAGCAAGAGCCTGTTACTGAGCAATCCACTGAACGACGCCTGGTGGTTTCTCAAAGTGATGATGGACTGCATCTGGCCAGGGCAACGAACAACGGGGAAACAAAGACCTTGCTCAGACAGAGCGTGTGGTGTGGACGGGCACCCACGCTCCTGCAGTCGGCATGGGAGAGCTTCTAATGATTCTAGCTAGCATAGACGGCTGGTGTGACCTTTTAGACTTCACCAGCATCACTTTAGCAGTAATGCTATTATTCTAATTGTTGACTCAATGCAATGAACAAAATTCTTGAGCAACTGGACTTAGATGCCCACAAAACAATACTGATACACTTATGCTGACCCTTATTCAGACACCATTTTCTCAGACAATTCTGACATGATCTTCACCTGGTTACAAAATGACAGAATTTGGGGACAATACATTCATTTAGCAAGAAGGAAAAGTCAGTGGCATGGAGTACAAGGTATAGTCTATCTTGTTCTGTTTGTATTCATACATGAATTCTGTAAAACAAACCACAGGAAGGAAAACCTGTTGTAGGAGTCTCAAGCTAGCCAGCAATTCCTGGTCCCCAGAAAGCTGTTCTGCCCGGAGAGTCACCTACAGATACAGAAAACAGGACAGACAGAAATCTTCATCTGTTGCATTTCATTGCACCGCAAAATTCATAACCTTGCAGCATTTTCTGAAAGATTAAAATCTTGGTAAAATATTAAGAAGAACATACAAGAGGTTATGCAACAATTTTATCTGGTGGTACTGCTTTAACAGTTGGAAATTTCACTAGAGAACTAGAAATCGTCCTGTTTTCAGGCATAGGGCTAATACTAATCAGGGGCAATGACTAGGTTATTACAAAATACTAACAAGAATTTCTTGTCCATTTATTGGAAATATTTGGCATTTTCTGAGAAATAATATCAGCCTAGATGGATCACTAATGTAAACGTGGTAACAGTCACGTACTTGCACAAGAAAAAGCTTTGTTTGAGGGTAACATCTGATTGCCAAGGAGGTCTTCCTCTGTGTTAGTTTTTATAGTTACAGAGCCTGCACCAGGAGAATGTCAACTTCAGCAGCGTTTTCCTGTAGCTCAGCTAAGGCCACATACAACACTGTCATTGCTAGTCCATAAGAATGCCAGTTGGGTGGTTTTGTTTGTTTGTTTTCCAGAGACACTGGAGTAATGCATGCCAGCACAGTCCCTCCACCTTTCTTCCAGAAGTGGCTAGACTTCACCTGCACTTTTGAATCTGCTACTACCTTTGAAGTAATTAATTTATTGAGTTCAGTTGGCTCAGCCTCTCACCTTGAGGTCCTGGGTGCAGCCCCTGTTTGCAGCCCAGCTAAACCTCCCATCACATTGGCAACATGAGAAAAAATGTGTATTACGAGAGGAGCAGAGGAGAGAGAAGAAAGTGAATTTGATTCCACTCTTCAAAGTTGTAACACTTAAAGAGAGGTATCTTATACAAGGGATTGCATGAACACGATGCCTTCTTCAGTACTTCAGGTACAAATTTCCCTGGGGACTGACTTGCTGCAGCCAAGGGCAGAATATGTATTTCCCCTTCTTGCTGTCACTATTCTAATATCATATCCATATGTATGACTCAGCTCCCTCCCCCATATTTTTGTTTCTCTCTTTTCCATCATCCTTTCATTACAGAAAATTAAAAGGGAACAGTGTAAGGACAGTCCTCCCTGCTGACATAGCCACAACACCTGTGGGGATGAAAATACAGAATAAGGTTCTGGTTTTTCAGTTTTCTATATCTCCTATAAGTTTCAGTCAAGATCTGCCACAACACCTTTAAGAATATCAAGGCACAAAGCTGAGCTTACATGATGATGTTTTCAAATACAAATTATTTACCTAATTTATATGGACTGCCTGTGGTTTTGCAAGTTGCCATCATTCTTTTGATTGATAATCCTGTACATCAACTAGTTCATCTTAAACTTGCTCTTCCCAAGTGACATCCTGCCCCTGTTGCAACCAGTGGGGCTTTTGCTTCTGTTTCTAGAAGTCTCAATTTTCATTACATATATCTACCAAAACTGTACTTGTGAGTTTGGTTCAGCAGGGAAACAATTTGCTTGAGAGAGGCACCTACATGGAACTTCAGTAGAGGTCCCTGCTGAGAGCAGTGTCACAGAGCTGGGGCACGCTTAGCCAAGATGAAGAAACAACTGTCTTTTGAATGCTCCGGAATGGCTGCGTGTGCTGAGACCATCCAGGGCACCTGACACGTCCATGAGTTCTTTCAGCCAGGTACCACCTCCCTGCTCCCTGCCCGCACCCTCTCCCTCCCTTCTGCAAGAACAAGGCAAGGGCACCAGGATAGGGCTCTGCTCTGGGTGAAAATAACCAGGCTTTTTAGCTTGGTGAATTTTAATCCAGAGCTGGCTGGCTGCTCTGGTTTGCTTTGTAACCAACACAACTACACTGGCTGGGGAAACACAAGAGGAGAAAGAAGTGGGCTTGGGAGACTGTGGAGCAAGAGGAGTGTGTGTGGAAGGGAGGATTGCTCCTTTCTGCAGCACATCCCTCGTGCCACCTGGAAACACGGAATGACAGTGAAAAGCACTCATTGCTGCTTCATGCAGCATCTAAAATATCTTGCCTAAGTAAGACAGACTGGATCCCATCTTTTATTATTTTACAGCAGAGAGTGTTTTATTTATGAAATTAATATATAATTAAAAAAAAAATTGCCACCACATCTTTATGCAAGCCAACAACAATTATCTTGTTTTAACCTTGAGGTTTTGTTCCTCGGACTTCCTAGGTAATACAAGTCAATTATCAGATGAAGATTTAGGTATTTGTCATGCAGGACTGTGCCACGAGGAACCTGGGGCCACGGTGTAGCTGCATCACTGTGACCCCGGCTCTGCAATCAGACACCAGTGCGGTTCTGCATAAGCACTTACCCAAGTGGAACTGATTGCAGAGTTAAGACCTAAATTTACCCATTAGAGTGCATAGCAGTGGCAAGGTCCTGATGAAGAGAGTTTAGCTAAACACCCTGTTTCTCTGAATATTCTGATTAAGTAAGAAAGGTTTGGGGTTTGGTTTATTGCAAGAATAATTTTCCTCTCCTGAAAAGTCAAGGTTGTACTGATGATGTATGTTTAGACTAAGGAAGCCTTCTTGTGTGTGTGTCTTCCAATTAGTTCTTCGAGGCTTTCAAGGACTTTTATTTTTACAAACAGAAGCCCTAAAGCTCTGGGGAGTGGGTGGTTTGTCACCTTCAGGTGAGCAGGAAAAGCGCGTTAGGCTCATGGAGAGGCTGGTGTTCTCTCACCAGCTGTTGCATGCACCAGGTCTCATACGGATTTCTCCTATCTGATGGCATTTTGGTCTAACTGCTATCAGGTTTTAATAATTTGGATAACAATATCACCCTGACAAAGTAAACACGGAGAGGTGTGCACCCAAGACTGGCAGCAAATGTGCTGAGGATGAGAAGTCACTGCTGTGGCTGAAGGGAGCACAAAGTGAGATGGGGGCAGGAGGGAGGCAGCTCGTCTTTCGGGGTTCAAACAACTCTCTGCAGACAGGTTCCTCTGCAAACAAAGAGGTAGCACGAAGAGGCGGTTTTTCCAAGCAAGCAGCAGCTGAAGTAGTTTCCAGATGGACACCACCACCGAGGCTGCTGTGCTGAAGCAGCAGCAGAGAGCAGTGCCAGGGCTCTCCCCACGCCGCAGCAGAAGAGAGGGGATGTGCCAGCAGAGGTGGAGAAGCAGCCCAGCCTGCGGAGACACTGGGAAGCGCAGTGTCCAGGCCAAACCTGGGCTCCAGCCCCTCACTTTGGACACAGAGACCGTGACCATAGTGAGTGGTGGTGCAGTTTCCTCTCTGGTGGATGAGGATAAAGTTTCAGACTGCCCTGCCACATCCTATATGTAGTGGATGTAATAAGGGGATTTTTATTTGATATGTGGACAATACTGTCAATTATCATTGGCTTTCCAGATTTATTCCATGTCCCCTTCCATTCTTCACCTCCAATAATGTTTTCTTTGTTTTATAGACTTGGTGCTTTTACAAACTAAACTTGGTTTGTGCTAGGAGGAAGTATTACATGACAAAAGTATTTAGTTTCCCAGGGACCTGGATGAAAAATCAATCTAATACTCTTTGGTATTTATACAAGAAAGAATCCCTAGAAAATTAAATAGGCCTTTTTTCTTGCCAGTAGCACCTGAAAAAAGAGTTACAAAAGGGTTCTTCTTCTCATTTATTTCCCAATGGGAAGATACTTCATTATTGCTTTTGTTACTGTAATTATCATCATGCAATCTGAATAATTACAACAATACACTTCAGCAAACTGCAAATCCTGAAAGGATTTAACTGTAAAAAAAAACTAGATAGCATTTTTTCCTTTGCATAATGTAAAAGAAAGTTATATGAACCACATCTATTTACTTTTCCAAACCAGTTGCTAGTAGTATACTAAAACAGCTTGAGAAGTTGCGTCATGAATACTTTTCTCAGCCAATATCTAATGGACAAAAAAAACCCCTTATTCACCCAAGGTCATAAAATGAGTCAATCATAAAATGACCAGACTGACTGCATGAAGTTCATTATCCGATCCACTGACTTTTTCATGAGAATCAGCTTATTTATAGTATGGTACAGCATACCAGTTGCCAAGAGTATGCATATAGTAGTATTAAACTGTACAGAAAAAAAACCCCAACATTTTGTGGCACATTAGTGAGATTCCATTTGTGTGTGTTCCTGACAAATGGCTCCCCTGCAGTTGTCTCAGCATTCACTTGCCAGACAAGACCCATTTACTGCTTCATTTATTGATATGCAATGGAAGTTATAGAATAAGTATCATATCAGTGAATCTAAAGCAGTAATTCACACAGTTCTTAGAGACATAATGTCTGGAGAGTCTAAAACTAAACTAACTCCAGGAGATGTTTATGAGTATTGTGAATGAAGGGGAAAAAAAAACCACCCAAGAGCGATAACGTGATGATGGGAATTTTAATTTAATTTGAAGTAATGCAACCAAACTGCACGAGGGGAAGGAATGGAGGGAACAATCAAGTCTCTTAACCAACAGTATTTTATCCTGCCATTAAATTGTTATAATTACCCAGTATTTGACCAGATGGCAAGTCATTTCTAAAGTCAGACCAGGTGTTCAAGATGCAGAGATAATCACAAAGCTGATGACTGTGGTGAAACTAATTAAAAAGTGTGTTGCAGTGGCACAGTGGTGCTGTGGAGAGAGAGAGTGACCAAAAATAACAGGATAGAAAAGATCTGATGTACTGCAACAAAGTGATTTGGAAAATAGTAGGCAAAACCAAACAGAATTTAATTAATTTAAATGATCAAGGTCAGAGGAGCACTCTATTAAACTATTAGATAATGCAATCTATTTGGGGCTTTCTGGGGTTTTGTTTTTGTTTTCTAACACAAATGGGAAGACAGAAGTGAAAGGCAGAACTAATAAAGATGAAAACTGTCAACCCGATCAGAAGAGGGGCAAAATACGGGCACAGATGCACATCAAAATAAAATATGGGCACAAAAAATCCTTTTCATGCGGATGAACGCTGATTACATGGCCACAGCTGGAAATTACAGAGAGCTTTATTCATTAAAGACTAACTATCTTCAGTTAGGCTTTGCTTTCATGACAAAACAACAGAGTAGCAAAGAAACGAACTGCTGTGCTGTGCCTGCAGCTCCCCCGAACACACTGCCCCACAGCCTGCAGCCAGCACACTTCTGCTTAATAGACGCCTTCACCTTCCTGGGACCAAAAATCAATTCAGACATGAGGGAAAATGCATTTAACTGGGGAACGGGGGTGGGGGGGCAAAGGCGGCGGGAGTGAAGGAGAAAGCAAACTTTAAAAACAGCCCCAGCAAGTAAACACCCCACCATATGATAAGAGAAATCAAAATGTCTTATTGGCAGCTCAGTGCACGTTGGTCCACCCTGCCAGCTCGGTACTTTGCGATCACCTCTGGCTGTCTGCTCTGAAAATGTAAGTGCGAATGCTCACGCTGTGCCCATGGCCCTGAGGAGATCACTAATTGGCTCCGTGCTATGCCCATACACGAAGCCTGATGATGCTAAGGGGTCCTGGACACAAGTAAAAGCTGAGAACTATTAAAGACAGCTCTCCATGAGGTTTTTCAGTCAAGAAAGGGAGGCGTTCCCGGCTGCCCAGCTGGTCACCTCCAGCAGAAGGGGTGCTCCTCTCTGTACCCTTGCAGCCTGCTCTGAAGCCTGGGGACACCCACGAGGGATGGGGGTTGTAACATCCACAGACTGAGGAGAGCTTAAAAATCCCCTTCTTCAGTGAGCATTTTTGCCATTACAGAACGACGAAAATTATGTGCGCCCCTTCACCCTGTGCTGCCACATTGTGCTGATGCTGTATTTTGGCACAATTGCATGGGGAGCTTTTGCTAGCAATAGCAATTAGGATTCAGAGTCGCTCTGCTGCTTGGCTTTTATCTCAGAGTTTTCAGCTGTGTGAGCTGGCCACACTTTGTGCAAGGATGCTAGTAGTGTTTGCGGTCTCATCCAGCCCTCCAGCATTTGGGAGAGCTTCTCCTTGTTGCAGGTGTCTTGGCCTGCAGAAAAGCTGGAGATTTCTTGGTGCAGAGGCGCTACGTTTTGAAAGAGGAACAGGTAGCAGATGGATTTGATAAATCAATTGATAGTCCAATTAATTCTGCCAGGAAGAATTTTGCATTCACATTAGTACTACCAATAACACCTTGTTGGCCTCTGTCTTGACTGGGGTTACAGACTGCAGGAACCCTGCTGCTGCGATCAAATGTTTCTTCATACCTACTCCAGAAAGCGAAAGGGGTCAATATGTTAATGGCTGTGAACAATTGGTATCTGTTGTTCCTTACTTAGTCATTGATGTCCAGAGTAGAATGAGCTGAAAAACAAAGTCTGTTAAAAAAATTATCTCCCTGTTGTTTTTATCAGTTCTCTAGCTGGCTCAAAAACAGAAGATTCATTTTTAATCTGTTAATCTTTTTTTTTCCCCCCCTTTTTTTTTATTGACCCCAGATTTTGGAACTTTTCAGTCAACTCGTAACACTGATGTTGGGAACACATTTCCCTCACTGGAATGAGAAAATAAAGAGCCATAATTGGAAACAGGAGTGCAGACCCAAGATAATGGTGCAAGTCTATGGAAAACAGTTTACCCAGTCGCGAATACAGCCGCATTCATTCCAGCAGTGCTTCCTCACCACAGAACATACACTGCAGGGTATGCAGCTTTCCAAGTATTTTTAACCTCTTAGGCAACTGGTATTCTGGCAAAAATGTCTCAAAGCGTTTCATATTTGATGCTTTGCAAGTTTCTAATGGCTATTTTCCTAGGGACTATTATGAGCAAGCAGCCCAAGGACTGCAGCTTCGCTGGAAGCTGGTGCAGGCGCGATGTCTTTTACTATTATGATTATTTTCAACAAGTTCATAATCTCCTGCACCAGCTGTTGTTTCTATGCTGTCTTCCTGCTGCCATACTTGCCCTTTGTTTAAACAAGCAGGGGGCTTGCTAATTTTTGGAAACAGGGAAATAAAGATGGGTTTAGGGAACTTGGAAATAAAAGCTTGTGTATGAATTCAATAAGGACACCACAAGCTTGAAGTAAACACACTGCTAAGCGAAGGAAGAAGAAAATTTCATGATAATCTGCAGATTTTTAATTAGAAGTTAAAGCACATATACTTGTCCCTCTGTCCAAGTCTACAGTGACCTGCAGAGGTCTTTAAGGGCCATACAATCAATTTTTAGTGTTCCATAGGTCTTGCCACCTACTCACATTTGCACGCAGAAGTGAGGGAAAGGCCCTTTCCACCTCGAGCCCTGCCATACGATGGTCTCTGCTGCTTCGTGGCAGGTAACATTTTGCAGAAAGGAGGAAGACTAGGTTAAAGTCTGCTGTCTTCCTTGCACAGGAGAAGGCAGGTATGAATGTAGGTTTCTCCAAATCAGGCGCGTGCCTTGGCTGTTAAGCACAAAGACGGAAGAAGCTAAAGAAAGGGAATAAGGGGAGAGAACAGGAAGGACAAGAAAGTGTTTCTTCTTTCCTTTTTCAAAACTAACCATTTCCTTCTATTAGGAATATGCAAAAATAATAATCTCTGGCTATAACCTGATGCACGATATACCTGTAGGAGCCCTTCTTGTTGCCTTTCACAGCCAGATTCAACCCCAGATGGGCTTTGGATTTCCAAACCCCATCCCTGTGTGAGGACCCTGGGAGCATCCCACGTCCTGGAAGTGAGGCAGCAGGGAGTCATGGCCAGCTCAGAGCTGGTGTAACCAAGGGCAGCCCCCATGTCATTCAGACAGTGTCTCTATATTCCTCCTGGGTTTTCTGTCCCTGCTTCCGCCTCTTGTACACTTTGGTTTTATGTCTAAGTTCCATCAGAAACTCTTTGTTCATCTAGCAGGCCTCCTGCTGCCTGTCATCCTGTCAGGATGGACCATGCTTGAGATTGAGGAGATGATCCTTCAAAATCAACCAGCTCTCCTGGATCTCTCTTCTCTCCAGGGCCATATCCTACGGGACTCTTTCAAAAAAGTTCTTGAACAGGCCGAAGTCTATCGCAAATAGGGAACAGAGAGGTCCTAAGAGATCTCTACAGTCTTCCAGGTTATTGCAGGACAGACATGAGGTCACCACACATTCACTCAATTTAAAGTAGCCTTGATAGTCATCTGGCCATGCTCACAGGTTCAAGATAACACTTAGTCTGTGATGAATTTACATCATCTGTCTCAGTATCTGCTTTGGATTTTCCCTTTCAAAATAAAAAGTTAAACAAAATTATTATTTTGAACAATGCAGTTTGAGGTAACCTTTTGTCCCCATCAGGAAACCTAGAGGCTCCATGCTGATCCCACGCTGGTTTCACAAAAATGCAGCCCCACTAGCTTTGTTAATGGCATCAGTCCTCCAAACCTGCTCAGCTGTGACAATTCTGTGCTACTTAAAATTTAATGCATGCTCGAGGACCTCAAAAATCAGGCCCCACATCAGATTAAGCTCAGTCCAAGTAGATGTAACCTACTGTCATATTTACATATGTTAATTCTGTTACAGAATGGAGAAGAGCATCTCAGTAATAACTACACTCATGCTAATAAAACCAAGGTGTCTAGAGAGGATAATTACTCTATGACCTTGCCACTTCACGGCAAATGACCTTCTAAGACTGGAGAGTAGAGGTGGTTGAAAATGTTCTGGTAGAATGTTTTTCTACTAGAGAATGATCCCAGAACTGGGACATTGCACAAGAACTTATACATTGTCATGAAGACTTTGACACAAAATTATTGATGATGTTTGTTTGAATAATTCTGCAGCTTACAGCTTAATGTGATCGCAAAGCTCTGTTTGAATTAGTGCACCAGGATTTGAAATGCATAAGGTACAATATAAAGTTCAAAGCAAGAAACTAAGACTGGAGACTTTCAATAAAGTCACATCAAAGTTTCTCACACTTTTTAACTTGATCTGTGAAATTTTTTTACTTTTCACTCCCAACGTGAAGAAGGAATGAGAGGTAGAATGTTTTTAATTTTTTAACTAGAAGTACTTAAAGGAGTGTATGACCAAGGCAAAAGACAGACCAGCATCTCCTAGATAGGCAAAAAGGTGTCAATTTAATTATTTTGGACATCTTTTTAATTTATATAATTAAGGCACTGAGATGATAGCTGTGTTCTCATGGTTTGGGAAGAAATACCTGCATTCTGCAGAGAAAACAGATGATTTATCAAACTCTGAAGATAATCAGCATATTTACATACACACTTTTATGTTTAACTGCCAATTTCTATTTCCCAATTAAAGTGGTTTATTTGACTGTTATCTTTAGCTAATTAGTACTTATTTTAGGGAGTGAATACAGAGTAGGTTTCCTGGGAAAGTAAACTCATTGGCTCCAAGTAGGGGGAATAGCTTGATGGCTGAAAGAGAATTGCCCCAGATAATGAATTCCTACATGTTTTGTAATGTATCCGAATGCCTCATGCAGCTACTAAACTCCCAGATGGCCCAGCAGAGGCACATACTCATCAGGTGACATATTAGCCAATTTAAAAGATAATTAGTAAGCACCACTCTTTCTGTATTCTTTAAGCATTAGGAAGATTCACATTCCACTCTTTTATGTACTGGCCTCCAATTCAAAACATACGGAGCAATTTCTTTTTTTTTTTTTCCTAGAGGTGCTGCTCTCCTGCTGCTCCCACTGACTTCAGCACAGGCTCATTGGCTAAAGATGCTGCTGTGCATTTTTGCTAGCGCGGCTTTGTTTTTCCAAGCATCTTCACTTCTTCAGCTAGTCACATAGTCACAGTATCTGCTGTTGCAGATGCCTGTTCCAGGTTTTGAAGTAGGGGTAATTTATTATTATCTTTCTTATATCAACATTCCTGATGCTTTACTTCACCAAGACGGGTATGGTTCGACTACTGGAGGGTGTCAGTGCTGTGTATGTGTTGGCATTAGGACAAGTCGAAAGTTTGGTAAAATTATTCACCAAAACCAGGAGGCAGATGAGGAATGTCCAGGCAATGGGCCCAGAGCCTGATTTAACTCTGAACCATAGTATGGACCTGGCTCCTCTGGGTTCCCATCTTTTTAGACAAGCAGATTGAAACTATTAGCCCCAACAAAGTGAGTCTGTAACTGTATATAGCTGAATCCATTAGGATTTAGGCTGGGCAGGCTCCGAATCAAAGGGCACAGCTGCTCTATTCTGGTGTTAAGTAGATCGCTAGATCCCTCTCTCCAAAATATTCCAGCCTGATTTTCTTCCCCAGGCAGCAAACAATGAAAGGTGTGAAGTATTGGGCCAAGTCTACGGAAGGGATGTGCTGGGACCTGATCATCCACCATCTGCGTTTCAGACAATTTAGACTGGATCTGCTTTGCACGCCTTGGGTGCCCAGCCTTACAGTTAATTTCTCCATAGAATATCCACATGCATTCTAGCAACTGTTTATAATTTGGAAGGGTTTTAAGTACAGTCAACATACATAGAATAGTTACACATACTGGATTCAGTTGTCTGTCAAAAAAGCTGTTTAGATCTTTTGATCCCAGCTGTTCTTTCCCCAATATTTTTTTATCCAGTCTCTTTTCAGTCATAAACTTCACTTTATTTTCTCATACCTCAGTCTCAATTTTCTACTGTTAAAATCTTGACAGGACAATTATATAGGTATTATAAATAGGAAACTCCATTTGAATACATTGCCATCCACCTACCAGTAGGTCTCATATAAGTGCTTAAGCAGCAGTGTTTAGTAGCAAAATCCTAAGCCTACCTCTGGATCTGTAATAATTTCATGTTAATCCTTTATGTGTAGTTTGGGCAGGCCCACAAACATCTCCACCTGTTTGCTCTGTAGCATATGGTTCCTGCCGAGTTCAGTGACATACAGAGGGAGCAGGCAGTGATCCCACTCCTCTCCCTAAATTCAGGACCTGGAGGTTTTGCAAGATGTTGGTATTTTTGGATGGTTCAGAGCCTTTGGGCTCCATCCCGGGCAAAGCACTGTGTGATACCAGAGGGTGTTATTTTCCCAGGCTGCGGCAGGGATGATGCCCAGCTGATCAGCTGGGCTGTTTCCATGCTTTGCCGTTGCTTCTCTTCTTTGTTATATACTTACATGCTTTGATACACAGCAATTTCTTCTCAGCTCTCAAGGCTGCTCTTCTCCAACAGCCAGTAATTGTCCATCACAGAGTTGTTGTTTATAGCTCTGTGGCCTCCATTTGCAATCTGTGCCCCAACTTTCAAGTCCTCCGCTGTTATCCCACACTTACACCACGCGTCAGACCCAGGGACGCCTGGTGCCAAACGCCAGTTCAGACAGCAAGCTCCCACAGCGAGCGGATAACAAGCCTCGCAGGACAGGAGAGGGGCTGGCAGCGTAAGGCAGAGTTAGCAAAAAGCCTGTGGCCGCTCTTACTGGGCTTGCTGCCTCTCAAAAATGCTTATGAGGATTCTGTCACAGTGGTGTACCGATTATATACCTTCTCAGTCGTCGTAAGGAAGTGATTCACGGGTTCTGCCCTTTCCAAATTCCCCATTCAGCGGCTGATCATTGCACACGCTGCTGATGTGCAGCGGCTCTTTTTCCCTGGCTGGAAAAGTAGGAAAAATGGTAGAAAGTTCCCATCATCACCTTCAGAAGTACCAAACCAGTTCAGCCTCAGTAAATTTCAGTGTGCCGCTGAAATTTCTATCTTTGTGCCTCCTCTTGGAATAGGTCCCAACTGTAATCACCTAAGTGTCTGTTGTAGATTGCAGAAATGCGGAGAAATATGTGGATTTCATAAGCTGCTTCTTCTGCACTCCTTCAAATTAAGGACGACCGTATAGATTTCTCTGAAATGCTGGTGGGGAAAAAAAAAGCTCTAATACTTAGAGGTGAAATTTGTCACAGCTGTGAATGTATACACAGCCAAGTGTTAAAACATTGAAAAGGAGATTAAATGTGTAAATGAGAGGCATTTCAAAGAGACAGCAAAGTCTGCACAGTAAAAATTAGGAATGCTATGTAAAAGGTGTTATTCTGAAAGAGGGAACTTTGAGGTTCCTGTGAACGGGGCAAAGTTTAAACCATAATTAGTCTTGTTGACAGACTAGCAATTTTGCCTATTGAAAGTACATTGTTTATAAAAACTGGTTTATACTAAGAGTATTATGCCTATGAAACTCTAATGGTCCCAGAGTCAATGGCTCAAATATTAGAAGACAAAGTTTTAACTGTGTGTTGGAGACCACATGGACTTGCAATTTACAATGAAATTATGAAACAGGTTTGTTCTCGGATTATCTGTGACTTTCAAAGGGAAGAGCCTCACAGAAGTTTTGCCGTCCTTAATATCCTCAGGGATCTGCCAAAGGTTTTGAATTATACTGTGCTTATTGAAATGGGCAGCTTTTGGCCCTGAATTTTGGAGACAGATTTGTTAATAGAAACAATGCTGTTATGCTGACTTCCACCAGCTGAGAATCTGCCTCTTCAGGATGTATTACACCCTCATGTCACAATACGAAAAAAACATATGTCAAAGTCAAATCAAGGTGGCGGAATGACAACGGGTCCGAGCCTGGCATCGTTGCTCTGGAATAGCTCTGACAGGTGCCCAGCAGGTGCCCTCCTTCAGTAGGAGATGCAGTATTTACTTCGAAAAGCAAAACCAGCTCTCCCTGAAATCAGTAGAGACACCCATGCTGGCTTCAGTGGGAGCTGCATCAGACACCGGTGAGCAGCTCTAAAGTTCAAAGACGTTTCATCAATTTTCAGCTAGAGAAGGGTGCTCAGCAGGACACAGCTTAGGTCTTAGGAGTAAACGCATTTACATCCGGTTGGTGAATAATTCTATATAATGTATATTTTGCACTACAATATTTATGAATATGTGTGGTAGGAACCTGCAAAGTGTGCGGTAGGAACCTGCAAAGTGTGTAGTAATGTGGTACCCAGAAGAATGAGGTAATTTTCAGTGCATCTCAAATAAAGTAATTTGAGAGAAGTTTAAGAAGGTTTAGTGGTAATACTCTGAAAAATCTGTACAGGCTACTCTTTCAACATGGCAAGAATTATGTATAAGATTTAGGGAATAATTATATTCATTAAATTAATGGATGAAAGCTTATATATTGCAGGAGTCTCCTCCTACTCAGCATTCCTATAAATTATAAATAACATTCAATTTAGTGTGACTCCATAGAGAAGACAGTGCCCTTAATCTTCAGATGGATTTGAAGCTTATGCATTCATTAATCAGAAGAGAAGGAGTTCTCTTCAACCTGTTTTAAATTTTTGCAGGAAAAAGGAAAGAAAAACTAGACATTTTTGGTAGAGAGTAAAAGAGAGATTTCTTTCCCAGAGCCTCTGCAACGAAGAGACAGAGATTTTGCATACTCCTATATAACAAAGCTATTTAGAAAGAAAATGAAACATACATTTTGCATCCTGGTTCTAATTTAAGATTCAGAGGTAATAGCTCCTTTCAACTCAGGAGAGCCCAAGAGCTTTATTAGTTTTGGTTTTGAGCAAACTTACAGGAAAAGCATTGTAAGTTCAAATCTGAGACCAAGGCAAGATTGGGCTTTGTGTAGTGACGAAACATACCATTTCTTCATGTTCTTCTGATGTTCTTCCATGGCCACGACTGATGATGTATGTCACGTAAGATTATTTGAGTTTCAACACAAGACTGTGCTGAACTGAGACTGGGTTTGGAAGGAGGATCCTTAGGCAAAATTGCCTGTATTTGTGCAAGGCAACAAGGCCCTCCATGTTCCAGAGCTGACCTGGAATTGCAATGGTAGGTTCAGATTCAAGTCAAATGATTCAGCATGAAGCACTTAAAAATTTGAAGAGATTATACGTTGAGGTTCCATTACTCAATCCCGCTTCCCTCTCCCCCTTCCCCTACACGGGAGTGTTTAACAACTTTTTTATTATTACTTTCCATTATAAGTGGTGATTTTCTGGTCTCCTTTCCCTTTTTCCTCTCACAACCCCTGAATGTATTACTTTGTTCAGGCATTAAAAAGCTGCAAGTATTATAATAAAATTGCTTAAAATCATTGGAAAGAAGCACTGGAGCACAGGACTTTGCATTCCAGATCGTAAAACCAACACAAATAATTTAGTTCAAATTGGGAGGACTGTAACTCACTGTTCACCAGAGGGGCCTGCTGCTGATCCATATTTTATGGAACGTACATTTTTAATGAATAAGGAGTGGCTTTCCATTTCAAAATGGAATGAAATACCGATTGTTCTGTAATTTGGAAAAAGAAAGAAAAAAGAAATCTCTCACTGCTTCTGGCTGCAACGACACACTTGATTGCTCATTTCCCTTGTAGGTCAGTTCTATTGCCTCATTTCCCCCCTTCCCCAAAAAGCGCTATGCACCCCCTCATTTTTCACTCCTCCTCCCTCTCACTCTCCCCTCTCCCAACGCCTTTTCCACAGGTACCGTGCCAAGACTATTTGTCCTTCCCCCGACCTCCCCAGCTCGATGTTGCCTCCACATCCAGGGACGGTGGAACAGATTTTTTCCTTATCAACACTTATCTCGGCCATCTGCGCTGGACACCTCCACACTTTCGCTCCCGGTACAGGGGAGTTATTCAGAAACCGGGAACTCCCTCCATCAATCCAGGTGCCCTTCTTTGCCCGGACCCCTTTGGTCAGGGCAGTCTAAAAAGAGGATTGTTACCCTGCGGCTGGAACAAGCGGGGTTTGTGCTGCGAGCTTTGTCTGTCATTGTAGGTTTATTTTGATTTAAGGCAGCAACTCTGCTGTTCTCAGATCGCCTTTCGCTCTCGTAAAGGGCGGCGTAGATTGATGGCATTGGCAAAACAACACAAGGGAAGGCGAAGGGCACATGCCAGCTCCCTGCCGGGCCTGAAGAGAAACTTTCTCCTCTCACAAGCACCGTACAAATGCCCAGTCATCCATTCCCTAGCCGGAATAAGGGAGAAATTATCCCAGCGCCGGGCACCTCGCCAGCTGACCCACGCGGACCCGCGGGCCGTACGCGGCGGCACTGCCTTCTGGATATTTTGACTCCCAAACTTTTCTGCCAGAGCCACGGCTGGGTCTCCTGCAGCCGGCCGCGGGCCCCGGCTAAAGGGCAGGCGAGGATTTCCAAGGCCGGTTAACAAGAAGCAAGGGGGAAAAACCTGCCCAGGGGCTAAAACCAGCTCAAAGCTGAGCTGCGCCCCGCCGCAACGCCGCTCCTCTGCCGCCCCCTAGCGGAGCGGCAGCCGCCCTGCCTCCCGCCCGCCGCGTCTTCAGGAATTAGCGGGCTGGGGTTTTGGTGTTTTTTTTCTTTTGGTTTTTTTTTTCTTTTTTTTTTTATTTTTAACCCTCATTACGCAGCCTGCCATGCTCTTCCTCCAAAGAAAGAGGACCCGCCCGGCGCGGAAAACTTCTGTACAGGGGTTTTGCTGCGTAGCTCTTCTGGTACTCGCTGCTTTCTTTTCGGAGCAACAGGAGCCTTTCCTGCTGACTGTGAGACTCTAGGTGTTTGAAAAAAAAAAAAAAAAAAAAAAAAAAAACTCCATAGTTAGTTCTGCTAACAAAACGTAAGCAAGATGAATGAATTAATAAATTCCGATGACAGCATCTAGGCAGCTGGTGTCAGCCCTATATTAAATCCAACTAGTAAATGGGATATGGTTATTCCACCTTAAATTGTATCTTGGGCGATGTTTGGATTCAGGTCTCTCTGTCAGCTGCATCTCAATTAATTTTGTGTTATAGAAAGTAGCAGTACCGGGACCAGCAGCCAATGCAATTATTTACATCCTCCTGACACGATCTTCTGATGCAACAGCCTGTCAAAAATAGTAATTCACATTAGGTGAGTCATATCTGTCTCCCCTTTAAAATGCAGACAGTATGTGTATATGACCATGCAGTACCCTAAAACAGACTACTGCAGTCCTACTGGTTTAAAACCAAGGTTACTTTAAAATTAAAGCTTCATATCTGACCAGCAAGTACAGCACATGAGACATTTTCCATCCTCCACCAATAAAACACAGGTAAACAGTACATGTAATTGCCTTTCTCCCACCACTACCTAAAGACACTCATTGTAATCTCCAGGTCCATATCCTTTTCTTAATGCAGAGCCAAAGGCAGAATCTGACTCCTTGAATTTGATGAATGGTCTTGCCGGAGCGGGAAAGTAAGAAGCCAACTTGCAAACTCCCCAGCTGCTGGGAGGTCCAGATCTCTGTTTTGGAGTGGTCTTTCCTTCATGCACCAAGTTGCCAGTTGTTTACTCTAATGAATATGCCCAACAGTCACATTTCAACAGTCGTACACAGAGGGCGTTTGGTTTCATCCTTATATTCTATAGAAGCACAGTATTTTTCTAAGACAATAAATTTGAAATCAAGAGGGAACACTTAACCAGTTCCACAAGGTGGTATCTCTCTCCCTGATCAAATGTGTGATTAATATATAACAGGTGAGAAAGTGAGTCCCAAGAGGGTGATGAGGGAAGACTAATGCTACCTTTCCATCATGGTTAACCTGTAACGAGAATCCATTTAAGCCTGGAGATTTGATAAGCCTTTTCAATCGTACATTTATTCAGCTACAGATTGATTTTAAAATATGTTAGCTGGCTCTTTCGAGGACAAGTGGTGCTTCTAATCAGTTCCACCACAAAACTAGATACTGTTTACATACTATAACTGCAGGCATCCTTGACTTCTGCAGATTTGCATTCCACAGATCTCTTGCTTTTTTCTTCAGTACTATTATGACATTATAGAAGCAGAAGATTCATCTGCCAGCATTAGTGATCTTTTTTTCTTTTTCTTTTTCTGTTTTTTTTTTTTTTCTCTGTTGCTCTGTGCTCTGTGCATTCCTGACATGCACAAGATTTGTTAGAAACATGCTCAGTAATTGGTGTTACTGGTTTGCTCTGCTGCAAGGTCTACGGTGAGAATGTACATTTTAGAGAGAAAAAGGAAATCAATGACTTTCTAGCAGGCTGTACACCTTTTTCAAATATCTTCTACCCTACATCCAATTAAATATCCCAGAGGAGGCAAGAAACCGGGTGAAAAATCAGTGGAAATAATGTTACTAACTGCGATACTATATGTTACATATATTATGTGCACATAATATGTACATAGATAGAGTTTTATATATGTATACACTTAGCTCCTCTTTATTCCAGAAGAATCCCAGCGTGGTGGCAAATTCCTGCAACTGGTTTTGCCAGTGATGTAGAAGGGCTTGGAACAGCTCAGACCCCCAGTATGAGGCAGTACCTGCCATAGGATGTCTGAAGACAAAGGACACAACTTGAAATAAAATTATGAAGAGGCAAAATGGTGCACTTTGGATTTCCAAACTGTGTCAACAGACAAGGTCATGAGTCAGGTCAGGTGAGACCTGCAAGAAGTTCAACAAGCTGTAGTGGTATTTTGGATAATACTTGAAGAGAGACAGAAAAGCAGTAATTTATTCTCTGTGTTTCAAATTTCAGCTTCTAAAAGCAACAAGTTTCTGTTTTCTGTGACTCTGGAATAATAAACACTGTGTCTCAGTTTTCCATGCTGGGGCATCGGGTTAGTTCTGACTCACAAGGAAAAAAATCCTCCTATTAGGTAATGAACATCATGTCCTGCAACTCTCAGGACCTATTAGTCACAAGGGAGAGGACTCCTGAGGCATTATATTACTTATTTCAGCAACCAGCAGTAGAATAGACAGGACGGGGAGAAGGGGGGAGGTGTTTGCACGTAAATAGATCTGAGCTAATTAGGAAATCTGGACCCCCCTGATACTAATCTACTAGCTCCAAGAGAACATCATCGCAAGAGAAGACCTTACAGCAATCAACACCCAACTATGACTGTTGTTGGGTACGGATAGCAAAGCAGCCAGACCTGGGCTGCTAGTCTGTCTCTGCCTCGCACAGGTAAAAACATAGAATCGCAGATGGAAATCTTCCCCATCCCTTTTTCAGAAGCAATTGTCTTAATTGTTTGTCCGGCAGGTGGAACCCTCCTACCTCTTTTTCTCCTACAGATTCACTGGAAAGCGAAAGGCAGGCGGCCACCGTCCTAGTGCCGGCTCAGCCCGGGCTCCCCCAGTCCCCTGCTCTCTCCCCTCATCTCTGCTCCCCCTGTCGCTGCCCCCAGGAGGTGTACAGGACCTTTCAAACAAAGGGAGGTGAAGTTGTTTCCTTTGGGCTGCGTTTCATTGCCTGACTGCAGATGAAACTCTGAAATACTATAAAAATAGAACGAGCCATTGAGCTCCTTTGACAAATGTGTGTTTGTTTTCCCTCCCGTCTGCAGGTAAGGATGTCATTTATGAAGCTCTATGTTATTATTCAGAAAGGATTCACACTGTCTACATCCGTGTTTTCCCAGCTTAGCTACATGTCTCTCGAGCATCTTCTTTTCCAACAAGTAAGACAGAGCCTCCTTAGGTCCCACAACAGGGGATGTTTTGGCTTGTCAAATTGGCAGGTGCTGCAGGGACCATAACTGTACACAGCAGCTGGGAAGTGCCCTCTGAGAACATGGCCCCCACTGAACATCACATCCCCATCCACAAGCACAGGGTCTCCTGTTCTGCAAGATGAGATGGTGGTTACAGCCAGAGGGTGAGGCTGAGGGGCTCTTTCTGAAATGTGAGATTGCACGTCAGACAAGGGGTGACAGCTCTGCACTCCGAATTAAGGCTTGGCTGAGGGGGAACACCAGGCAGGAACCACAGTGGGACAGAGCCACCCTCGCCACCTACCTTGCCTCTCCTGCAGCAACTTCTTTCACCGATGGAGGGGGAACTTGGCTCTATGCTGCTATCCCTGTTGGCTTCCCCAAAAAATTTATCATGATTCAATGAATACCTGGCCAAAGAGCTTTAGGCCACTGATTAAAGCTTTATCTTTTAAAGCCTGAGCGTTCAACACCTTTCACACAGAGCTTCTTATTTAAGCACAGCTTTAGACAATGGTTTTTTCAGTATTGTTCCTTTATTATTACTTTGCTTTCTCACTCCCCTTTTCTATGTTCCACACAAGGATTGGTTCACTCTTCTCCCTTTGAACATATCACATTATCAGAATATTCATTCTGCTTGTCCCTATAAAATTATTTGATTGGCTAATAAAAAAAAAAAAAATTAATTCTTTCCCTTGACGCTTTCACCTGTCAATTAACTGCTATTTGGTACCTCTGATGAGCCCTTTCTTCAGGCAAGGTGAAAATTTTTTCTTTTTTTTTTTTTAAACTTTTTGTATAAATCAGTCCCTCTTACCTCTGGATTAATTTTAACCATGTGTAACCAACAAGGCCTAGAGCCAACAACATCATGTGGGAAGAGAGCTGCTGCTTCCCAGAACCTGATATATGTCCTCACATCCCCCCTTTTCCCCTCCATCCAGCTGCATGTTCTACCAGCCTTTTCTTTTTAAGCTGTATTGCATTGCAAATACTTCCCCATACATCCTCTTTGCTTTGAGCATTACTGCACCAGAGGTTTTTCCTTCCCATTGCATACATGTGTGTCAGCTTAATTTTTCTCCAGATGGATTAGCTTCATGTTTCCAAGTTCAGCATCACTCCTTCCCCAAGAGTACTTGCAACTGCTCCCCAGTCTCTTTTCTGTGAAGCTCTATCACTCCTAAGGGCTTCACTGTTTAACGCTCCTACTCCTCTTTTTCTGTTTACTTTTCTTCTCTCAGACAGTTCTGTCATTTCCTGGTTTGCCTCAGAAGGACACATAATGTAAGGAATGAGAGACACAAGTTTTAAGCTCTTTTGGAATTCTTGCTTCATTATTCATTGTTCTTCCTGACCTAACGCTTTATTTTTAGATATTAAATTTCAGATTGCCTCCACAACAACACTTAACCACATACCATATAGAAGTATGCTTTATATAGCCTTATATCAAAATTGTTTTCTCTTTCAATGTTTAGTTTACTATGATTTTTTTTTACTTTATCACTGCAAATTATTTTATGTTTTATTACAGTAGGCTATTGTTTATACCTTGCTATAAGGTATCTATATTTTCTCATAAAATAAACAGGATAGGCAGCACATCTAACTTTATACTGCTCTGACAATCTTCCCTTTTTCATTTCACAAACTTTTTTTTAAACTTTAAAATCTGAAATAATAGTGCTACATGTTTATCATTTGGTGAGAAGGGGGTTACAGCTGAGATTTCTCACTTCCAGTCTCTGATGTTTTCTGACTGACCAATGGCTGGACCTAAATTCCCACTGTATTCTAAGAGAGAGTCTGAATAAACTCATATTACCAATATTACTCAAGTGCACAGGTATTTTTTGTGGGAAAACGTACATTCACATTTGTATATTCAATGAAATATGATGTGTATTCCATGAAAAAAGAAAGAGTATATTCAAGACATACAAGCGTTGTATCATCATTCATCTGAAATTATTAAACTCTGGGGAGCTGGAAAACCTCCACTATCCTCTACTCCAAATGACCACAAGTCCCTGAGCATGACCATAGCCAGGTCTCCTGCCCACTTGGCTTCCAGCTGTTTGTTGGTGCAACCAGCTCTGACCCTCTATCTATTTTTTTCTTTTGGCATTTCTGTGAGTTTTGAACTTGTAAAAGGTCTCTAACTGGCAGCATCAGAAATGGGACATCTGTATTTATTCACATAACAAGCCTAGCATGAGTAGCAGCACCAGTGCTGCTCTGACGCTGGCTCTGCTACAGAAAGAACAGGTCCAGACCCTCTCTTCTATGCCAATGTATTAATCAGCTCAACTCCAGAGGGAGATGCACCATGTAAACAAACAAAAAGCAGAGCCCACTATCACGAAAGCTAAATATATCCTTAGAATATGTCATTAAAGTAACAGTGTCTCTGATGAAGCTGAAGTCACTTGCCAGGGAAAGGAAGAGCCACACACGACAGATGGCAGGCACATCATTTTGGTTATGAGCACAAGAATAAGATACCACTGCATAAAGTAAGATATTGATTTGTAACATGTCAGCTCCACTGTGGCAACTGCTTGTGTTTACCACGAGATAATTGGGAGGCAGCTAATCCGTAAGTGAAACTGAGATAAAGCTGCCCCATGTTTACCAATGAGGCAGGATATGCCAATAAGCACTAGCAGTAGAATAGCTAACAGTAAATCCACTCCCTCCTGAATGTGGTGTCCATGCCTGGAAAGATCTTCTGAGACGTGTACAAAGTCCTTGATAATTAGGATATCTAAGAGTCCAACCTGAACTGGAAGCAAGTGCCTGTCTTCAATAGCCAGTTCTGGATATAGTTTTGTTCTGAGGTCAGTGAAGATTTACACTGAGAGCATTAGCTCATTCATAGCACCCACCCAACATTTGCAATATGTTAATACCTCCTGGGTATGTTAGGTCTGAATTCTGGAAGCAAAACAATTTTCCCAGATTATCCCTTGCTCTTTACTAGCTTATTTTGCTGTAAATAGTTGTTTCCTGTGATCAGGTTTGGAGGCAGTGGACAAAATAAGTAGGGTTGTTCTGTCCTTTTTGCCTTTCCACCTGTGGGTATAGTGAGATCCAAAACCATTATTCATGGAGGCAGTGAAAAGCTGGGTTTGTGGTGAGTAAAACTAGAGATGTCACTCAAGGCGCTTGGGCACAGCAACCAAGAGGTCTGGGGCACTGATGTGACGACCACAGACACATTAGCAGCATTGATGGCTTCTGCTTAGAGCTGGGAGGAAGCTGATCTGCTTTCTGTGCCATGTTTGCACACATAACAACGACCTCACCACCACAGATTTTGCTCCATGTGCTAGACAGAAACATCCCTCAGAATCAGCGTTCATTCCTATTGCCACCATTACAGCGAATGGCAGTTCCCACAAGTGGAGACCTAAGCAGGTCCAGACCCCCTGGGCTGCTGGACCCAGTCACAGCAACCTGCAAGGACTCTTGGGAATAGCTGGGCTGCCGCTCCGTAAGACGTCAGGGTTTTGCTGCTTGGATGCACGTTTAACACAGTGATGTCTAGTGAAGGAAATATAGGTCTGAGGGAGATGACAACCTCCCTGGATTGTAAACTTTCAGGTGTGGACAGTCTTGTTGTGCTTTTACAGCGCTGTTGCTGCCATGGCCCTTGCCCAGTGATTAATATTGAAAAAATAAAAGGGTTGTGCTGATGAACCTCGTGGGGTAACCTGTTGAAGTCACCAGACTGCTTGTACCTCTGTTATTTCTGACCAGTCAAGAATACATTTCTATCCTCTCTCCAATGCAGATTAACAGAAGGATGCTTGTAATCTAGTACAGATTAATTTCCCTTCACTAACTAGGTTGCGTGCACTATCCATAAAGCTAACCAATGTCCTAAGTTTCACAGCATCTTACAAAAAGGGGCCACCAATTTGTTGCATGTTTTCCATTTTAAAATGACCATAGTAAAAGTACAACAAGAGCTCCCTATGAGAAAAACCCCACAATATTTATACATAACAACCTTGATTTTTCCAATATTCTTCTCTGTTTTTCCCACAAGAAAGATATAATACGGCACATCTGTATGACCTTGTTATCCCAGTACCAGATGGGATAAAGGGCTTAAAAACCTGGTCCTATTTTTCACAGTGCTGCTTCTAAATAAAAGGCCTGAGGAAGGAGTGAAAACTATACCCCTCTTCTCTTGGCTTTCCTTGAATGAGCCAAGGAACAGAAGCCACGTCAGGGTACCTCTGATCTCTGGTAAGAGAACTAAACAGTGATCTTCCCATCTGTGCCCCCTGGAATACACTCAGGGGAAGGAAGCCCTGTTTCCACCAAATGCTGAGGAGAGGTGACAAGTGTTTTGTCTCCCCACCGGCTCTGCTGGAACTCATCACTGTGTGACACTGCAGGAGCAGCTCCCCTTCCCTGAGCTGCGGGTGCTGCTTGGTGAGTAATTGCCTTCGCTAGTTCCATGCTTTTCACACTCTGGCAGATATCATATGCCTGGCTGTAATCTTTACGAGTCTCGAGTGGCTGTTCTCACACAAAAGGTCTGGAATCACAGTACCTTTAAACTGCTTTTTTTCTTTTTCTGCTCCTGGAGGAGCTTGAGATGCAGCTGGATGCAGCGGTGCCTTGTGCTCTTCGGTAAGGGACCCACCTTGACCCCAGGCTCACCGCTCTAGATGCACAGCTGACCTCTGCAGACATCATCCTGCAACATCGCTTCCAAATAATATAGCATACGAAAGCCCCTCTAGCCTGTCAGACTCACAGAAATCTTCTCTGGGGTCCAAAATGCAATCCAGCAGCAGGGTGAAAGGATCTGTGATAGCATCTCCAGCTGCACCTGCTTGCTTCCAGTGCCTCTTGTACTGCATTGCCGCACCATGCAGGGCCTTATCTGCAAGTATTTGTGTAAAATCCAATGGAATTATCTCAGAGATTGTATGGAAATATAGTATTTCACAACCACAGTATAACTTCCAAAAAGTATGCCTGAAACAGAAATACTCTTAAATAAAATGGGCAGACATAAAAGTAATCACGTCAGTACGATCCTTTTACCCCTCCGCTGTTTTAATTAAATTTCAGTACCTCAAAGCAAACATCAAATGATTCTTATTACTCAGTACTGTTACTGCAGGGGACTGGCATTTCTAATAACATCTAACTCCCAATACTATGTCTTAAAAAACACCACAACATCAGGATTCTTGGGCCACAATTTGGCTCTTTCTCATGAATAGGAGACAAAATATGCTGGAGAACAAGGTACTTGTTCAAAAACAAACTTCTGTAAGAAACACGAATAAGTGAAACATTTTTCAAGGCTAGGTGCCATTGACTGATTAGATAGACAAGATTTCTACCTGGGGAAAAAAATAAATATTTTAAAGCAGCTTTGCCTTTCTGTGCCAAATAAAACTGAAGAAGTCACCAAGTGGCTACCAAAAAACTTAATTTTCCAGAAATTTTGGGAATTGTCAAAGCAGCTGAATTGTCCCAGTGGAGTTTGGAAGGTATCTACATTTACCCAGCCGGGAGTTAATCACAGCTCTCTTAGCAGCTTCCCACCTTCATTAATATAAAGCAAATATACAATCAGATCCAATGTCACACACTAACCATGTATGCTTCTCACCGCCTCCGAAGTCTGAACCTCCATTAGGAAATCATTTTATGATACCGAGGCACTCATTCTCACCGATGTTGAGCATCGCATGTCCCTGACAAAAAAGCACCCAGGATTTTCAGGGGTACTCTGCTGATGAGACCACACCTATTAACAGGCAGGCAGCTCTCTAATAGGGTGTCAGGAAATAAAGTAACTCCACAGCCTACTCAGGGGAGCGGGTGGCCGGAAAGGCATGGGGGGGGCTCTTCTGCTTGAGGCAAAGGCAAGTGAAATGAGGCAAAAGTATCTCTGCCTGGGGAGGTGGGAGATGTGCCAAGGGCAGGAGGAAGCTGTCCTGCCTGGGGCAGGAAAATAAAACAGGGAGCATATGGCAGCAGGGGCACAGGGAAGGAGTGACAGTGCCAGGAGCCACAGCGGAGTGACAGGCAGGCAGGGATGCTGCTCTCCCACCGAGCTCTCCTCTGTGCCTCCATCCCTCTGCTGCTGAGCAGAGCTTTCCCAGACAATTCCTATTGCCACCTGGTGATTTATAGCCATCTCTCTCAGATGAACCAAAACACATGTCTCTTCTGATGGACTGTGTTCTGCAAAGCATGAGGTTTTACAATACAGCTGCTATGTGTTATCCCTCACAAAGCAAATGTGGGAATATTTATATGCTTTTTTAATACAACAAATATATTTTCCCAGATGCTCTTGACTGAACATGTTGCTAATGGCAGTGTGTTCAGCTTTTCAGAATAAAATGCCTTTAGAAAAGACAGAAAATATTAAAAAGCTCAAGAATCAAAGGTAATTTTAAAAAAGTAAAACGAGCTTTAAGCTGCATCTGTGATTCTTTCTTCTCACAACTGCTCTAAAATCGATTACAATACTGCTCTTTAGCTCCTTCTTCTTAAACATGGCCTTACCCAGAAGAGATGGGTCATATTAGCTGTGGTAGGTTCAGCACAGTAATGAAAAACAAAGAATGCCATACCATGTGAGCAAGCATCTTGTATGCTAACGGCTGAATATAAGTCCTGCTAATAGGCCGGATGCTGAGTCAAATATTAAACAAAGCAAGTTCTAACACTCAGGTGTTTGATGAAAAATTTGTTCTATTTATTTCAAAGGTTATATAAGCACCCTCCTTAAGTGTCCATAAGGTCATTTCCATTTGTGCTGCTTGTTTACTGAGAAGTGTTAATAGATGCCAGGAAGTCAGACCATTTGTTGTGAAATGCATCTCCTTATAATGCTTTCTTTAATTGGAATTAAACAGGATACCACAATCAATTCCTGGATATATAACTTGGTGCATGTTTCTATTGATCCTCAGTCTCACTGAAATGAAGGAAGCATATTTCATCGTGAAGAATAAGATATCTCAAAGAATTTGAGAATCACCAAGTATGTCTTAACCACTTTAGAGCAAATGTTTTCTTGACAGTCTATTTTAGAAATGGGCTGCTTTCACATTTCTGTGTGATCAAACAATTATAACTTGTCAACTTTTTCATGATCCACAGTCACTTGAGCCTTCCTGCCACAATTACCAAGTTAGTTTTCTTGACCAAGAAATGCTTATGATATTATGTCCTAAAGAGCTATTTTCAACAGTTGGCAATTGCTATTATTAACACACCTTTACTGACTACCTTTAACAAGTCTATCTTTGTCACCTGCCTTCTTTGGATTTTGTCATGTGTATCAACATACAGACTCCCATGCTTCACAACCCTGCTTTTATCACAGAATTAAATGTAAAGGTCACACACTCCAGCTCTTGCACTCAGCCAGCTAAATCCCCCTTTCACATTTTTTTTTTCTAGTGAAATGAGGCTACTCCTACTTCTTTTGAGATCTGTAATACCTTCAAGGCTTAGAAAGTATACCTAGAATAACAATATCTAACTACTAAATATAAATTCATAGCTTTCTTTGAAATGCATATATTTGCTACTAAGAAAGATCATTCTCAAGCATTTAGTAGAAAGTGCAGTAAATACATCTATGTGCATGGTATTTTATGGCTGCTAACAAAGAATTTTAATTAGAAAATCTTAAAATTTCTCAAGTTGCAAGGTAACATTCGTATGATTAACTTCTCTATTGGGCTATCTTGCAATAAATTCTAGGCTCAACTGAAAACAATGGCAGAATTATTTTCACTGAATTCATTAGAGAAAATATACCAATCTTTAATTTTTAGCTGTACATACTGAGATACACAAAATGAAGGAAAAAAAGTGAGAACAAAAGAATTAAAATTATAAACCAACATCAAGCCTTAGAATCATAGTATCATAGAATAGTTTGCGTTGGAAGGGACCTTTAAAGGTCATACAGTCCAACCCCCCTGCAATGAGCAGGCACATCTTCAACCAGATCAGGTCGCTCAGAGCCCCGTCTAACCTGACTTTGAATATTTCCAGGAATGGGGCATCTACCAACTCTCTGGGCAAGTCATATAGGTATCCAATACAGCTGCAAAAGGACAAGCACCATTCTGACAAATATTAGAACAAGATTACAGACACTGAGATATTGAAATAATCCAACTGATATACTCAGCTCTGAGCGTAATGCTACTGGAGTACTGCATTTTGCTTTAGGCACAAAATTTTGAGGAGGATATGAAACCATTGAAGAGAGAAAAAGCAGAGAGCGACTAAAGGCCATATGACTTTACCTATGAAGAAAAGAAGCGTAAATTAAAATCATTATAAAAGAAGAATGAGATGACCACTTTACAGTACATAAAAAATTGTCTCAAAAAAGAAGAACCTCCTCTTCACTGGTGGGCAATAATGTGCTTAAATAAGAAAAAGGCAGATTACTTTAGAGAACAGATTCCAATAGTAGAGACAAGCCCTGGAATATATTGCTTGGAGAAGTTGTCAGATCATTCGCAGATCTTTGGGCAGACGTTGCCCAAATATTTTTCAGAGGCGATCTAGGTATAATCAATCCTACTTTGCAGCAAAGCATGGAATGGAAGGCTGTGTTTTTTTTCCTGTGATTCTATGTTGTTAATATTAAACATAAGTGTAATATTTTCTAGCTTCAGTGGGTCTTCATTTTGTATTAAAATGGTTTCCTGAATTGAGCCAAACATTGAAAGAGTAAATGAATTTTGAAACTTATGGATGACAGGCATTTGATATCAAAGGGCATTTTTGAGGTTTGCCTAATCAATGCAGTTTTTAAGTGGTACTAAACGAATTAGGTGATCAGGTGTGACTAAATTTGACCAGATCTTTGTATTGAACATGCTCTGAACAAACCAGACCTGAGAGGTACGTAAACTCATTTGAAGAGTTTCTGTTAAGAGAAATTTCCACCATTTCAGAAGCTAAAGGCTAAAATAGAAAGGAAAACAGACTAAATGGCCTCTTGGGGTGCCTTCTTGTAAATATAACTTTACAAATAAGAATACTCTATAATCTTCATATGCTTGCTTCTACCACTGGCTGCTTGCTTCTGAGAATTTCATGTGATGCAGGAAACTCTGCATTTCCGAGGCTGTGTTCCTATCTTGAACAGAGATAGGGCTTTATCTCCAGACTTTATTTTTGTATCTTCACCATTGCTAAACTGTATACAAAGAACCCAAAGTTCAGGGAATGTATGTCAACAAAGTACCACGAATGCCATGGAAGCATGGTAATTCAGAGCAGTGGAACATCTAGTCTAAAACGAATCGAACAGGAAAAAAGGGCTCTGCTCAGATTTACAAATCTTGCATAGAGGAACTATTTTTGATTAGTATTTTAGTGGTTTATAGGCACAGATAAAAGTCCTTCTATAAGCAAACCTATTAGATAAGAATAATCTAGAAGTTTGTTTGCATCTTGGATTTTGAGAATGGTGTGTACGTAATAATTTGTGTTACTGCCACAGCCTCTGTTTGCTCAATCGATTGCCTTGTTAGTGTTTTTCTGCCTGCTCATCTGTACAAGTGAAATTATCTTGCTCTTTTCTCTTTTCTGCCTGTTTTCCCAGATCATTTAACAATGAGCTACGCTTCCCATGTAGCCATTTCAAAAGAGATGAGAAAGAGGAAAACTACGGGGGACGAACAGAAAACTGAAAAGTCAGTGTCAGAGCCGTATGAAGTAATTTCCTTGCTGACAGTGATTTTGCTCAATCTTTCAAAAATCATTCTGTTCATGGTTACATGCATTTCATTGTTTCTTTGGGGTCATACTTCAGTGATTCATTACTGCAATTTAGATTCATTTCAATCTGGAAATGCTGAGATTTTATTTCTCTTTGGGAAAAAAAAAGCAATAAAGATGAAACAAAACTGTATTTTTATTGTAATTACCATTAAAATGCACTGAAAATTACCACAACCAATTAAATCATCCAAGTCTTACTTCTTTGACCTTTTTTTAAAATATTTTTTACAACAATATTTCCACCTTCTTCCTGAATATCCAAAACTATGTTCAACAGACTGCAGTGAGGGCCTTCTCGAACTCTGTTACTGGGTCTGTGCTGGATTGTAACCCAGACCACATGCCTGCTCAGGGGACACTCACCATTTGGTATCACCTCCATATACCTCCAGGTTGGGGTGCCGAGGCTGGTGGTTGCTAATTACCCTACTGCCCAAGAGGATGGGTAAGCCATTGGCACATACCTCACACCAACTATCCAGACATCTTACTTCTGCTTTTTGTCTCTCCTGCTTGCATGTGGGAGCAAAGCCAGAGTGAAACTGGAAGGGTGCCTGTCTGAGGAGGGATTCCTTCCTTTTGCTGTGCTCCTCAGTGGCATCCATACGCCTGCCCTGACCCAGAGCAGCTTGCACAATTACAGTCTGACACACGTGAGGCATGAGTCTAGTGGCACAGATTCTAGTTGGAGGTCTGTAACAAGTGGTGTTCCCTAGGGGTCAGTAGTGGGTCCAGTCCTGTTCAACATATTCATCAACGATCTGGATGAAGGGGTAGAGTGTACCCTCAGCAAGTTTGCTGATGACACAAAACTGGGAGGGGTGGCTGACACATCAGAAGGCTGTGCTGCCATTCAGCGTGACCTGGACAGGCTGGAGAGTTGGGCAGAGAGGAACCTAATGAAGTTCAACAAGGGCAAGTGTAGGGTCCTGCACTTGGGGAGAAACAACCCCATGCACCAGTACAGGTTAGGGGTTGACCTGCTGGAAGGCAGCTCTGCAGAGAAGGACCTGGGAGTCCTGGTAGACAACAGGATGACCATGAGGCAGCAATGTGCCCTTGTGGCCAAGAAGGCCAATGGCATCCTCGGGTACATCAAGAGGTGTGTGGCAAGCAGGTCACGGGAAGTTATCTTCCCCCTCTACTCTGCCCTGGTGAGGCCGCACCTGGAGTACTGTGTCCAGTTGTGGTCTCCCCGGTTCAAGAAGGACAGGGAACTGCTGGAGAGGGTACAGCAGAGGGCTACAAAGATGATTAGGGGGCTGGAACATCTTTCTTATGAGGAAAGGCTGAGGGACTTGGGTCTTTTTAGTCTGGAGAAGAGAAGACTCAGAGGGGATCTCATCAATGCTTACAAATCCTTAAAAGGAGGGTGCCGGGAGGATGGGACCAGTCTTTTTGCAGTGGTGCCCAGTGGTAGGACAAGAGGTAACGGGCACAAATTTGACCACAGGAAATTCCATCTAAACATGAGGAGGAACTTTTTTACTTTGAGGATGGCAGAGCGCTGGAACAGGCTGCCCAGAGAGGTGGTGGAGTCTCCTTCTCTGGAGACATTCAAAACCCTCCTGGATGCTGTCCTGTGCAGCCTGCTCGAGGTGACCCTGCTCTGGCAGGGGGGTTGGACTAGATGATCTCCAGAGGTCCCTTCCAACCCCCATGATTCTATGACAAGTTCCACAGGCTTAAACAAATAATATGTATTCAGTTACCCTGACTGGTAACATGTAAGTCTGCAAATTATCTATGACACTAAATTGCAAATGATAACCAAACAGTACATTGTGCTGTGGGTAGTATTTAGGAAAAACATAAATAGACAGGTGACTTTTTTTAATATGTCTGTCACCTACATAACGTACTGGTATAGGGCAGTATAATACCATTTTATTTCATCAAATTAGCTTCCAGTGTTGCAGGCCCTGGCACATTAAATATTTCTGTGGTGTGCAACTCTGCCCTCTGTGCAAGTGAACTAGGAATAAATAGAGTGAGGAACAAAGCAGGAGGGGGAATGGTACCTCAGCATAAGCTGGCTATTGAAGAGCGGGATGCAGTCTAAACATAAAATAAGATTGTCACAAACAATTTCCCCCGAAGCAATGTAGAAGCAGGGAACCAAAATGTGGCCATTGCTTTTTCTTGATCTGCTGTTATTACAGCACAGCTATGCCCAATAAGAGGAAATAATATTGTTAGGAGAAGAGTTGCATAAAAAAGGAGAGGAGAGGAGAGGAGAGGAGAGGAGAGGAGAGGAGAGGAGATCTGCTCCATGATGCCTGATGTCCCTAGGTGGGTCTAAATTCTGTGACAAGAATTGTGTAGGTGCTCTGGGTAACAGGCTAGACTGTTGCTTCAGGCTGTCTGCAGACTCAAGAGGACAATATTGCATTAATTTTTTCTGCATTTGATTTTCATTGGACTAATAGGAGGAAGAGGTTTCATTCAAAGCAGACCCTGAATCCAAAAGAGGGAATTTTAAATACTTTTCCTTTAATTGCCTCTATCCTAGAATGTAAATTTTATCTCTATCTTTCACTCTATTTTTCTGTATCAACAGTAGATACCTAAAAAAAAAGAAAAGGGTAGTTGAATCGAGACATATTTTTCAGCTTTCAGTGTCTCTTGAGTCATTTCACTTGTTTTGACTGAAATTTTTAGTGGGAGGGATGTTGAAAAATCAAATAAACTAGTGAAGTATAACCAGCACCCAAGATAGTGAGGAGAATGTGAAGCTAAATTAGTTATGGTCTCATATATAACACTTCTGTCAGAGGCTTATATTTGAAGTATAAAATGCATACACAGGTATCTGCAATGGATGTGTCCACTTCTAAAGCAGTTACCCCAGTGTCCCTTTTTAACCACCAGAAAGAATCAGACTGTGGTTTGTCTTGTCCTTTGCAGATGTCTTCAAAGATTCAGGTGACCTGCACCCTTCACTTAAGTGAACACACACTTCACTGACCGTAAAGGGAGTCTGGAGTGACCGACTCGCATGAAGATGTCTATGATGTTGGTGTCTGAAGTTAGGTAAGAAGGCTTCTTTTTTTCTGTTAAGATTGTCACAGATGAACCACAGACACTGTCTACTGCTGCCACAGCACCTGGTTTCAATACAGGCTTTCAACTCACCTAACAGAAAATTTAATTATTTCCCAAGTCATTCTTGGATCAGAATCATGAAAAATTAATATAATTGACAGGATTTGGGGGTTGGTTTTGTGTTTTTTTTTTAATAAATGCAGTGTCACATACCACATATGTTTTGACATTTCTGTTGTGTGAGCGTCTAGCCTGCCACCCAGTGAGACTGTCCATGGGAAGGGTGGAAGAGAACAAAATAGTCTGTTAATGTGACTAATGTTGTTGTCTGATGTTGCTCAGGAAACTTAGCAGTTCAGTTGCCTAGTAGCTATCTAGTCCATAATAATTTAATGGTTGTTACTTAACAAGTAGGGGAGTCATAACTAATATTACTTGCTCAGACCATTAGTTTCAAAGATGGCTCCCTATCATATTTCAAGAGAACCTGCAATATGCCAGACATTGTCAAAAAAACCCAAAGGAAAATACAGTCCTTGCTTCAAAGAGTTAACAGTGTTGAAGTAGTTAAAGTGGTAAAGAAAGATTTACTTATCTTTCATTGCAGCCTACATTCTGAGGTCGTAGAGTACAGCAGACCTTCATACACAGGAATCTTTCTCTCCTGGCTCCCAACACAGGGGTTATTTGGGTGGCTGAAGCTGATCTATGACGCCAGTGATTGGCTGTGCTGCAGGCTGGGATGGGTTTCAGGCAATCAGTCCTTTGGGAAGCGGTTGGCGCTTTCATGGGGTGGTGCCTCCGGTGCCGCCGGAGCGCCGCCGGGCACAGCGGTCCCTGTCCATGGTGCTGATCACCTCGGGCTCCTCCCGGGCTCCTGCTGCCGTAGGCGGCAACGGCGAGAGGGGGGAAGTAGAAATAATAGTTTTACTGGAAAGTCAGCGAAATTATGGGGTTTAAAAATGTCTAAATTAATTTTAAAATATTTCATATTAATTATATTCTACATATAGCAATTAATAATTAATATGGTAGAATAAATATTAACATAATTTTAATGTCCCAATTTGTATGTTTTGAAATTACACCACAAAAGCTGCCTACAAATTACAAAAAGAAGTTAACAAAATGAAGAAAATTCATAAACGAAGACAAATGCCTTTCAGATTTCTTCCATACACTGATATTTTTGATTACTCTAAGCAGAGAGGAAGAAATTGCATTTTGAATATGTATATGCAAATTCATTTTAAACCAGTATATAAGCATAAAACGCATATATTGAAGCACTAAGTCAGAGTCAAGAGGCAAGTGGGAAGGGATACTGAGTTTCAGAAGAGCCTCTTGTTTGTTGAGATCAGTTTCAGGAGTTTTGTATGTAAAAATCTTCTTTTTATATGGTTTGAAAGTTACTTCAGGTTTGCTGTCTTCTGCTAAAGCACACAAGGTCTTTTTCTTGTTCTCATTACGCCTAACAGCTCTAGGATGGATAGCCTGTATACCACAGAGCATGTAATAAATAATGAATCACTTTGAAACATTGCTTTCGTGAAAAGTCACATACAAATATGATGTTTACTTGTAATTTGTTTAAGTTATAAAAACACTAGCTGAAAGGGTGACTTCCCAATAAATCTGCTAGAGTACTGGGTAATGAAGCCTAGCTTCTTTTCTTTTCTTATTTTTTTTAATTTTTCACCTTGGCTAATTTATGAGCCCTTTCCAAAATCATGCTCCAAAGCACATTTTTAGTAAATTCCCCAAGTGAAATGCATCTATGGAATTGTCACCAGGTTCACTTCAATTTTTAATATCACTTTTCCCAGTTTCAAGTTCAATGAACAACAAATCATAGAAAAATAACGGCTCTCATGCTATTTGCATTTGCCTCCGGAATGTGTCAAAGCATTAATACCTTAAGGATTAGTTCACAAATGTGAACTCAGTTATTTATATTTTTTTCATAAATAAAGCAATAGAAGTAATTATTCTAATTAAAAAATGAATTCATCCAAACTGCCAAGGAAAGCTGTTCTGATAGTGTCAGTTCCACCACTGCTTTAGTAACAATTAATATTTTAAACTACTTAAGCTTCTTACAGATCCACAAACAAGATTAGCAATGCTATGGAAGCTTCCTTCTTTCTTGTTCTGCTATGTTCTGCAGGAACCATAGATTTTTAAAGGTCACCTGCTCCTTTCCTTGAGTACAAGATCAGCAACTGGCAGCAATTATGACTATTAAGTGTGTCTTTTGACACACAGAGAACCCAGAATGCCTTGCAAATAGTACCAAGAGCCCAAGAAGGTAAGTAGCTGTGGGTACAAGGTTTTCTGGCCACGATTGGCTATTCCAGTCCCAAAGTCTTCTTTCAAAATCCTCCTTGCTGTGATCAGATGCTCTTTTACCAAGTATCCCTGTCTCACAACCTGGAATATTTTTTGTCATTTACACTCTGCTTTGCAGACCAAGGCTCCTGTGATAAATCTATGGCATTTTGGGACTCAATTTTATCTCTCTAATTCACCATTTTTTTAGGTCCTAATCCAAATTTGACTGAAGTCAGTTACAGTAATTCTGCCAGGCACTGGAGCAGTCCCCTTGAACTGGGATTATGCATTTACTGATACATAGGAAATACATCAAGACATTATTCAGAATTTTATTAATATGGATTTGTGTGCCAAATGCTTTCTGACTGCATTTAAAATACTAGCACTTAGATCAGAGAAACACAGAAATAAACAGTGCTTTTTGGCTGAAAGCATTCTCACAAGAAAGAGGAGCTAAGACGTTTTTGTCCACAGTTAATAAGTTTTCAGTGAAAGCATTTTTTAGCTTTGACTTATTAGTTTACTGTGGTTCTGATTTAAAGAATTTTGTAAATCTGGTAGTGGAACCGCTGAAATCTACAGGATTACTCTGATTAGCAATTAGTTATCCATAGGAAGACCTGAATTGCTGAAAGCAGAGCCCAGTTACTAAATAGTGGCAATGGACACCAAACCAAAGAAATAATATTTGTTTTAAATAGATTTCATCACAGACATGGTAAACAAGATACTTGTATGTAAGCAGCAATGACTGAAACAAATTACAAAATGATAAACACAAAAAAAGGAACTATGTTTTGCGTCAAATACGTCTGTGCACAAAGGCCTACACAATGTTCAGGCAGTGTCTAAGTTTTACCAAAGACCTTGAACTGAGGTAAATATTTTTATATTCCATCTTTAAAAATGTCGAGGTTATCATGTTAATCCAGTTGTCTTCCCATTCTGTTCCAAATCCTTTGAAATTACTGTATGATTTCAAAAGGAAGACTCTTGTCTTGAAGTTAGAGGTGCTTTTTTTAACCCCATCAATTTCAACAAACTTGTTCTAAAACAAGCAGAAATACTCCAGTCAGCTTCAACCAAGTGTTATGGTACTGTGTTGGACAACATTTATGAATGTGCACTAGTAAATGAAAAAAATACAAACCAATGTAATTCTGTGAAGTTTGAGGTTGCTTAGCAGTCATAAAATAATAACCTGTTGGTAAAAAGGACTGTCCTGGTGAAACTGGACGGTATTTCAGGCCAGAAGTATTGGCTTTGTGAACCTTGTCATTAAATGGGCAAGTTTTCCAATTTGATACTTTTACATAAATTCAGGACATCTTTAATGAGTTTTAACTACTGTAGAGCTTGCAGTTGAACTGCATCTTTATAAACTCCTATATACTCTGTCTAAGATTATTACTAACCCAATCCCCCCCACCATCTCCTTCACATTCCTCCAAGGATATATCTACTATGATATTATTTTCCCACACTAATTACAAACCCTGTTTACAAATCCCTTGTAGAAGTAGATGTGCTTATAAAATTATCTTCTATCAGTTGAAGCTGATGAGAAGAATGATTTCAAAGGGGATAAAATCAGAATCATTTTACTGTTTGTTTTCTTTTTGGCTTCAAATACTATCTTAAGTTCTCTGGCTTAACAGTAGTGAAATGATACATTTTCCATTTTTATTCAGACAGCTGATTTAATTTGAAAAGACCAAATTGCATTTCTCATAGATCACTTATAAATTAGATCACAGCATTCAGAAAACAGCTCTGAATTGTGCCCTGATGGCTGTATGCAGCTCGTTGGTCGCTGAGAAGCTGACACTTTTTTCCTTTTTTTTAGTGTAAGTAGCTTTTACAGTAAGGATTACAATTTTGGTTCTCCTCTGTTCACCCATGCACTTTGTCTTGTGGGTGCTTTTTAAGACATCAGTAAGCAAGTACATACTTCAATTTTCCTGAAGAAATGGAGCACCGGAGCAAGTGAACTGATATGGATGTTTGAAGAGACACTGGATAACTTTAAAGGCAGAGTATATTTCAAACCTCTGCAGAAGACAGGTCTCATGTTTACTCTGAAAGCTTTAAAAGTGTGAACAAGCACAGAGATATCATGGTTTAATAGGTTACTGTCTGTCAATGCCTGACCATCTACATATGCCTCACTTTCATTGCCTTTCATTCTGAAAGAAAACATGCTAGCTTAAATCACATTTTATATGATTTTCGCAACAAGCTAAGCATGTATAGACTTTAATTACACTTCTGTAACTATTATACAGGAGATCCGTAAATTGTTCTGGCAAGGGTTCCATTAAAAACTAATTTGAAGTTGATATATATTTTTTCTCTCTCAATATTTTGAAATTGGCTGACACTAGTTTCAACTTTTTTATTATTATAGACCATGCACATAGCAACAGATGAAATCATTGCCCAGATAGGGTCATCTGACTTACGCTGTGTGGATATTTCAGTTATACTACTCAAAAACTACTGCTGTTAAAAAAAAAAAAAAGTTTGATTTATCTATTCCTAAAATCCTCACAGAATCCAATCAATATTTTCAGATTTTCCCTCAAGAAATCATTGATTCTTTAGCTAAAATGTATAGGCATGAGTGAAGAGAAATTCAGTCCAACCAGCACCGGCTTGTGAAATACCAGTCTACCCAGTGCCATAGAGAAAATTATTTTATACTGTTTAGGATCAGTTACTGGTAGTGATGCCTGAAGGCCAGTTTTTCACATTGCCCTCACTAGATGTTTCCAAGGAAATTCCCACGGTTAAATCTCAATGGGATTTTCCTAAAATTTTTTGCCAGTTCCTACTTGGTCAAAATGATGCACTGAAAATGATCACAGGGTTTATTTAAACATGTCTACAGAAAGAACATGAGCACTATACCTTTTAATAACAGTAGCATTTAAAGTAAAGTTTATACAGTATCTTTGGATCATAGTTAACAAAATACAATTTCTGTGTGGTTTTATTTAGTGCCATTTTTATTACATTTTTTGCTTTTAATTCAGTCTGCTTTCTGATTTCTTAGTAGAAGGTGGTATCCATGGATCCATAAAAAGTGTATGTGAAGTTCACAATGAGAAAGAACTGGTCATCAGAGGCTTTACCAAAACTTTTCACAGATTTCCTCTAAAGACTGAAGTCCCATCAGAGGAAAGATTGAAACAGCATGAAGCCGGGTGGTTGGGCTTTTTTGGTGAAGGTACAGAAGCGCTTTTTTGTAAATTCTCCTAAAACTGCCTTTCTAAAGCTCTCCATGCCATCACCAAAAAAATTCCTTCCTAAACTAAATTTGAAAACTTAACGTTCTTGGAATACTTTCTCAGTTCCTACTTTTTTTTCCAATACAGCAATAGGAAATTGCCTAGTAAATAATGGACAATTTGAATTCAGGCAGATTAATGTAAAGCCCTCATGACTGGCACTGCAAGGCTAAGTAGCAGAGCGTAAACAACACCTGAGAGTGGCTTAAACTCATCTGCTAGTCTTTGCTTTTTCTTGCATCCCTTTCAGTTCAAACCCAAACTTAGGACTACAAGCCATCTTCAGCATGGGTTAAGAATATTCATATAGTCAGTAACAGCTCCAAAAATGTTTCAGAAACTGCTCCCCCTCCTTTGCTCTTTCTCTTTGTGCCAGGCTCTCTCTTTGCTGTGATATGGCACTTGATTGTCTCCAAGGTTTGCAAACAGATCTGTGGCCCACTTCTACATCAGTTTACGCATGTCACTGTGACTTCATTTGCTGGGGTAAAGCTCTGGCACCCTGCATTCACCACGCTCCTCTTGTCAGCTTTGGGTTATATTTGGATTTCTGTTTCCCGCGTGGATATGAAGTACGAATGTGGTTTCAAGGTCATAATGCCCACGTAGGCATGCTCCTTGCCTTCTTGGGTATGTGATTGGTCACCAACACACTGTAAGTCGTCACACAATGCAAATTATAAATGGCAGAAAAGCTAGCCTAGCTGAGGGTGTTTCTATGCCAACTGTCCACCAGTTCAAAGGCCTTTTGCTGTAAGCTTGATGAATGGTGGGTCTCCATTCAGACAGATTTATTGCTCAGGGATAGATTTCCCCAGAAATCCGATAAGCATTTGAATCAGCTTGATCTTGTTTAGTTCAAGGCACGCCAAAGGAAGGTGGATCCTTGGTTTGCCTATTCCCCTTTGTTGGTCCGAATGCAGTCTTTTTTAAAATTCAAAAGAATGACAAGTATTACTTCCGAACAGCTTGCCAAATAGCTATTTTGCATGATTTCCTATATTAAGAATCACTAATTTGTATTATATTTTATCTCATTACAGTTATTTTATTTTGCTTACTCCTCTTGTTGTTCAGTGATGCTGATCAACAATGCAGAAAAGCCTAAAGGAAAATACGTAGTTTCTGCATCAGGGTCTTCACTTTACAATACGTTTGTATAGCACTTATTGCAGTGGAGCTTTGATGTGACTGGCTTCTGGGAACAACTGGCAATATCAACATTAAATAATGATAATAACACACAACTTCAAAACTTGCTTCATTTTAATCATATGCTCAGTATAGTTCAAATACAACAGTTCACCATAAAGCAGTGTATATCTTCGATCTGATTAACTCTTATTTACACTAAAGTAAGACAGGAATAACACAATACAGATGGCGTAAGAGAATGAAAAAAATTGAACACATTCTATTGTCTCTTTCAGGACCTTAATTTCAAATTTTTTATGACAGCTTTCTTACAACAGGTGTTGAAAAGCAGTTCAGGTTGCCTGAAATTTCTCACAATAAAAGCCTTACTTTTAGTTGCATACAACTTTGCCAGGCATCAGGCGACCAGCTGAAATTTTTCGCACCAGATGTCTGACTTAGATTGGATATTGATTTTCTTTTCTTCAGCATTTCAGTAAAAACAATATTAGTTGCTTCTGAGATCTATGTAAACACTGAATAAAGCAGCAACAGAAATTGACTGGAGCTATATTTTAAATATATAAATCTGTACAAAAATGCTACCTATTTCCTTAGTGTGTTCTGTAGATAAAATTATCTGTATTTGTGAAGCACTAATACTCTGCACTGCAGAAACACCTGGAGAAAATCACCAGTTTTGTTTTCATTGCAAAGTTGGAATGAAGTGTAATGTGCAAGGCCACACAATTAATGACAAAGATAAATAGAAATAGTAAAGATTTACTCTTATTCAAAGAGACGGGCATCTCAGGGAAAAAGTAGTATGTGATTATGCAGTTAAAGACTATCATAAAAAGTACGTGGACAAGAGAACTGTATCAAGAATTCACACACAGTCTTAACTGCTTTTCTTATGTTTTTAAGCACTAAACTTTACAGTCTTCTCATTCTGTACCATTTTTTTTTATACTATAGACTGACAGAAACTATGGCACGCTATTAAACAACATGTCACGTGTAGTATTTGCCACAGTAGGAAAAAAAAGCTGTTTTGTTGACATTTTATCCACCTTACTATCAAAAGAGTCACATCAGTAATCTACACTGCCTGGAATCCTGGAAGCTCAGAACTGCAGCTGTATCCATATCTTCCCGCTAGGTAACCGGGGACTGTTAATACCCATCAAATATATCTTCCAAAAAAGCTCTCATCCAGGTGGCTTTTCTGAGCTGTCGAGCAAATGGATGGATAATTTCTTTGGGGACTCCATAGTTAAGAAAGAAACTGCAGAGGGAACCTAAGATGGATGCTGTCCCAAAACCCACACACTGATCGAGAGGCCCCTTTTTAGAATAATTCTACTATAAACCTTTCTGTACCATCTGTCTCAGGAAAGCTTTTATTACAGACCTTGAACTAAGCTGTAGTAAAAGCTTTCTTACTAAGGGAATGCTCATCAAAACCCTGCTGTTTTTTTTTAAGGAAGCTAGTGGGTTTTTTTGAAGTAACTCTGTAAAGCAATCTTAGAAAATGCATAATTGAAGTATAGTGCAAAATGCAGGCAAAATTTAAACATACAAATCTATCAGAAAATAGAATTTTACCTCAAAGGTATATTTAGCCAGCTAGATATTGATTCTTTGCAGGTTTTACATCGTGACTTAAACCTGTGGCTTCTCGAATACTGTGACTCACAGTCTTTAACATAGATATTGACTGGGGTAAGACTTCAGTTTCTGTTCCTCACATTTCAGACTCCTCTGAAAGACCAACTAGCAGGAAGCATTAAGAAAAAGAAACTCAGTGGCAGGTTAGCCTGACTGGCCCTAAACAGATGTTTTTATTTTGATCAGCTCCAGGAGTTGTATTCAGGGTGACCTTTTTCTAAGCAAAGTCTCAGTGATGGACATCGGTTTAAAACACAAAAATCTTTACTGTTACCAAGAGGGAATTCAAATAACTATATGTGGGCTCAAGGAATCTTTGGAAATATTCTAACATCTTTGCTTAAAAAAATTACAGATATTGTACATGAAAGCTAACTTCCATTGCTTCCACAAAACATTCCTCAATAGCTGTGTAATGAAATTAAGGAGGAAAGAGTACCAGATACAGCTGCATAGCAAGGACTGGTCAGAAAAGTCAAAGCTCAAGTTAAGCAATCTAATTTGGGATAAAAAACTGTGTTCTGAAACAATCTGAATAAGGACCTGTACCTTTAGCCTTCTGCTCCTTGACAGGTATCCTGCCTCTGCACAAACTCTCCACAAAAATATTCAAAGGTTTTGACTGCCACTGAAATAAACATTCATTTTAATATTTGGAAAATGGCCACAAAAAAAAGAGGATTTGAGGCCACTTTCTGGTAGTGGAGTAAATCTCCAGTGCATTCAGCAACTTAGTTTGAATTGTTCCAGGTTTGCACTGTGGCTGATTAAAGTAAAACCTGGCCCTTCATCAGTGTTTCATAAAGCCTAAAAGGTAAAATTGAGAGCTGGGTAGCCCAGTGCACGATGAGCCCTTGGAAGCTTGCAGCAGGCAGCAGTGAGGATGCAGGGTTATTTGCAAAACTTTATTTACCATTTCATCAGATTACTCTTCAGTGCTTCATACTGATTCATCTAACTTAACCTAAAATGAGGGATCTTCTGTCAGCCCACCCTACCTGTCAGCTTTGGACTGCACCACTATGGAGTTATCAAGTCTACTGCTGTCACTGTTCAGTGCAAGACTTTTACAAGGGGCAGAGGCAGCCCGTGGTGATGGACAGCCACGAACCACCAACAAGGACAGGAAAACTTGAACATGATTCAAGGGGACTAAATGCAAGCTTCTGAGTCAACTTTCTTGAATACGAAAACCAAGTTTTAAGATATTTCTTAAACAGTGGGTTTTCAAGCTATATTCTTTGAAAAAAAGAAAATTATGTTCAAATGAAGAATGATTGTTTTAGAAGCCACAAACTGCCAATGGACTGCCTCTTTGCTGGAAAAGATGACTTCAGTTCTAAGCGTTTTGATAGCAGAAGTAATTATCTTTGGAAATGTGGTCAGGTCTAGTATGAAATCTGCCTTGTAGTTGCAGTTAGTGTCTCTGTCACCATAGCACATCTTTTCCTAAGAGCCATAAAATTTACTGTTACTCATTTGTGCACACCCTCAGACACCATGAGAACTGAGCTTCGTGTATGGCTGTGGTTGATGGATGCTGTTGGGGTGCAGCTGACAGAATGCAGACAGGGATACAGTGCAGCAGGGTCCTTTCCCAAGACAAAGCACCAGAAAACTACCTGAAATAGTGATACTGGAGGAGCAAAGAAGAGATAGTAAATTATTAAATCAACTAATGCTCACACCTCACCAAAATTATTGTCTGTCTTTCCAAGCTGAGTCCAGGTGAAGGCAGCTTCAAAACCCAAAGCCATATCAGCTCAAGGTGCCTATAACTTAAATGAACACTTTGTGAAAGAATGTATGATTCAGCTTATTTGTGGTTAAGTAACCACAGGAGTAGATACACATGTAAGGTAAAACTTGGCCAACGCAGTTGATTCATTGGGCGGAAGGTTGCAAACGATTCCTGAGTATCAAGGAGATAAAACTTGTCAAAAGAGGCTAAACAAATAAAAACTAACAAGTTTTCAGGATTCATAATGAAAAACAGGGGTTAATTAGGTCCACGAAGTACAACCAGAATTTGTTATAGTCTTCAATGAAGACCGAAGTTGGGATTTAATCTAAGAATTTATTTATTTATTTATTTATTGCCATTGGTTAGAATTTTTTTTAATTTGCCTAAGATAGACTTTGGCTAACACTTTCCCACAGAATTTTCCATTCTTTGTGTTGCCATGACTTCTTTCTCTGTATTAAGCTGGAGGAAAATAAACTAAAATGTAATTAAAATTTTCTGTGAATTTAACACCCATTTTAGCATCCAAGTATTTTCTGTCACATTTTAATTGTTGGAACTTGTTTATTTATTCCTAGTAGAGACACATTCACAGAATCATAGAATCACAGGGGTTGGAAGGGACCTCTGGAGATCACCTAGTCCAACCCCCCTGCCAGAGCAGGGTCACCTAGAGCAGGTTGCACAGGACGGCGTCCAGGTGGGTTTTGAATGTCTCCAGAGAAGGAGACTCCACCACCTCTCTGGGCAGCCTGTTCCAGTGCTCTGCCACCCTGTTTCCCAGCTCTCTGACTTCTACTTCTTATTTATATTGTGTTTACTTATGAAAGAGTTTCTGTTTAGAAGGCACCTTGATGCTCCCCTGTGTCTGAAATGTGTTTCTGTTGCCTTTTACTGGGAGGAGGTTTTTACTGCAGACTCACAAAGCAAACATGGCTTCACTAGCGTCACTCAATAATCCATGAGATTGGCTGACAAAAATAGTAACATTTCTAACCTTTAATTCTTTGGCCACCTTTATTTGGGCTTCTTCAACCGAGCCCAGGGACTTGAAAGCAGTATTACGCACACAACTTATGAGCGTGCAATCATAATTTACATAATGTACATAATAAATGGCCGGGGCTAACACGCTACTTGGCATGACACGCTCAACAGTCTGTGAGCAGGCAGCCGAAGCTGCTCTGCTGGCCAGGAAGTTGGCAAACAGGGAGGAAAATGCCAGCCCTTGGGTCAGTCCCTGCAGTGGTCTGAGCTTTGCTGATTTGCCACCTTCCTCCTCTCTGTGTTCACGTTTTCCCACATTGTGGTTTTCCTTTTGAGTCTAGGATGATTTTATATTTTTGACTTTAAATTAGTTCTTTTACTAGTCTTGGTTCTGTACTCCTGTGGGCTTTTTATTTCTACTTTTCCATCCTTCATGAGCCAATGGCCCGTGTTACCTGCATCTCAAGAGCTGACAGTGACTGCTACAGCTCAGCATGAACTTCCCTTTGTAAAAATTGGGACAAGGGCACGTGTGGGTCCTCTTTGCACGTGTACTCTTACTCTCAGCACTTAAAGGCTCATTGTCAAGCATCATTTGGAGACAGAGAACAAGAGTCCTTTCACGGGAAAGCTGATATTACCAAAGATCTGCAGGTGAGATTTATAAGAGTCAAGGCGAAAAGGGAGAACCCTAAGAATTACCTGCCCTGCAGCTAGGAAATGTGGTGCACGTTCAGCTGGGTTTGGAAGGGAGCTGTGGGGAAAGATGGTCCTCACTGGCCCCGCTGGCACCTGCCTTGGCTTGGTGCTTGCTCGGTGATAGGCCCAAGGGTGGTGCGGGAAGGGTGCCAGGGAGGGCAATGAGAGCACAGAGCCCAGCTTCCCTCTCCTTCCTTCTGCTCTCTCCCCTTCCTCCAGCCCTCTTTTCAGCATGTCTCTTTTCAGCAGCTCTTTCTTTTCCTCCTCTTTCCCGTTGGTTTGGCGTGATCCTGTTCCTTCCTTTCTCCCCCTCATTCCCTTTTCTTTTCTCACCCCAATTTTACTTCCTAACCCTGTTTCCCTGCCATGACACGACAATCACTCTCCCTTGAGTCATCCTTACTTCCCCCCAACGTCCCCTAGCACTCTGACGTCTTTCCCCCTTCCTCCCCCCAGCTCTGACGGACGCGGTCCTCTCACCCCACTCAACCCTCCTCCTTTATAAAGGGATTTTCCTCTTTTTAATCCACGAGCCCCCCGTCGCAGCCTCAGCACCGCCGCCACCGCGGGCGAAGAGACGATCCTACCTTGGCGCTCCGGCTTCCCCTCCGCCCCCCGCCCCCCCCCCCAAGAGGGAAAACCCCGGGAGGGGACAAAGACCCCCGCGGCTCAGCCCCGACACGGCCCCGCGGGATGGGCGCCCGTGCCCCGGGGGCTGCGGGGC
>VFFE01006712.1:626687-756704 GCA_008921705.1 Burhinus oedicnemus
GGGCGGGGGTGCGCGGCCGGCGCGGCGCCTCCGCGGAGCGCGGCGTGCGGAGCCCACCCCTCCCTTCCCCCGGTAGGTAGGGCTGGCTCCGCGCAGGGCTCCGCGCAGAGATGCCGCGGAGCCGTCGGGAGCGCGGACGGGTGTCGCCGGCGTGGTTGCGCGGCAGCGATCGGGGCGAGGGGCTGGGAGGGGGCTCCGGGAAAGGCTGGGTACGGGGCAGCCGCTGCTTGTGTCGCCAGGGAGTTTTCCCCCCGCTGTAGTTCGTATATCGTAAGGTTTCTGCCGTTCGACAGCTTTTAAAGCTTTCCGTTTACTTCTCAAATGGCGAACCAGAATAGATTAATACTTGTAACGCTGGACAATTAAATGTTGCAAAAAAGAAAGCGCAGATTTTTAAATATGGGAGGTGATAGAGGAAAAGACTCAGCATTCCAACACAGAGACCCAGAAGATGTGTTTTGCTGTTGTAGTTATTGCTTATCCTTAGTTCTTTTATAAGTTAAAACAGTTTCGTGGCTTGTCTGCTGACTAAACAGAGACTTTTATAGTAGCGCACATGGCCAACATCTTCTATTCTATTCCATGTACCAAACTATTTCTTGACTGACGAGTTCCCAGACGCTGGGGTCTTGGTGACACTAAAATAACTCGGTGCTCAGTAACTGATTTCTAAGAATCGCGTAGCTTTCAGCCATATCATTCGTCTCCCATTGTAATCGCAGGTTACAATTGTTGCTTGTTGCTCCACAGGCATTTTAATTGGCATATGAACTTAATTACATCTGAAATACTCATTTCATAAATTCACCAGAATAGTCTCTTTAATAACCATCTGCACTTTCTTGCTCTGCTGATTCTAAAAAGCATCTTACCAGGTTTGTTAAAAGCAGACGTATTACTGCATTCTCTCCAGAGGTCTTCTTAATGAAATAGCGATCAAAGAAACAGTCGGGACTTCAACATGGCTTTCCATGTGGAGGGGCTGGTGGCCATAGTTGTATTCTACCTGGCTATCCTGGCAGTTGGGATATGGGCTGCTTGGAAAACCAAGAACACCGGCAGCGAAGGAGATCGCAGCGAAGCTATTATAGTCGGTGGAAGAGACATTGGCTTGCTAGTTGGTGGATTTACAATGACCGGTATGTAAAAAACAACCTTTTTTTTCCTTTTTTTTTTTTCTAGCCAGCGTATAACTTGTCAGTTTTCCATCTGAATGAATTGTAATCTGCATGTTGAATAATGCAAAATGGAGAAAATATATATACTTTTTTTCCAATTGCTAATAACATTTCTTAGTGAACAACCAAATGTAGCATCTATATAAAAACAACAAATATTTTAAAATCATACAGGAAGAATATATTATATTTCTTATTCATTGCTTTCATATTCATCTGTAGATCAGATATGTTTGGACAGAACCATAGAATTCATATAGATTAATAAGAAATCCAGTTTTAAAATAACTGTTATTGTTGTTAAAGCCATCCAAATTGGTGAGTTATTTTTGTTTAATCTGAGTAAACAAAAGTTTATATGCAAAAAAATGGGGCTGGGGGGAGGTGTAGCACCAATTAAGAATAAGTTTCTAAAACAAAATTGGTATAAATCCAAACTTGTAATTTCACCGATTTCAACAAACTTACTTTGTAGATTCTTTTAGCTTCTTTTGTAGCAGTTTGACAAAATAATACATTACTGTGAATAGTAATATCAGTAGGAAAAGCCTGGGTGAAAGAAGAGTTCTTCACTAATTTTTTAAGCAGTGCTGTCTGACTCCCAGAGCCAGTCAAACCAGGTGTCTTACCTGGGTAAATAAGATATTCACAGTATGGTCCAAAATCTCCAGTCTTACAGCTAGCATATGGGATTGGAATAAAAATGCATTATAAGAAGAGTGAATTGGCCCACCACTTTTATTTAAGCAATTTAATTTTTAAGCATGCTCCGTTGGTTGGTGGGTTTTTTTACAGTATTCTAAATCCCATTCAGGCAAAGTCCTTTCAATTGCCAAATTGGATTTATCAGGTTATATTTATGTTTTGCTGTTTTGCCCTGTTCTGGTTTCACAATTATAAGGAAGAAACAAGTAAAAACTTGGGCCAAAATTCTGTGTTCTTTAATCAAGAGAAATTCCTATCCCCTTGCAGTGGCATTTTGCTCATTCAAATACTGAATATTGAGTAAAGAATGTTTGTAAAAGTTAATAAAGTTTGAATACAGGCAGATGTTCTACTTTTAGCACTTTGCTGTAATTTACTGTATCCGTGTATCCATTGGCTACTGAAGCATCAGATAGGACGAGGTTCTGCTCATAGCAAGAGCTGGTTTGACAGCTTTCTGCTGAATGACATGTTTTCAGGAGCACTGAAACCAGAATATTTTGTAGAGATATTGCTTGCCACAAAACTGTAATCACTAGATCCGTGGAGTGGAGACGAAACAAGACATTCCCCGCGAAAGTGGTTATGATGAACAGCTTTGCCTGTGGAAGAAGACACAAATTCTGGTCTCTTTAATCCTATTTTACAGGAGTATTTTTCATCACAGCTGAAGCAGAGATGAGACTTGGACTGAGGCTTCCTGTATTGCAGGCAATTTCTATAGCCACCACAATTCACACCCACACATGCTCATCCCGTTTCATGCAACTTCTAGAGAGGGCATAACGTATCATCTCTGCGGAAGAATATTAGACCGCTCCTAAAGCCTAAACACTCCTGGATTTTGTACTATTAGGGTTCACATATTTTCTCACCTCTGCCTTCTGTAAATATGGCAATTAAATCTTGAAATGGCAAGTAAATTACACTTTCAGTTTTGGGGAACCACGCTTGGCACACAAAGTTAGGTGTGGGCACAAGTCTACTGAATCAGGGTTTGTTCTGAGTTTTGGCTCGGTGAGGGTGATTGGGATGCTTAGTTTGTAAAGCCGTAACAAAATAATTGCAAAGGTAAGCTGATCAAAACCTGCACTAGTTTTTACTAAATAGTCACATTATTCAAGGGCATATTTGCTTCTTTGATAATGATAGGTGCAGATTTTGCACCTGAAAACCACGCCTCCAGAGATACATGGCTATTCCAACATCGTGTTTATATTTTACAGCTTTAATTGTCTAAATATGAATTAAAAAGCAAAGCTTATCCCATAAAAGGAAAACAAGAAATTTTTAAAGATCTCCAGAAAGGATATTGTTCGTATGGACACAAAGTACTTTGGGTTATGCGATTCTGTCTTTTTGCCCAAGACAAACACTACCATGTTCCATGGGTATCGGCTACAAAAACAGTAGCAGTTTCTGGGGCTACTTTGTGGGGAGGATGACAGAACTCAGCCTATAAATTTAAAATCAAATTCAGAGCATAGGGACCGACTCAAGATTCCTAAGTAATTATAGTTGATATTCTAAACGGCATTTAAAAGCCTTTAAACAAGTGGACACCCTATGAATAATGGCTGTGGACATATTTGGATGTATACAATGATCCTGAAGAAGCAGGTGTATCAACAACCTACTGAAACACCTAAACACAAACCCTGTTGAAGGCTGAGCGTGTCTGTAATTATTAAAATAGGAAGAATGAGAAGCTTGAATTGGGGATGAATCACAGCAGCTCATATTAAAATGAGCTAACATAGTACCATAGTAGACACGCCTTTAATCTGTGTATCATTTTTACATAATTATAGTTAAAATGTTGCATTAAATATTTGCATTTCTTAATTTTGGAGTGAAATTCTTAGGAAGTGGTATCTGCAACAATCCTAAGTCTATTCTGATTTCAGTGACTGAGTTTAAACCCCGAAGGAAATATTTGAGGTGACATAATCAAATGCTTACAAACACGACCAAAAAGGTAATTATCTATTGATGTAATTTATTCATGTTAGTTGGATGGAGCTACGTATCCTTCCACAAGAAAAAAAGAAATATTATAAAATTCTATTTTTTTGTAATCCTTAGGTCAGGATTTTCATTTTACAGAACTTGATGGGTTGATTCAATAATTTGAGTGGTCAGACAAGGGATCATTCACAAAGAAGTGCCAAAAAAAATCTGATTTTCTGTTATATATCAATATATATAAAGAATTCTGAGATAATTTCTGTGTTCCTCATATGAACTAGGAGCAGAAACGCACTCCATATCCTCAGTATCTGCCTGATCATTTTTTAAGGTGCTTGTTTTAAATGGATGTTGGTATTTGCTGCATTTTTTGGTCCTTCAGACAGCAGGCAAAGAGAGGATTAAAATAGATTACCACATGAGTGTTTCCATAGATTATTAAATTTTATATTCCTTTTGTCAGATTTAGAAAAAAAAAGAAATTCACCAAAAAAAGTATTAAACTAACTTTAAATTGTGGCTTAGCAAACTGAGGATCAGAAAATTAATATCTAAGGTTGAAATCCCATCCTATCATACCCCATTATTTCTTTTCTAATGTGTTTACTGATGTCAACGTACACACTGACTACCCATTCACCCCCTCAGAAAAAGCCATATAGCACCTTCCTAGAGCTCTGGGGTCCTTGGCAGATGTTCCAGAACAGTGCACAGAGAAATTGATCGGCAGCTATTTTTCAAACCCCAATCCAGAAATCAAGAAATAAAATTGAAAATAAGTGTTAAATCCTCCATGACACCGTACCCAGCAATACCTGTCTGCAGGGCATGGTTCTTGTCCCCAGCCAGAGGAGGGCAATGGCCCCTGCAACATTGCACAGAAGGGAAGTCGCCTTCCCCCCTCCAGAAGAAAATAAGGGAGCTAGGGCATAGCGCCCAAGTGCCCCTTGGAGGACACCTGCCACCTCAGTGGCAACCCCAGGCATATCAATGCCAGGCGTTGAAGCCTCCTTGCACCATAGCTGCAGCAATGCTGGACAGCTGTCCTTGAATATGGGATATTATTCCCCATCTGGAAGTGGGTATTCTTCATGTAGAATTCATGCTTGTGCTTCTTCTAGGGAAGGAGACAAATACAAGTCTCTTTCTAAATTTTTACTTTTGTTATTGTATACAGGTGCTTACAACCTGTTTCATAAGTTTATGCTGCTTGAGACACAATAGGCAACACACATGCCAGATGGTGATGGACTCAACGGTCAATGGCTCAATGTCTGGGAGGAGATCAGTGACAAGTGGTGTCTCTCAGGGGTCCGTATTGGGACCAGTATTATTTAACATCTTTGCCAGGGACATGGACAGTGGGATTGAGTGCACCCTCAGCAAGACTGTCAACACCACCAAGCTGCATGGTGCAGTCAACCCACTGGAGAGTAGGGATGCTATCCAGAGGGACCTGGACAGGCATGAGAGGTGGGCCCATGCCAACCTTATGAAGTTCAGCAAGGCCAAGGGCAAGGTCCTGCACCTGAGTTGGGGCAATCGCAAACATGGATACAGGCTGGGTGATAAGTGAATTGAGAGGAGCCCTGAGGAGAAGGACTTGAGAGTGTTGGTTGATGAGAAGCTAAACATGAGCTGGCAGTGTGCACTCGTAGCCCAGAAAGCCAACCACATCCTGGGCTGCATCAAAAGAAGTGTAGCCAGCAGGTCAAGGGAGGTGATTCTGCCCCCCTATTCCACTCTCATGAGACCCCACCTGGAGTACTGCGTCCAGCTCTGGAGCCCCCAACATAAGAAAGACAGGACCTGCTCGAGTGGGTGCAAAGGAGGGCCACATAGATGATCAAGGGGCTGGAGCACCTCCTGTATGAGGACAGGCTGAGAGAGTTGGGGTTGTTCAGCCCGGAGAAGAGAAGGCTCCAGGGAGACCTTATAGCAGCCTTCCAGTACCTAAAGGGGACCTACAGGAAAGATGAGGGTAGATTTAGATTAGATACTAGGAAGAAATTCTTTACTGTGAGGGTGATGAAACACTGGAACAGGTTGCCCAGAGAAGTTGTGGAGGCCCCATCCCTGGAGGTGTTCAAGGCCAGGTTGGATGGGGCTTTAAGCAACATGATTTAGTGGAAGATGTTCCTGCCCATGGCAGGAGGATTGGAACTAGGTGGTTTTTAAGGTCCCTTCCAACCCAAACCATTCTACGTTTCTATGATTCTAGGACTCTGGTAACCGAAGTATCATAATCCCACCCACCTTAATTCACACTTTAAAGAGGCACAAAATCCCAAATATCTGATGACTTTTTATGTAGATTCTGTATCCCTGCTCTTCCTATCAAGGAACAGTGTTCACGCATCTTCTCCATGTAGTCCTACATGGGCATCACTCACCTCACGTCTCTGTAGTGCACAATAGATCTTGATACCCAAAAGTATCAATGACAGAGTTCCTTGGGTCACTTCTTTTGTTTCAGGCTTTCACTGCATGTGCATCCCTCATACAAGCCCATTATACTATTTCCAACAACAGAATGACCCATTCCTGTGCTTCAAAATGCTGAAGGGGGGACAATTGTAATGCTCTGGTTGCTGGAGATCTTTGTTTCTAAAGCTATGGTGTAATTTAGCATCGAGTTAAAAAAATTACCCTCTGGTAGTATTTGAGAGACATCTCAGCTAAGCGTAAAAGAATGGTCATTTAGACTTTCTTGAAATTTCTTTAGGAATTTTAATTAAATTTTCTTCATTTGTTTATCTCCAATTGTTTGTCTTAAACACAAAAGCGAGTTTGCTTGTATGATGGTGGATGCTGGGAAAATTCTGAAGAATGCTTAAGGAAATTAAATTTCTTACAATTGTGAATTTTTACACAGAAAGCCTGAACTACTCTTATATGAGAAGGCAAAGACTTCTGAGGCAAATCAAAACAGCATTACAAAAATCTAGTACTTGTAACGATCTGCCGGCCTTTGTTCAAACTACAGACCCAGATTCATAGAATTTACTCATTATACATTAGAGAAAATCAAGAACTTTTTGCATGGAATCTGCAAACAGGAAGAGATAAACTTTATTACATAATTTGTTATGAATTATTTTTGCAGATGTAATCAAAGTACATTTCTGTGTTGGAGATTTTCTTTCATACATACGTAGGTCCCAAATTTTCAAATAGAGAACCCTCCCTTCAAGGCAGAGAATTAATTCATTAAGGGTCTGAGGTTGGTATATTAAAAATACTGTTCATTCACAGAGAGATAAAATCAGAAATATTACAGATAGCACAGTCGAATTCTGGAATAGATCTTCATGAAGCACAAAAATAAATAAGTCAAAGTTTAGAACTCAAATAGTAGCACAAAACCATCACAGCCCTATATGGAAATACAGCATTTAGGGAAGTCAGAGTTTACTAAATGTGCTTCGTGTAGCCAAAATTTAAAATTTAGCAAGGTTTTAAGGGCATTTTTTTTCATGAAGGCCCTAGTAAATGATCCATTCATTAAACTCTTGTCTAATTTAAATGCTTTGGGTTTTCCCAGCTGGGGTGACTTTATCACTGTATGTTTATTGTTCTTCTTCAGAACCCCCCTTACATCTCTCCTTCATTTGGACTAACACAAAGAAAATGATAATGTGCTTCATTCCTTGTAAACAAGTAGTGGGGGACTCAGCCCTCACATCTTCACTGACTACACAGACACCTTGATGATTGTCTCAGTCCATTGGACTTCTTTTTCCATATGCTTAGGTTGTAAGTTTTTCAAATTAGGACTATCTTTTACAGAAGGTTGCCATGTCTGGCACTTGTATAGTACATATAATAAAAAAATAGCAATACTATAAGTGGTGACAATTTTATTCTATAATGTGGGAGGTTTTTTTTCTTTGTGCACATTAAAGACTTTTCCACCTCTTCTTTTTCAGCCACATGGGTTGGAGGAGGTTACATCAACGGGACAGCAGAAGCTGTGTATGTCCCAGGCTATGGTCTAGCTTGGGCTCAGGCACCTATCGGATATTCCCTTAGTCTGGTTTTAGGTAAGCAAAGAAATAAAGTAATAGTCTCTCATTTTAAACAGTTCTGATGACAAGTCCATCACTTGAAATGAAACAGCTAGGGTCTGATAAAAGGACACTGAGGTAAACCGGATCCCTTTTGCTGATAGGTTTGGCTTTTAAAAAGAAAACCAGAAAATCATTATAAATAGTTTGATATCTTCAGTCTCCTGAATGCCTCGGCAAGACCTATTTGATTATTACAACTGTAATGATCTATGGAGGTCACAATAAGAAAGGTTTTGGTGTGCGATTTTTTTTATTTATATATACTAAGTTTTATACATTCAGGTTTTCTTTAAATGCCTATATGATCTGCAACATGATAGTATCAGGGCACCTATAAATCTTGGAATTCAAGAGTGGCAAATATCCTTTCAAGTTAGGGAAGTGCTTATACCTTACAGATCTTCACCAAGCGTCTAAATAACTTGTCTAATTCTGTGTAGGAAGTCTGTAGTAGAACCAGTCTATTTCCTTAACATTGGACCACGCATCCTCTTAAATGGGGTACAAAACTCAAAATCACATGTCAAAATGCAAGTACACAATCCTACTATATGCAGGATCAGAGTGTAAAATACAGGCGGCATTATAATTTTTATTGCTGTGGCCTCTAATTCCTGAAATGTAGTCTCAGAACTTCCTTACTTTTCTTAAAAATAATAGCAATAAAAAATTTCTTACTGCGTCTCAACCACATGGAGCAGCTCACAACAAAAGTATTGCCTTGTGAGCCATGATGAATACACCAGAAAGTTGTCAGCTACATCCTCTCAGTTTGTGAACACATCATGTCCCTAGGGCAACAGCTGATGCAACTGTTTAAAAAGAATGCTGTTACAAAAAAGATGCTGTGTTCTTCATCTTCCATTAACGTGACTGGTGTATTAGCCTTTCTAAGAATACTTGGCCTCTCAGTCTATTTTGAGTCTTTTTTCATGGTCCTCCCACCTAGTCTGTCCCTTTGTTTCCTTTGATTGCTTATCCAGGTCTTCTTGCCCCTTTTATTTCTTCCTGTACAACTCGGTTGCCCTCCTGATTCCTTTTTCCCCTTGGAAATGCTTTCCTGTGGCCTGTCCTGATTCTTCACCCTTCCCTGGCAGAAACCTTTCCCATCATAGATACTCCTCTCTGGCATGTGTGGGGAGCTCCACTTCCAGTAGTAGTTCCCATCCCTGATAGCAGCTCTATTTCCTGTAAGGAAAATAATAATGGTAAATGTCTGCCTGGAGATCAGTTGATGTCATTATGAGGTCATGAGGGTCACCATCCATTGATGTCATTAAGTGATCGTTAGGATCGTAGCCACAAGCATCTTCCTCACCCTTAGCCTCTGTAGAATTCACACAAATTAATAATAGCCAAGAAGGGGTTGAGTTAGCCTCTTCCCTCATTTCCAGCTGTTTTTGAAGATATCCAGACGTTTTTTCCTGGAAATTATCATGGCTACTGCAGGGAAGAGAAGTCTGTATCATGTGATTATATATCTCTCTGCAGAGCACAGAGGAAAGCCTTTCTGTGGCATGATCTATACGTGCAGGTTTGTGAGGAGGAGTTGTTTATCCTTCTTTTAAAAAAAAGAAACAAACAACAGAATTATAAATATAAAGCTAGAAGAAATATTACTGCTTCAGACTGGAAGGATTTAAGATTGATATAATCTCCCTGTTAGTTCAATGTTGTGCTGCATCCACTTTTCCTAATTTTTCAAGTAATTTAATTTTAACGTTTAGAATATCTCTAATTTCCTTTGACAGATGCTTGAATGTCCTAATAGATTATAACACCAGTAACTCTTGTTTTCTTCTTTTAGCTGTCTTTTGTAATGATGACAAAACAAGTAGAATAGGAACAGGATCCATGACCAATCCAAGAATAGTTAAAAAATGCTGGAGTTTCTGCATCCAAACAACCTGCCTAAAGGCAATGTTACCATAAGCAGTATGAATAAATTGTGGTTGGTAAGCCAGTTCAGGGGACTTAATGAAATGAAGAAATACAAGTGATATATGGCAATACATAGAAATGTGACAAATCTGCTGTACAATACAATTAATACATTACATATCTTGTGACGAAGAACCTAACTAAGGGTCACCAAATACTGCACAGTGAATTTTATTGGGAACTGACTGATTTTCCAGGTTTCTTTATTGTACCTTATATATTGCATTTGAGCAGTTTTACTGTGGTAGAAGTCTACTTAGTTATAGTCATGTGCAGAACTCAACTACACAGGTTTCCATACAAGGTGTCTTTCAGCTTTCCAGATGTATGTCCTTTTTTTTCCCTAGATGGAAAGAATTTGAGGACCATACATTAGAAAGGTGTGGCCTTTGCACATTTATGTACATATCCAGCCCATATGCCAGCCAGGCAGAGCAGAATTTCAATCCATCAAAATTCCTGAACGTGCATAAATGACATAAGTGTATGACAAGTGTTATGGGAGCCTGACACCTGCAGAGCCCAGAAGGAATCTGACCTACTCTGCAGGTGTAGTAAGGTTGATTTAAGCATACATAACAAGTCTGAATTGTCCTGAAACAATCAGATTTGTTGTGTGTGCACTAAATCATATGTGAATTCATGTTGCTGACCCAGGAATCCCAGACAGTTTTATTTTTTGAGTAGGGCCGTGTGAAAATTCATGCTGGATTCTGGTCTAGGAATGAACAAGATTGCGTAGAAAAGGCATTCCCTTAGGCTGATCCAAAATTAGACAAAACTCTGACAGCATCCGTAATGGCAGATTAAGTAAACTGAACCAGACAAAATAGGACAAACTTATTTTTCATCATCAGACCATAGACATTAATAGTGTGGATGTGTTTACATAACTGTAGACAGGTAAGAGTTCTTAGAGAATATTTTAACTGTACTTATTTCTTAAAAAAAAACCCCAAACAGTAATACTGACATTTTTGTACCCTTAACTGACAATCAGTGTTTTACCCCTTAATGACAATGCATTTCTCCATTGCAGCTGGTGTCTTATGCTACTTTTCTTTGTAGGTGGTCTTTTTTTCGCAAAACCCATGCGCTCCAAAGGCTATGTGACAATGCTAGACCCTTTTCAGCAGCTTTATGGAAAGAGGATGGGAGGGCTACTGTTTATTCCAGCTTTAATGGGAGAAATGTTTTGGGCTGCTGCCATCTTCTCTGCCTTAGGTAAGGAACAAGCAGTATAAATATTAATTTATCACAGATGGAAAGGATAAATCAGAAATGCATTAAAATTCTGGCTTCAAATGCTAACTGTCCTAGCCAAACGATTCAGAATGTGACAGTTCTCAGACCCATGCTAACTAGTAATTAAACCCGGTAAGGGTACTCCATTGATTATTTTGGTAATGAAAAGACAGGCAAGGTATCTGTTCATTTTCAGGTACCTTTAAGTTGCTCTTTTTCAAAGAGAATGAAAAGATTTAGCAACAAATTTCCTTTAATTGTGAGGGTGACATGAGTGATTGCAAGTGTCCCTTTTATGTCAAGGCTGACCCAGCTTCTCTTTTACACCGAGATCACAGAAACCAGGCAAAATTTGACTTAAAGATATGAAACATTATTGCCAATGTATCTAAACAAAATAATCCTTTGCATGTAGGAGACCTTCATATACAGAACTTCCCCTACCACAGATAACAGAAGTAAAACAGATGCTGATCAATAAATTGAAGTATTATTGAATTCTAAATGGCTTTCTACTCAATAAAATGAAGAAAATACTTAGGATTCAATAAAGGATTCCAAGAATTAGTAGAACTGTGACTCAATAGAAAATCACCCAGCTACTCATCCAGTTCTGAAAAAAAATCAGTTTCCAGGGTTTTTAATTATATTCCAGGCCTGAATTTAGCAATCCCTTCAAGAACTGAGAAAGCCCTTGAGTTGAAGCACCAGTAGTTGACTTTTACCAGCTAATCATACTCATAGTGCTCATGCATGTGGTAATGCTTTCTAGCACAAGCTATTTTAAACAGAAAATAAACTTTGAAGGTACTCTCCAACTGTGCTCTGATGAACTGCAAAGCAATGGGGAACTTGTTTACCACAATTTCATCACAAAACTCTTAAAGGACTAAGAACAAACTACATGCTGAGGTGATAGGAGTTGAATACCTTGAAGAACACTTGAAGTATTTGGAATATACTTTCTTTTTGATTGAGGACAAGCTAATCTGTGATATTTCAAAGCAAGTGGCATGAATACCTTTCTAGTATGTTTATATTAACAGCTGACAGTTAAAGACTGTCAATGATTACAAAGGTCATTGAGGGGTTTGATTTTAGCTATTATTTTAACTATTCTGTGAATAGATCTAGTTATATTATACCTCCTGATTGCACACCTATTCTCACTGATAAATATTTAATTGATTCTCTTCACTTCTTGATCTTCCTCATGACTCCTTGCTTGGGAGGGTCATAGAAGGGAAAGACAGGGCTTCCAGCTGGTGAAAGAGGTCTGAGTTTATAACCCTTAAGCCCATGAACTTTGAAGGCTCCCTGTACAACAAAAAAACACCTGTCAGTTCCCAGCAACTCTTATATACAACGCATCATGTTATGTTCTACTGCCAGAACTTTTCCACCTATGTGGTCAAGATTATCCATCTACAATACCTGCAAGTACTAAAAGTTAGTGCAACACGTTTTATTTAAATTATCCTAATTAGAATTAGAGGAATTTTTTAAAAAAACACGGTTTTAAAAGACTGCAATCACTTGAAATAGCTAATACATCTAAGGGAAATGTATAACCGCCTTGATAGCTGCTGGAAGGGCAGTGCAGGAGGGCACAAGTAACTCAGGAGGTTTCTTGAGTGCACTGACAACATCTTCCTGACACAAATGATCAGGAAGCTGCTGAAGTGAGGTGCTCTGTTGAACCTGTTATTTATAATCAAGGAAGAACTAGTTAGGGATGTGAAGGGATGTGAAGGTCAGAGGCAGCCTTGGCTGCAGGGTTCATGAGATGTTAGAGCTCACAGTCCTGAGAGGAGGGAACAAGGCAAAAATCAGGACCACAACAATGGACTTCAGGAGAGTAGTTTTGTCTCTCCAGAGATCTGCTTGGAGGAATCTCATGTGAGACAGCCCTGGAGAGAGGGATCCAGGAGATCTGGTTGATATTCAAGGATCACCGCCTTCAAGCTCAAGAGTACTCCGTCCTGACAACCAGAAAAACAGGCAAAGGGGGCAGGAGGTCTGCATAGATGAAAAGGAGATCCTGACTAGACTCAGACATAAAAAGAAGCATTCAAGAGGCAGAAGCAGGGACAAGTGACCTGGAAGGAATACAGAGACACTGTCCAAGCATGCAGAGATGGGGTTAGAAAAGCCAGAGTCCACATGGATTTGAATCGGGCCATGAAGGGCAGCAAGAAGGGCTTCTACAAGTACATAAATGAGGGAAAATGTGGACTCCTGTTGAATGGGACAGGGAACCTGGTGGCAAAGGGTATAGAAAAGGCTTAGTGCCTTCTTGCTTCATTCTTTGCTGGTAAGATCAGCCTTCAGGACTCTCAGGACCCTGAGAACCCCAGGAAATTCCAGGGCAAGGAAGGCTTTCTGGAGGAGGATCAGATTAGGAAATGTTTAAACAGACTGGACAGACACAATTTCATGGGACCTCAGGGGGTGCATACCACAAGTGCTGTGGGAGCTAGCTGATGGCATTGCAAGGACACTTTCAGTAATCTTCTGAAGATGTGGTGATCAGGGATGTCTCTGAAAACCAGAAGAAAACAAATGTCACCCCGGTGTTCAAGAAGGGCAAGAAGGAGGATATCAGGAACTAAAGGCTGGTGAAATAATCCTTGTAACTACTTCCATACAAGTGAAGGTCAAGAAGAGAACTGGAAGGATTTATGGAGGGAAAATAATTCCTGGCCAACCTGATATCTTCCATGATGAGCTGAATGGCTTGGTTCACGAAGGAAGAGCAGGGCATTTTGTGAATTCCAGCAAGGGCTTTTTACGCTGTCTCCCATAATATCCTTGTAGATAAACAGATGAACTACAGACTTGATACGTGGACACTGAGGAGGATGGAAAACTGACTGAACTGCTGGGCTCAGAGGGCTGTGACCAGCAGCATGGAAGCCACTGTATGGCCAGTCATCATTGGAGTACCCCAGGGGTCAATACCGAGTCCTGTATTGTGTAACCTCTTCATTAACGACCTGGCTGATGGGACCAAGTGCACCTTCAGGACCAAGTGCACCTTCAGCTAGTTTGCAGAAAGTAAAAACTGTGAGGAGTTGCTGACAGACCAGATGGTTGTACTGCCATTCAGAACAACCTCAACGGGCTGCAGAAATAAGCCAACAGGAACCTCATGAAGTTCAACAAAGGGAAATCCTAAGTCTTGCACCTGGGGAGGAACAACCTGATGCCCCAGTACAAGCAATGAAGTTGACCACGAGCCAGCAATGTGCCTTTCTGGCAAAGAAAGCCAGTGGCATCCAGGGCTGCATTAGAAAGACCATTACCAGCAAGTTAAGGGAGGTGATCCTTCCCCTCTACTCAGCACTGGTGAGATACATTTGCAGTGCTGGGTCCAGTGCTGGGGTCCCCAGTACAAGACACATGAACATACTGGAGAGAGTCTGTAAAGAACCACGGAGATGATTAAGGGACTGGGGTATCTGGCATATAAGGAGAGGCTGAGACAGCTGGGACTATTCAGCCTAGAGAAGAGAAGGCTCAGGGAGATCTTATCCATGTGCATAAATACCTGATTTGGCAGTGAAGGGAATGGAATAAAGAAGACAGAGCCATTCTCCTCTCAGTACTGCCCAGTGACAGGACAAGAAGCAATGGGCACAAATTGAACTACAGGAAATTCCATTTAAACTTAAGAAAAAACTATTTTTACAGTGAAAGAGGTCAAGCACTGGCAGAGTTTGCCCAGAGAGGTTGTAGAGTCTCCATCCTTGCAGATATTCAAGACCTGACTGAACATGATCCTGAGGAACCTGCTCCAGCTGACACTGCTTGAGTGGGGACTTGGACTTGACAATCTCTAGAGATGCCTTTCCATCTTAGCAACTCTTTGATTCACTGAGTTGGTTTGTGGAGACTGGCAGCTCAACATTGTGGCTGGTTTTCTACAAATCAAATCTGCTTGATGGTGCTTGAAGAAATTCTTGGTTTCTAGGTCGACAATGGAGTATGGATTCTCCAGTTTTCAAAGAAACCCACCCTTTTCCTATGTAAACAATTCAAGGGTACTTTCTAAAGTGGTCAGTGGACAATTGTCCCTGTCGCTGATGCCTCCTCTACCATTTATTTCTTGGTCAAAAGGGGCTATCTCAGAGCATAAGTGAGATACAGAAGGGTGTGATATGCTGCAGCAGAACTCCCCTGGCCACTGCAATGATACGTTTGTTCCCATGCAGCTGAAACTCACCCAGGGAGGCTTCAGCTGTCAGTGCGTGGCTGCTTTTCCCCAGGCAGAACACGGGAGTGTAGTCCTTCCAGAGCTTGAGCAGTGTAAGGAAAGGCTGTTGGGACCCTTCCCTCCTCCATTTGGTAAGAACCTGAAATGTGACAGATGCTGAACTTAGACCAGCAGGAACCTTCCTTTTCCCACTCCTTTCACAGGTGCAGTCAGGTTGTGCAGAAAATAGATAGGGGAATATCTTTATGCTGTTTCTAAGTGTCAGACAGCGTAGCAAATCAGCACCTGTGTATGCAACTTAACAAAGGTGAGCCTTCTCATCAGACATACTGTGACATACACTAACATACAGTGTTCTGTTTTTCCCCTTAGGTGCCACTATAAGTGTGATCATTGACATTAATGTCAATATTTCAGTCATTATTTCTGCCCTGATTGCAACTATGTACACGCTTGTGGGTGGGCTTTATTCTGTGGCCTACACCGATGTAGTTCAGCTCTTCTGCATCTTCCTGGGACTGGTAAGTTTGGCACTTTTTTCCCTTCTTTATTGAGGATTTTGCCCCAAGCATTACAATGATTGCTAAGACCTATTGCCCACCTTTGGTTTTGGAACTATGTCTTCACTGAAAGCGTGGAGAAGGAATACCTCCCCTCACAGGGCCCTGACTTTAAAGAGTCTGCATTTACATCAACATACAGCCAGTGCTTCAACAATAATGCTGACCGAGAGGCCCAATTCTTTGGCTTTTTTCCAGCCACTCCGATAGTGCAAACACTCTCGTAATTTTCTTGCTGAGTATATATCTAACTCAGGACAGGACTGGAGCTGACTCCTGCCCTATCTGCCCATAGGACTGTGGCACAGGCGCCAGAAGGAGGCATCAGACATAGGAAGCAGTCAGTAGAGCAGTCTAGAAACACTGGCATTGGACTTGCAGAGCTGATACTCTCCTGCTTCTCTTTCCTGTAGCTGTCACCTACTCGCACAGCTTAGTTAACCTCCTGCTTTAAATCACGTTCTTGTTTTTTTCTCTCATTTCCCTCCATTGTCCTTGGAGACCATAGTATAGGAAGTCTCACTAGATGACTTTGCTGTTTGAATATGCTGGTATGAATATCCCCTCATCAGCTATCAATGATATGCTAGTGGGTAGCCTTTTCTTTTATTTACTGCTGTTCTTTAAGCCCTACTCTGAAAACCATCAATGCGACAGGGGTGCAATCAAAGAAGCTGCTGTCTTTTTTTGCCAGTGGCGGTAATAGATGGTCACAGGTGTGCAGAGATCTGAGACAGGCTGGAATAAATGGGGTGGCTCAAGGTGAAGGAACTGAATGACACCTTGGGGACCCGGAATTGTTTCTCTGCTTTCACTGGAGTTCTTGTGCAGCTCTAGGGAAATTGCTTCAGCCAGAGCTCACACAGGTGGTCACTAACCAACCCTGTGTGTGTCGTCACTCTGTGGCATCCTACCCGGAGGCCTATGGCCTTACTTGCAGAAGTGCTAAGCATTCCCTGTTGTAACTGACTTTGTGGGAATGGTGCTAAATACCCTGAAAAAGCAAATCCAAGTTTTAGCTGTCCACCTCAAATGAGAAGTTATTCCAGATCTTCTTCTCTCATACCTTTGTTCTTCACCTGCACAGTGGTGGTCCTTCTCTAACATGCGTGTTAGTATTTGTGAACCGTTCAGTTTCTACAGATGGTGTGCATTACAGAAATTCCCAAAATTGTAGATAAATCAAAATACAGAAATGCTTTTCCAATGAGACCAACTCATGCACTGCTAAAGACCCTGATTCTGTGGGAATAACAACATGTGATCCTGTATTAAAGGCAGCATGAACCTGACAGGGAGGGGAAAGCTAATGAAGGTTGTATAGCAGTCTTCTTAATGGTTGGATCCATAGCTTTAATAGGGTTCTTTTAATTCAGGTTGGGCTCTTTATGTAATTTCCCATTTAAAATAAACAGCAATAATGTCATGTAGAGGAAACCATATTCATAACCTCAAGAGTCATCAGTGGGGCTGGAAGCCTCAGATAGCATCTAAATGGCCATGCTTTAGGTGAGGCAGTTTTAGATGAAATGTGACATTTTCACAGCAGGTGTCACAGCAGAAGATGTCACAGGTTCAGGCATCCCAGCTTCCCCTCCAGGCTCTGGAGCACAGATTTTTACTGCTCATTTCTCTAACATCTGTTCCTCTCCTATTCCTTACCCAAGAGGAGATGCTTGTTCTAATCACTTCTGTTTCCTACCCTGGCTCTTCATTTCAGCCACAGCTTCTTCCTTAGGCTTCCATAACATCTACCTCAGCCACTTCATGTACTTCCTTGGTTTTCTCCTTACAATCTCATGTAGCCTCTCCCCTTCCCTCCTCACTCTTCTGTACGCACATCTGCAGTTCTTAGCTCTTTGTCTTTATCTTGCCTGCTGAGTCTTTCCCTGATCCTGCACTGCATCCCCATGTCATGGTTTAACCCCCACCACACAGCCGCTCGCTCACCCCACCTTCCCCCCACAAGGGAGAAGAAGGAGAAGCGGAGGGGAAAGGAAGAGTACTTGTTGGTTGAGATAAAGACAGTTTAATAGAACAATATCAGAAAAGGAAAAATAACACTAATAATAGCAATAATAACAATAATAATAATAATAACACCAGACACACACCACCCAGTGAATTGGAACCATCCTCAGCAGTGATTGTGGATTCCTGCCCCCCGGCTAACCCACGTTTATATACTGAGCATGACATCTATGGTGTGAAATGTTTCCTTGGCCATTCCATCTTTCTGTTTATTCTTCTGTGGGAAGCTGAAAAAAAAAGTCCTTGAATAATGTAAACATCACTTAGCAACAACTGAAATAATAGGTATTATTGATATTCCTTTCACAGCAACCACTAGAAAGAGAAATTAACTCTTTCCCAGCTGAAACCAGGACACCCTACTATTTACTGACTCTTCATCTCAGCTGTAGTATTAATTCCCTATTCTAAACTCTTTGCCACCATGTAGAATTCCTTTTTTTCTGGTTTCTAATCTCATGAGGTCTAGGTCTTTCTAGTGACTGCTACTTCTACCCCTGAGTGTTAAGTCCCAACATAAAGTCCCAGTTTCTGCTTCACTTCCACGAGCCTTGGTTTTATTTGCCCTTCATTCAAAACAGTGAATTTTTTCTACTTCTGTTAGAAAGGGCTCAATGAAGAAATTGGATCTCTGTATTAAGCAAGTTAAACCGTTCCAAGGATCATCTGTAGTGTTTAATTGTTAACACAGTCCTCGCACTGTTTTGGCACGTCAACTAGTATTTTCCCAGATAAAGGAGTCTAGATGTATGGATGCAAACCATGACAGGTCAGTAAACTACAGGGCCAGAGAAAGTGTCTTGACTTGGTTTATTTACTAGTACAGAGGTAGTTCTTGAGACCACAAAGAGCTAGGTTACTGTCAGGAACTGGAATGGATTACAAAAGCTCATAATGCATTTGCAATACAGTCTCTATTAAATCCTGGGTTATGGCACACAGGCTGCAGATGGACCTTTAGAAATTTACCTTATTGAAAATCTCAGCTGAGTATGGGCAAACTACAGCTCTTCAGAAGCTGATCACTTGGACATGTTTGAGATTTGAGATTCACAAACAAACCAATTGATATCCTTGTTCCCCATTAATTTCTCAACAAGAAGAGTATTAACTTCCATTAATTTTGACAATATGTTTCTTTTCCCCTCAAAATATCTTGGAAACAGTCGAAACATTTTGGTGACCTTTTCCAGAAAAGCCCAAGCAGACAGTGAGATGGGAATCTTTCTGCCTAAGTGCTTAAATTGGCAAAGTTTAATATGTAACTGAGAACAGAACACTATGGAGTATGATCAAAAACCTCAATAATAGGCAGTGCAGCAAAACATAGCAATAAGTCCTATATTCTTCACATATTATTGCAATAATTGTGCAACAAAGTAGAGGAAGATGTTTGTTTTCTTGCCTCCTTGCTCCTGTTACCCCATACACTTAAATGTGATCGATTAGATTGTGGTGATCTCTGTGGTTTGGATATCATTGGAGCCCTAAGGATGCCATACTTGCAATGGTCTATTCCATATAGCACAAAGCCTGGTTTCATCTCAGTAGGAGCTACTGAGGTTCTCCTTATAGAGAGTTAGTGAGTTACACCATTGCAAAATGAGTTGGCAAGTAGATGTGCAAAAAGTCAGTTAGTGAAGGAAATGAACCTTCAGGCTGAAACTGTCTCTGGGAAGGGTTTTGCAACTGATTTTTTGGTCCAGATCAAAAACAGAGAGGCTGAAAATAGTCAAGAGCCCAGAGTGACATTACCCTCAAGGTAGAAAACTGCTGTAACGCGGGGCTACTGGGTATTCTGGAGCAAGAGAGATGGGGTTCACCAACAGCACGCCTCTCTTGTCACGATATAGTTTTGTGTGGAATTAAAAATAAATTCCCGAGCCTTCAGGGGTGTTTGTGATCTCTCATGCCTGTATACTGGTGAATCTTGATGCTATTGCATGCAAGTTGATATGTAGATGTTTCTCTATTATGTCACCAGGAAAGGGGGTAATGAATACATGTAGAGTTTAGGGAAAATAAAATGAATATGTATAAATGCATCTTTCCTGCTGATTTTGTGATTTACACTGATTAATTCTCTGCTCACACTCACCCTTTCCAGGACAGAGGTAAGCTATCCATTACCAAGCTCTGTGGATTTCCGAGATGTTCCATTGGCACATAACCTGACTTTTCTGCAAGTCAGCTCGGCAGCTTGGCTTTTAATCTGTACTGTGCAAGAAGAAGGAAAATAGATCAATATTAATATTAAAATTTCACAGATTTAGAATGCTTTCTTTAGACCTGAACAAAGTGTTATTCTTTGGTTACAGTGGATCAGCGTACCCTTTGCAATGTCCCATCCTGCAGTGACAGACATTGGGCTCACGGCTGTGCACCAGGTGCACCAAGCTCCTTGGCTTGGATCTATCAACTCACTTGACATTTACACATGGCTGGACAATTTCCTTTTACTGGTAAGTGATGGCTTGTATGAAAGAATGAAGCATTTGAGCATTCACACTCTCTTACTGTGACAGCTGAAAATAATAGAGAGCCTAGTTAAGAGTTTCCAGCAAACTGAAAACTTTTACCCTCTTGACTTCTGCTCAATATTTCTGCACATTTGAACGATTTCAGTGAAATATCAGTAGAATATTGTAGCGCAGCTGTCAAAGTCAGCATTGCCAGGAATGCAATTTAAATATCATCAGGCTGAAAGAGTTGACTTATGCTAAAATTAATTAAAAGTGTGCATCTTAACTGATGTCATTGTTGGCAGAGGAATTTATATATTGCAGAAGGCAATAAATATGTTATATGAATGATTAAATATGCCTTAGGTATAGGTGATGTAGAAAAAGCTTCGCAGAGATGGATGGATGGATGAATTCATACATGCACATATGCCAGAATGAAGTGTGGGCTTTCATTATTTAATACCTATGTATTACACATGGGATTGGTGGTTATTAAGTACTTTCCATTAGAAGATCTAGCAACACATGCTAACATTTTCAATTCTCAGTGTCCCTGAGCAACTCTGCACTGTTTTTATTATCATGTTGTACTTTTAGATTCCTTTCTCTGTTTTTTTTAAACAATCTCAACCAAAAATGTTCAGAGTTTTCTGATAATTAGCTATTAAAATATATTGTTTTATCCAGCTTAATTTTTTTATAGATTCTCAGAGAGTCAAAGTATGGCATTAGCTCAAGCAGCTGGTAAGTCTGAAGGTTTCATCTCCGCTGATGACCAAAGAAAAGCTCTGATGTTGCCAAATTGTGACACATTTTCTTTTCATCTTGTTTGTTTCATTATAGCTCAAGAAATTTACACATGCTTGGAAAGCTTTGTTAAAGGAACAGTGTTAAGGTTGCAAAGGAAAACAGTCATAAATAGCAAGTCAAAATCAGAGTTGCCTGTGAAACATTCATTTGGTCCCTGTGTGTGCATGAAATGTGTATGAAACACCTGTATACACAAAATTTGGTCCAAATGCCTCCTGCCTCATTTAGTGTCTAGAACTGGACTATGCACATTTAGTGAGCAATTTGCTTTATTTTCTTTCCGTGCTGTTTAGTCATAGACACTTATTTACTTAGTGGAGACTATTCAAATCCTGCTCTCAGGACAGAATTGTTAGCACTTGATTTTTAGCCTTTGATAATACTCTTTTGTGTCATATTTTGCAGACATAATTTTAAGTCTAATCAGGATCTTCACTGTTGTATACTCAAAACAAGAGAAGGGTTGCCACCATAAAATAAAACATTTTTTTAGTGCTTTCTCTTTAATTTCTATTGGTATGTTTGTTTAAGACAGTGGGAGAATAATTTTTCGGATTCTTGTGCAGAATGTGTTGCCTTGTTTAGATGGCCACACGCATTCATAAAGGAAGATAAATCTTACTTTCAAATCCTATCGGAGTTTAATCCAATTTTGGCAGGGGGAGGGTACTGGAGGCCAAATTCTTCAAATATGAAATATGACAATAGTATTTTTATAACCTTTCATAAGGCTTTATCAAGTATTTATACAGTTCACAATACTTGGGGATTACGGAGGCTGTGTAAATGCAGTGTTGTTACAAAGGAATAACACGTCTAAAAGAATGAGATCTAAGTGGACTTACAAAGGTTTGACATTACTTGTGAGAATGGAAGTTACAGCTGTTACTGACTGACTGATACTCAAGTGAAAGAGCAGCAATGTGGCATTCAGCATTCAAGTGATGCTTCTACATGCTCTCTATGTGGTGAGAGCAAAAAAATCCAGAGTTAGCCCACAATGACGGGATGCTGCCCATTGTGTTTGCAGACATTAGGAGGAATCCCATGGCAAGCGTATTTCCAGCGAGTTCTTTCCTCATCTTCTGCCACATATGCTCAAGTTCTGTCATTTCTGGCTGCTTTTGGCTGTCTTGTGATGGCTCTTCCCGCAGTACTCATTGGTGCAATTGGAGCATCTACAGGTAAATGATTAAAAATGAGTAGTACGATAAATGTAAAATGAATTGTACAATAAATGTGTGAAAACCCTACAGAGCTTATGTTAGATATAATCTAGCCAGGTGACATCATTAATCAACTCATGACTTCTTCAACAGGAGACTACACTGAAAAATAATATTATAGAATATTTCTCCCAGGGGAAATTTCCCCTACCCCAGTGGCAGAGATTAAATCATTTTGCACATTCTAGGTATCTACAGATGTAACATTTCTATTTAATGCTTGAGTTAGATTCTGGTACTTCTATTTGGTCCTAACAGTAATAATGAAGAGTGGCTGAGGGAACTGGGGTTGTTTAGTCTGGAGAAAAGAAGGCTGAGGGGAGATCTTACTGCTTTCTACAGCTACCTGAAAGGAAGTTGTAGACAGGTGGGGGTCGGTCTCTTCTCCCAAGTAACAAGCGATAGGACAAGAGGAAATGGCCTCAAGTTGTGCCAGGGGAGGTTTAGATTGGATATTAGGAAACATTTCCTCACTGAAAGGGTTGTCAAGCATTGGAACAGGCTGCCCAGGGAAGTGGTTGAGTCACCATCCCTGGAGGTATTTAAAAGACGGGTAGATGTGGCACTTAGGGACATGGTTTAGTAATGGACTTGGCTGTGTTAGGTTTACAGTTGGACTTGATGATCTTAAAGGTCTTTTCCAACCTAAGTGATTCTAAATGATTCTATGATTTATCAGGAATTTCTTACCTTGACCAAAATATCCTTGTCAAAGTCTTTGCCATAGTGAGAGTGATGCCCATCACAGTGACCGTGTAGCTAAAGCGTTAGAAATGTTGTGTTAGAAATGTTTAACACATGGCTTTGAGCTCTGAGTCTGTAATCCAAGAGGACAGTTAAACACATCACAAACCAACATGGATCCCAGACTTGTTTTATTGAGGAAAATGACATTTATGAGAAATGCAAAATTTTAATATTAAACTTCCTACTGATTAACTACAGGCTGTGGTCAGACTTAGCTTAGAGGCAAGAAAAAATGCTGAGCAGAACTAAACCTGCCTAACAGAAACCAGGGGGACACTGCTTCTCTGAAATGCCGTTGGCCCTAGTAACAGTTTGGTCATTAAATGTGAATGAAAATATGGCAATATGAATAGCTCACTCACTACACATGAAGTCAAGAGATGCTGTAACCGATGACTACTAACGTTATTAATAACATACCGGTGTCCATATTGCAGCCTGGAATGAGACTGAGTATGGTTCCCTTGACCCCATGAATAAAAAGGAAGCAGATATGATTCTACCAATCGTGCTGCAGTACCTTTGCCCAGTCTATATCTCATTCTTTGGCCTTGGCGCTGTATCTGCTGCTGTGATGTCATCAGCTGACTCTTCAATCTTATCAGCAAGTTCTATGTTTGCTCGGAACATTTACCAGCTTTCCTTTCGGCAAAATGTGAGATTATGTTTTCATTTTTACTTTTAGATAGATTTTTTGGTGAGACCTTAACTAGGTGATGCATAGACTGTAATTTCATAATGAAACACCTCTTTCACATTCTTGCATATGACTAGAAAAAGTATAGCATTTCATTCCTAACAGTATATTGAATAAACTGAAAGTCATAAAAATATTTATGGTTGTGACTGATGACAGAGGTGAAAAAGCTAGCTCAGGGGAGGGAACTTTCAAGAGTTCTTATGGCACTGCAGTTTATCCAAACAGCTCTTAATTATTGCTACAACCGTGAGTTTTACTTAAACCCTTAACAAAATGAGACATCTTTCTGAATTATTAATTTATCAGGAAATCATTTGACAACAGAATGGGCTAGTGAGTCAGCGTTTTTCTTAGGAAATGGAGAAGAAGAAATTCTGATGCTGACAGTTTTTTCTGGTTAAGCTGTATTGTGCTTATATTTAAATGTTATTTCTAACACTGCTGTTGTTTTTTTCTTTGACACTTTATCAAACTTTTCCTTATGCTCAAAGATCAATGACTTTGGGAATGGCGACCATAACCCTTGGGTCTTTTTCTCTGCATCTGAGATGTAGATAGAAACAGAGATAGTAATTTGTAAATATTATTGAATATGTCATGCAAAATTTCCTTTTATAATGCAGTATTTTATATCGACTATGTGCGTAAATGTAGACTTGCATATATTGCCATGAAAAAAACACCTAATGCTGCCCTTTTTTTGCAGGCTTCAGACAGGGAAATCGTGTGGGTCATGAGAATCACTGTTTTTCTGTTTGGAGCATCAGCAACAGCAATGGCACTGCTAGCTTCATCAGTGTACGGCCTGTGGTACCTCAGCTCTGACCTTGTTTATATCATCATATTCCCCCAGCTCCTCTGTGTGTTATTTATTAAAGGAACCAACACCTACGGTGCCATTGCAGGATACTTATTTGGCCTTGTTCTCAGAATAACCGGAGGAGAACCATACCTCTACCTTCAGCCCTTGATCTACTATCCTGGCTGCTATCCAGATGAAAATAATATCTATATCCAGCGATTCCCATTTAAAACACTCGCTATGCTTACCTCCTTCTTTACTAACATTATAGTCTCCTACTTAGCCAAATACTTATTTGAGAGTGGGACTTTGCCACCAAAGCTGGACTTCCTTGATGCTGTTGTTGCCAGGTACAGTAGAGAACACATGGACAAAGCAACTCTTGTAAAAAGTGACAATATTGTATTAAACGAACTTGCACCTGTGAATCCACGACACAGTCTAACTTTGAGCTCAACTTTCACAAACAAGGAAGCCTTCAATTATGTTGATTCGAGTCCAGAGCTCTCCAATGCTGAAGATAATTAAAAAATCTGGTAGCCACAGGCAAAGCAATGTGAAGCAGGATATTCTACAAAGAATGGTAAGAGGCATTCTGTCAGAAGAAAAGCAAGAACTGGGAATAAAATGCAGCTGCACAATTCTTTAAGTTGTTTCTAGGAGCAAGAGTATCCCATGGGAGGAACTCTTTTCTGTTATTATCTAACATGTTGGATTAGATCATAGAGTGTTTACCAAAAGATACACTCGGATTCCATTCTATCCACCCAGAACTATATAATGTGTAATTAAAAAAATATTTACAATTGAAAATATATGTAGCAGAAAAAGTGCAACAGTTATTTAGCTAGGACATCATATGAAGAGATTATAATACAGTCACACTGAAATACTATCAGTCAACATTTTATTGGCATTAAGTGAAAATATATTGTCACAGCTATAAGTGATTTATTACTAAAGAGCTAGTTGCTTGAGCAAAGACAGATAGATAACTTCCCTGGGTTTTGGTCTGATCATTTTTTTCCTCATAAAGAAATCCAAATAATACAAATCTACTATTTTATTATTTGTATAAGACAGCAAAATGTGCAAATAGTAATAAATTTCTTATAAGAGTGCTAAACATCATATATTAATTTAAAAAAATTAAAACGAAGGCACCAGTTTAAAATTATGTTATACCTAATGCAAGACGATCTTAAACAAAGTATGTTACTATAGGTGTTCTTTTTATCCTGTGGTTAGTGGCTGTCACCAATGGAGGATAACAACATTTTTAAAGCAATAATTGGAGTTGAAACTCGGCTTGTGAAAAATGACAGAACTCTTATAAACTAAATAGAACTTTGCAATGTTAAGAAAAGAAGCCTTCTCTTGACTTATCATCAAAACTGAGCAAAGTAGTCTGACACCAAGCAACTGCAGCAATGGAACAAATATTAAAAAGTAAGGAGAGTCAAGAAGGCTTGACAAAACAGCCGAGAGGGTTTTCCATGGGGAAAATTTCCATTTTTCACTTAATAAAAAAAGTATTCTCAAAGACATCAAAAAGTCTTTTGGGTTACATTTGCTCGTATTACTCTGGGAAGTGTAGGTTTTCCATGGAAAATCACATTTTCTCAAAAATTTGATTTCCCATGGGAAAAACTGGTTTGCTGGACAGCTTTCCACGTCTGTAAGTGTCTGCCTCCAAAAGCAGCAGCAGCTTGGAGGGGAACTGAAAGGAAAGCCGAACCCACAAGCGTAGTGAAAGGCACAGCAGTGTCTTCCACTAAATGCTGGACTCCTTCATTAACAGCCATCCTCCTGGGCCATCACGGTGACTCTGCGGAACATCAGCAGCGGCCAGGCACAAACGAGACTTCACTCATGAATGGCAGTGCTGGCCAGAAGCAGCAAAGCAAGGAGATGAGGCCTCTTCCGACTTTGCTCTGGCCAGCAAGTAACACGCAATGTCACTTCCATTTGCCCACGGCCGAGATGATTGTGTCTGTCCCCATTGGTACGTGCCTTTCACAGTGGGAGATCTAATAGCTAGATTTCTGTACAACTAAGAGTTATGCTCCAATAATTCTTTTTAATATCTACGCATGACACAAAATGTTCAACTGAAATCCAGATATCCTCCTGTTGCTGGTGACTGGTGAAATTTCTTCTTTAACGTTCACAGCATGAGGAGCTATCCTGGAGGATAGGAGATGTAAGAATAGGTTTTGCTGCTAAAGGAAGAAGCCATCAACTTGTGCATTCAATGTTGACATAAACTTTCACAAGGTTGAATCCTTAGATATGTTTTTGCTCCTTTTGTGGAGTTTTAACAGCATACATATATATTTTATATGTAGAGACAATTAATTTTAGAGATGTTGATTTTTTTCTCCATACATTGCATTTAAATATAACACTGCATCTCAGTTCTGAATATGCATTGTGAACTGCAGTACTACTGTGCTAACAAATATTGAGTGTGCTCTGGGGGAGGGAATCAAAATCAGAATGTGCACTCAAAACTCAAAAAAGCCAATATAGCAAAGAAATTAAAAATTCCTGCGGGTAAGTGAACAAGCCACCAGTGAAATTCAGAGTGCCAAGGATCTCACAAAATGGATGTGAGCCCAGTGATATTCATTCCCCCATGAACCATGGAAAAGAGAAGAGGAAAGAGATGGTATGGAAGAGGAAGAAGGGAGAACGGAGCCACTGCTGAATTATTATCCATTTCTGGCCCAAATGCACTAGCCTGAATCCCTTCTTATGAGACAATATCACGCCATGGTTTTGCCCACTTACATAGCCAATGCCTTACGCTGCAGTTCCAAATTAAGTTAGGGGATCCCATTTTACAGCCACCTGTAGGTCTTCCTGAAATTTTTCTTACTTCAGTTTTGTCTAGGAATTGCTAGATTTTCACTATAAGAAGCTGCATAGTGGCCAGGTGCTTTGAATACAGCAGCATTTCTGTATTATTTATTTAAAAAATCCCAATAGTGGGAGGAGAAGGAGAAGGGGATTCAGCTGAAATCTTTGAAGAAATTTTGACTGAAAAATAAAAATCTTTCCTTTTCCCATGTATTGCCTTGTTGCCATAAAAACATAAAGGCTTTTAAAATGCTTAAAATGAAAAGATTAAGAGAAAAATTAAAATGCATCAGTCCAAAAATTTCAAGCCAGATGCTTTCAACATTATCAGAATATTTTATAGTGTTTATGCTATTGAATATTTTTGCGAAATCACTGTGATATCACAAAGTATTCCTGTTTAGATGGAACTATGCATTGTCTGGTGGAAAATGGCTCCAACAAAGTTTTCCAGTCCTCTCTGCTGAGACTGAAAAGTTGTTGCACGTTTACGAGCAGCACACCATGGAAGCTTTATCATGCAAGGAGAGAAGTGGCACTGAACACTGTTCATCGTGGGACCATAACTCTGCTTTCCACATACCACGTCTCTGTGTGTGTCTTTGTATGAGTCCAACACGGGCTGCCACAGTTGCGGTGGTGGGATATGTAGTGGACAGGAGAACTCCAAAAGCCAAACTAACCAGCCCTGTGCAAAGTCTGTTTACAAGTTTTATTGCCTTAGTTCAGCTATCCTACCATTAAATTTATACAAAGCTGTTCATACAACCAAAGGCCATATCTATGATTGATAGCTGAGGGGAAAAAAAAAAAATAAAAGAGAACAAAAGAAAACCAAGTTGCTTCCACAAGCATGATGCCAACAGGACGTGATTCTTCAAGTAGACTTTATTTTCATGGGAATCATCAGATGCTCCTTCTCCACTTTTGCAATTTGTAGACAGTAGTACTGTGCACTAAATTGGATCTATAATCAGTGAAGCAAACAGCTCATTTTCAGACACTGAGGTTATTGTTTCTGAGCCTACAATTTCTAGATAAAATATTCATATCACGATCATACATTTTACTTTCATATTCTTAACATTTGTGAATAACACTTATTTGACAGGGTTTTTTACCTCCTTTGCATGAGATGTGTTCATAAAATCAAGGTTCATAACACAGCTGAGATGTCAAAAAAAGTTATAATTTAATCTATATTTGTCCATATGGGATGGTATATGTATTATAAATAAAACATACTTTTGTGAACCTGAACTGAATGTAAACATTAAGTGGATCAAATGAAGTAAAGTAAAAGATTTAGTCTTTTATTTTCATATAGTACAACAACTTAGAATTTCAAATATAAGTATCATAGGAAAAAAACTGTTATTCATTTTTCCTTCTGCCCTTCAAGCGTATTTGATCAAGTTCCATGTGCAGTTAGACAGTAAGTTATTGTAAGTCTGCTATTAATCATGGCAGTATTTGTGGCTGTTGTTAAAAAAAGTATATTTTTGTCTGTGTCAGAAATGTTATATTAAGACTATACCTAACAAAGCAGATAGGAAGCATAGTATAAATATATATGTTTTAATTTCATTTGTATTGTATTCAATAGTGCCCATGCAATTCAGGAAAATACTGTCTGGTTTTGGGTCTGTTTTGTCCATCTATTAAAAATAAAGACTTTTATTTTATTACCATTCTGCATCACCTGAGGTTTTGTGTCACAGGCATAGCTCTGCAGAGGTGAGGTGGCCCCAGCAGCAGAAGATCAGCCTAGGGGATCAGCGGGGCCACCGTGGCTACAGCCCTGCCCCAAGACCTGGCTCTCATGTTGGAAACAGGCCTCTCATTTCAATCATCTCCTCCTTGTCCTCACAGCCACAAAGAAGAGAAGAGCTCCCTGAGCTCTAGGAGAATCTACATCCAGCAGGACTCCTTCCTGCAGACCCCTTGCCAGGGATCTTACTCTTGGGGGTGTCGTCCTGGGACAGGGGCTGTGGTTTGGACTGCAGAGTTGTCAAAGAGCACAAAATGTGCTACGGGAGCAGGAATGCACATGTCTAAAGGTTGCAGCTGGTTTCCACCTTTTGTGTGAGCAGAGGGGAGCAAGGGTTTGATAGTTTTTCCCTTTGTAGTGGGCCATAAAGTTATCCTGGGCATTGCAGGTGTTATAAATACAACTATTTAGAAATCAAAATTGTAGCTGACTGAAAGCTAAATCTGTGCTTTTATCCTTCTGTTAAGAGCTTGATCTAACGTCCATTGAAGTCAAAGGAAAGACAGATATGCGGCTATCCAAATGCTACTATAATGACACGTGCCAAATATACAGTGTATTTATCCCCCAGATGCTTTGCAAAAATATGTAGGCAATACTGTCCACTCATGGATGGGGAAAATAAGGCACACTGGCTTGTTTTCCAGGGCACTGAGGTGCTCACTCATGGAGTGAAGCACAGGCTGGGATTTTCAAACAGTGCCAAATAGTGTAGACATTTCCTTGAGGCCATAACATTCTGGTATCTCTTGCAATTCGAGAGTTTAATCCCCAGCCACACCTTTAAAAAACTGAAGCATGTTTTAAGAGTCCTGGTATCTCGTAACTTGTCTCTCAGAATGAAAGCAAGTCCATAACCCTGCATACTCAAAAAGGCAAGAAAAAGCATAAAGTAAGGGTGTGCTGATGATTGTCGTGAAAACGTTAATGAACTGTTTCACCACATGACATCATAGGTAAAATGTCATGTGCAGGCCAGCTGTGGCCAAAGCCACAGCAAAACCCTACTTAGGAGAAAAACCCTACTTTTTCCTACTTTGGAAATCACTTGAAAGATTGTTGGTTTTGTTTTAAACAATAATAGCTTATTTTTTGTAAAGAACAATTATTTTTTGTAAAGAATAATTTAGGAATTTTTTTTCCATATTTTCCTGTCAAATTCACAAAAGGGGCAGTGGGAATAAAAACAAACAGTGGAGAATCACAGAATCACAGAATCACAGAATCACAGGGATTGGAAGGGACCTCTGGAGATCATCTAGTCCAACCCCCCTGCCAAAGCAGGGTCACCTACAGCAGGTTGCACAGGATCGTGTCCAGGTGGGTTTTGGATATCTCCAGAGAAGGAGACTCCACAGCCTCACTTGGCAGCCTGTTCCAGTGCTCTGCCACCCTCAAAGTAAAGAAATTTTTCCTCATGTTAAGACGGAATTTCCTGTGTTCCAGTTTGTGCCTGTTGCCTCTTGTTCTGTCATTGGGCACCACTGAAAAGAGCCTGGCCCCATCCTCTTGGCACCCGTCCTTTAGATATTTATAAGCATTCATGAGATCCTCTCTCAGTCTTCTCTTCTCCAGGCTAAGCAGACCCAGGTTTCTCAGCCTTTCTTCATAACAGAGGTGCTCCATTCCCATCTTTGTAGCCCTCCGCTGGACTCTCTCCAGTAGTTCCCTGTCCTTCTTGAACTGGGGAGACCACAACTGGACACAGTACTCCCCATTTGGTCTCACCAGGACAGAGTAGAGGGGGAGGATAACCTCCCGCGACCTGCTGGCCACGCTCTTTTTAATGCACCCCAGGATGCCATTGGCCTTCTTGGCCACAAGGGCACATTGCTGCCTCACGGTCATCCTGTTGTCCACCAGGACTCCCAGGTCCTTCTCCGCAGAGCTGCCTTCCAGCAGGTCAACCCCTAACCTGTACCGGTGCATGGGGTTATTCCTCCCCAGGTGCAGGACCCTACCCTTGCCCTTGTTGAACTTCATTAGGTTCCTCTCCACCCAACCCTCTAGCCTGTCCAGGTCTTGCTGTACGGCAGCACAGCCTTCTGGTGTGTCAGCCACTCCTCCGACTTTTGTGTCATCAGCAAATTTGCTGAGGGTACACTCTGTCCCCTCATCCAGGTCATTGATGAATATGTTGAACAGGACTGGACCCAGTACTGATCCCTGGGGAACACCTCTAGATACAGGCCTCCAACTAGACTCTGTGCTGCTGATCACAACCCTCCAAGTTCTGCCATTCAGCCAGTTCTCAATCCCCCTCACTGTCCACTCATCTAACTCACACTTCCTAAGCTTGCCTATGAGGATGTTATGAGAAGTAAATGGGTAGAGAAAGGAGTTAAGGTCTTTCATGTAAGCATTTTTAATCAATACTGAATATTGAATCAATCACTTTCCACTATAGCCACACAAGGACTGATGGCAGGTCAATACCAAGCAATTACATGGAATGTATGAAGTCTCGTTCTCTTTAAATTACATTTAGTTGACAAGTGCAGTTTAAAATCCGTAAAAAAGAACTGAAAGACCACAAATACTGAGCAGTTTTCCACTTGAAAAGAGTGAACCTGGGTAGACCCAAATGCCATGAAATCTTTTCAGCTAGGACAGTATCAGATTTCCCCCAGAAAGGTTGGAGAATGATTAGACCAAGCTTGGGAGACACTTCAAAGGGGTTTAAAGAAAGCAATGTTAATGTACGAAACAATACACAGAATTGTTCCCAGGCCATTAAGGTGGTCTCCTGCCCTCTTTTGGCTCAAGCCAAGTGTCAATATCCCAAACAGGTGCCCAGGCACAGCTTAAGGGCAGGACTGCTCCAAGGGCAGCAGAGGGTCTTTCCCAGCAGGAGCTTTGCAAGCAGACTCCCCTTTGCTAGGCTGGCAGATATTGCAAGTGAAGCCTCACAGTGGATGGATTCAGTGCCCAGAAACATGCCTGAGCACCCTCAGTTTAGCGGTGAGGATACAGCCTCAGAGTGATCCACTCCTGACCTGGCCTTTTGGGCTTCCTTTGGGGTCAAAGGAGAGAAGCTGACACTTGTCAAACATGACTGATCTCACCCTAATGCAGACGTTACCATGAGATGGTCATACCATAGAAATGCCCATGCAGTGTTTAAACATTGGTGAGATGTGGCCCACTCCTTTCTCTTGCTCCTTGAGAAGGAGGTTGAAGCCATGAATATGATCACACCAAACAGATAGCTGAGGAATTACTCCTAGGAGGGGGACTTTGAGGCATTTAACTAGCAAGCATTCACAGAAAAACCATGTTCTCAGGGGAGGGTTTGCACCTGACTGTCTGGAGCACTGACCATCTGCAACCAAGACTACAAAAACAGATAAAGGAAAGCATCAATCTAGGTTGCAAGGGATGTGTTGTGACTGGGAGGGACACATGCTATCTCCACAATTGGTGTACATAAATAACAGGCAAAAAACAATGTAAATGAGGCTGTAGTGAGGAATAAGGCTATGTTAAAGAATAAGGTAGTGGACAGCAGGGGGCAAAAAGAAAGTATTTCTGTGGATGAAAGAATGGATCAGGTTGACTATATTTAATTGATTGAGGAAACATTGTGAGGTCAGAAGGGAACAATGATGTTGTTTGTGGACTAATGCAGGAAACCTGAGTGATGAGGTGGAAGAACTAGAACTACCGAAGCAAGATGTCAAAACCTCTCGTACAGAGTAGGGGAATGATGATAGAATAGTTCTCAAGATGGAAAAGGATTTGAAAAGAGCATTTGATGAGGTTATATACTGAGTCATAGAGGCCTAAAGAGTTTAACTTGAATGTGGACAGACACACTTTTAATATTATTAGTGAAAGAAATAGTACTTCAAACTGCTTAATCATGTAAACATTTGAAATTTGGTAGAGACTGGGGAAAAAAGGCTGTTGTATTGGCAGAAAATAAGTAGTTTTAGTCCTATAGGTAATAGATTACTTTCTCAAAGAGCCCAAGCACAGACAAGAAGGGATGCTATTTCAACTTTGAGCCTAGTGCACAAATACAGAATTACAAAGTATCTGGTAATAGAAAATAACCTTTGTATTGAAAGCTGAGAGTGAATAGATTATCTTCATATACAAAGAGCAGCAAGAGGAGATATTTAAGCTGAAAACGTATTAATTCAAAGACAGGTGAGTATGCAATACAATAGAATAGATTTGGAATGGGAATTATAGACAAAGTCCTCATCACATGATTGAATTTCTGAAACAGTTGGAATATTGTAGATAAAAAGCATGAGTAGTGCTAATATAGATCCTGTGAATGAAACTGCAATGATGGTTAGATCCTGGGTGTGTCATAGTCCTACATCCCATGTTGTTACTGATCCTACTATACATCATCCTAGGAGTCTAAGCATACCTGAAGTAAGTTTAAGTGGCATCCTTCAATGTAAAATGGCAGTAGTAAATCAATTCTTAGCCACTTCTTAATTCTTCCAAGTAAGAGTTTTCTGTGGTTATGACTGAAGCACTGAAATTCATTTGCTTATTTGGAAATGGACAAAGCCCTTTTTTTTGCCAGCTACTGATGAATTTCACTGCAAGCAAAAGGAATTGAATATATCCTGCCAATTCACTAATGGAATATAATTATTATCTGTGTATTAATAACAGAGATTAGAGTGCTGCACTGCACTTTGTGTTACTCAGCAGTTCACATCCATCAAAGCATTAGACACAATTTTCAAAAGGACTTAAAGGGAAAGATGCTCCCAAAAAATGATGGGTGACCGGGGGCATGCCATTCAAGGAATGGGACAGCTCCAGTTATCTGGCTTCTTGTGATTTCAGCATGATTAGGTAAGACACAGATTATCTTTGATTGATGATATTTTGACAACAGTGATGTCCACTTTATGTTAGCTATGCCAATAACCACTGCAGAGCCATAACTGCGAAAGGCTTGTTCTCCTTTGAGGTTGGACAGGAGCATGGCCATGGTGAGATGAATGAAATGGTGCCTGCTGCCCACCAGCCTCTAGGTCTTGCCTCTGTCTCTCCCTCCTTTGGTGCCTGCGTTGTTCTGGTCTATGGTCAAGCATAGTGACTAAGTCTGTCCTCAGAGTCATGGTGGGTTGTCTCAGTATGAACCTGCATATAGCCTACATACCAACAGTCAGTCAATTATGGGAAAGAGCCATCTTTAAAAGATCATATCATCCCACAGAATCACAAAAAGAGCAGTGAAGTTCTGCTGGGTTCAATTGCATGCTATACTGAGCAGTTCCACAAGCTATCCTTTTAACAGATTTTAAGGTTTTCTATTTTTCTATACACCAGCACCTTTGAAATTCAGAGTGTCTTAATTTGCCTTCCTCCACTGTGAGGTTTTCCCACTCCAGTAATGACCAACACCTACTGTTATCATTGCACAAAGTGCAAGCCTAGTTGCTCAGCACATAGGAAGAATATAAGTAGTTAGCAATAAAAAAGATTTCTAGCCTCTACAGTTTGTTTCTTACACACAAAGATGAGGTGACAGAAATATGACAGAGAAGTAAACTGAATACCAGAGGTAATATAATTGTTCAGGGCTAGTATACTAGAGAGCTATGTAGACTTTATTATTGTGTGTGACTGTGAAAAAACATTGTGTTCTATCAAAGCAATAAACTAGTAAGTTTTTCTGCTTCATTCTTGTTTCCTGTCCATCAGAAAAGTAATATTTGAAGACATTATGTTCTTTTATATCAGTTATCTGTTCTGCAGGATATTGTTAAATGTACACTTTAATTATACTCTCAAAACCATATACTAATTGCAGATAAGTGATAAACTTTAGTAACTAGCCAGCCTAAGCAGGACAACCTCTATTCCTTAAGTTTTAAGGTAGGCGATTAAATTGAATTATTCCATCTGTATAAAGCTACACAGAACACCAAGTTCTGGGTTATGGTAATAGGAAAGAAAAATAACTGTGAATCCTAGTTCACATGGTAGATTTTTTTACTCCAAATATTGTCAAGTCAATAAAAACTGCCAATAAAAATGCAAATGTCTGGAAAGTCATGTCATAGAGCCTCTGGATTGTAGCCATGAGACCACGAACATCCTTCCTGGATGACACATGTGAAACATGCTGTCAAGCAGGATCAGCTGAACATGTGGAGGCAGAAGTTGTAGAAACACTTATCTCAGCAGAAAAGGAGAGAAAGATTTGGACCCAACGAGTTAAAACTCTATAGTCATCCAGAGATGTTGTAGTGGTTACTGCCAAAGGCTAATTACTATTCCTCTGCTGCATAAATTAGTATGATATTTGCACAGTGTTTGATATTTGTTTATGCACTCACTACAGCAGCTATCCATGTAATGAGGAGCAAGTACAGTTACCCAATTTTAGGTCTGAAAAACAACTTTATATTTTCCATCAGTCCAAAATCCATTTTTCTACTTCTGGCGAAGCGTCCTCAAGGATTTCACTTGATCAAAATTGCTCATAACATAATGGAAATGTCTTTTTAGCAGCATAATGTAACATTTGAATAAGAAAATAAATAATATATATTTTCATAAGGAGCTTATTTCCCTGCTAAAAAGAAAAGAGGGAGCCTCTATTCCTGAACAGAACCTTTCACAGGATTTCATTGCTCACATTTTAAGGGGACCTTACTTTTAAAAAGAGTTGAATGTTAGCTCCTTGAATACTAATCTGCTTATGCTACTTCAAAGCAGAAATACAAACTTAAGAAAAACTGAGTTGTGCAAACAGTTCAGTCCTATGCCCAGTGAACTGACTACAATGTATGTGTAACTCATCTTGCATGTTTGCTTTAATCAATACTAAGGATACTTGGCATTGCCTTTTTATAACTAACTTTCATTCATAAGCAGTTTCTATGAGAAAAATACATGCACCATTGGCAAGGCAAAAACAAAAATGAGATAAGGCTTGTAGCCCGTATGTTCAGAAAGAAAGGCTTTGTCTGAGGGATTTCTTATGACATTTCCTTTTACTTACCCTAGTAAAGCATTTACAGTTGCACCACTCACCCATTTCCTTCTCAATATGTCATCTCCTGTAGATTAACGTTGCTTTCCAACAGCCTAAGGAATACTGAAAAGGTTTTTAATGAGACTAGACAAACTGTCAGCAAACAGATTTATTTCACAACATTGTCATTTAAAAATAAGCACACAAAAAAATGTGGAAGTCTCATAGCAATTACAGTATCTGCAGTTATGAGCCTAAATGTCAGAGAAAATAGGCATTTAGCAATGTGACACTGAATGGCAGCATCAGGACAATGCTGAGTGTTTCCATTACTCAGTTTAGTAATGAAGGCTAACGGTCCTGTCTCTGCTGTCACTGTATGCCAGAGTAGTCCTGGAAATAAGTATGCAAGGATGCCATTAAATAGGTACAAACTGTAACTGAATATTCAAAAATAAAAGTCACATTAGTAATAGATTCTTGTTAATCACAGAAGGAGCGATTGTGACAGATGTTATCAATGAAGAACATCTGATTTAGCAACCCATTTGAACTGCATGGTCTGCGGTGGCTTTCAGTCATGCAGAATATTGTAGGATAACAAATGCCTGTACCAAGGGCAAATAAAAAGTATTGTGCCTTACTAAACAATATGTATCTGGAGGGAATAATTATAGACACTAATAACAAGCTAACTTTGATGTCTAGATCAAGGCACTTCCAACAAATGAAGACCAGCACAGATACATTAGATGTGCTTGTCCTGCACTCCATCTCACCTGTGCAGTAGCCAGCAGTGGCCTGTATATAAATATTTTGTATGTATAGGTACTCAACTTCTAGATAGGTAGTGGAGTCCTTGTAATTGACAGTCATTAAGGTATCAGGAAATTGCTTTTCCAAAGGCAGGTCCACCAGGTCATATATATGTAGCTGGAACTGAGGATCTGTGACAAGGAAGAGAAGAATATGACTCACATAGCCAGTGTCATTTGGATTGCACCAGAAGATGCATCACAGCGGGCTGCAGCAGGCCTTGGAAGCATACGACTTCTTTCCAGTCTTCGCACAGCCTCTGTCCCATCTTTGTCCTCCCAAGCTGCCACTAAGGACAGGAGATAATGAAAGGGCTTGAATCACATATATTTATTTGTTCTACCATAACGAAGATTTGCACTAGACTATTGTTCTAGTGTTTTTGTCTAATTTCTATAGTTTGTATAATTTCTTCTTATGCTTTTATGTTGATTTTTACAATTATTGCAAAGGCCAAATGGCTGCAGTTTCACTGTGCTGAAGAACAATACTAATATGCAGGGAGACATAGTCCCCGTTCTGGAGAGTTACTCACATACACCCGAAGATGAGAGTATGTGTAAAGCTATATGGGATAAAATGGCAGGACAAGGGCAAACATTCATACAAACTAGCTAAGCACACAACTTCTGATGTTCAGCTTATACTTTTGCTTTTAAAAATAAAATAATAAATGCCAACTTAGGCTACACGCCTCTTAAGTATCCTGTCTGACAGACCTAACAGTGGGACGAGGAAGGAAATGTCACTGTCTGCAGTACCAGGGAACAGGACAGGTGGCAGATCCATCCAAAATTGTCTTCTTGCATGTCTTAGATCATCCTGGGCACTTTTACAAAATGGGTGTTTGATGCTACTGTTGTAGCTCAGGCCAGCCAGGCAAGCAGCCAGAGCAGGATCAGGTGAATGTAGGGGAACACAAGGGGAATGGACCTGACCTGTCCTCCTATCACTCATTTGTTGCCTGGCCAGAAGTAAGTCACCACATCTCTCTTTGTTTTCACTTCTCCTCACCTTGTCTATCTTGTTTACATTTAAGCTCTCTAAGACAACATCTCTTCCTATGTGTCTGTAATGTCCCTAAGGAGGCCTAAATTTGTCTAGAATACCTACATACTGTTGTAACATAAATAATAATAGAAATAATAAATACATCCCTAGCCTTCTGCTTCAACAGCCATTTCCCGAGTACAACCCTATTAGCAATATTAATTCTAAAGCTGGATGTTCTTTGGCTCTCATTTGTTCTGAGTAATGTCTGGCAGGTTTTATATAACCTTGTGAATGCAATGTGATGGTAACAATTGGACGTGCAGAAGAATTTCCTGTAGTGGAGCATTTATAAAACTGTCATGTTGCTGTGCAAAGACACGCCCTTCCAGTCAAATGCTGTATTTGGCACGGTATTTACCACTAAATTAGCAGTCGCTAATTGGTTATGATAATATTTTTGTTTAAAGAGGCATCTCATTTCACATGAGCTGCCTACCCTTTTCCAACATTCCCGTATTTGATAGGGAAATTAGAAACACCTTAGAGGTTTATAAATTCAGTGCTCTGTCTCAGTACCTGAAATGATCCCCTCTTTAATGAAATGTGAATCCTTCAGGATTAGCAGGTAATGAACTTCATAGTTGTTCATTTCTCCAGCCTGTTTTTAAGGTCTGCATTATTATTTTTATAATTTATCTGTGCTATCATTATCTAAGGCTCAGGGTTTTACTGTGTACACCTGATGTGGTAGATATCGGAGTTCTATTGCTGGCACTTTCAGAATAAAGAACTGTTCTCTCTTTCAAATACCAAAATGTCTCTTTGAAGCCAATTATTAAAGAAACCGTGGAGTAACAGCACGTCCTAGACAGCCTGTCAAACATATGCTGCCAATATTATACGTTAATACTAATCCTGTGATAGAATACAACCATTCCTTGGATTTCATAGTGCATAGCTTCAACGTTAATTGGATTTTTCATATATATGTAAGTAATTTTCTGAAGGGCTTTAAACTGTAAGCTCTTTAAACCAGGACTTATGTATATACTTGTCTCCTGTTCTTGGCCAAGTATTTTTACAGAAAAAAACCCCTAAATACAATAACATTTTTCACATAGTTCCCAGCTTAGTTACTCAACTAGCTAAGATATAATGTCTTCTCTTTGTGGACCTTGGCTTAAGTTTTGCAGATGGATGGCAATATAATGTCTAGAACACTGAAACAATAACAAGAGCAGTGCGGAGAGCATGGTAAATTAATTGTATACATATGTGTAAGCTTGTAAGTACACATACAGAGAAAGAACTTAATTAGAACAATAAGAACTTATATGTATTTTAAGTAATTTTTAAAAGACTTGAAACATGGACTCTTTGAAATATATTGACTTATAATAACAGAACAAAAATATTTCATTCTTAGCCTTCTCACGCCATAGTTCTGTGTTTTGTAGATTTTTAAAATTATCTAAAGAGCCATAAGTGTAAGTGAAATGTCAGAAGGACCTTCACAATAACTATCAGGAATTCCATAGTAAATATACTATGTGTAAACATACACACAATTAAAACATTTTATTTCCTTATTACAATATCCTCTTCCTCCCAAATGATATGGATGATACACAGATATTCTTCTTAGAGCAAAAGTTCTCAGAGCAAAGGCTTAGAGCAAAAGCTCCTGGAGAGCGATTATTTGTCTTCAGTCTCCAAGATCCAACCAAAGAAGAAATACTTTGCAAGTCAATCGTTTTGGACAGACATCAAAGTGAAATCAAGAGGGAGAGTGAAGTGTAAATCACCACCATCAATTCTGATCTTGTTGCAGTCAAAATCTCCAATGCAAGGTCAATGCAGGGGGAAATGAAAAAACTTTAGATGCTGAAGGTCTTGCTTCCAATAAATAAAATTCCCAGATGCATATTGGTCCTTCTCCACTATTACTTGAAATGATTGGCATATTACATTGCTGCCACCAGCAGTCCATGAAGGGTTTTGAGAAGGGTTAGTTTAGTTTCTGCAGTGCTTTTGTCTTACCATACTAATATTAACCAGCCCTGCCAAACCCTAACATCTCAGTCGGGCCTAAGTTGAGCTTGTTTCTGCAAAACAATTCCAAAATAATTCTGAGTAAATCAGTGGCACTTGAAATAGACCAGAAGGAAATTAAAACAATTCAGCAATCTTATGTTTGATGAAGACGAGAATGTCTATTTGAATAAAGCATTGAGGAAAGGTGAAGCTACGTTACTGCTCTGGAGCTTCCCTGCGGTCAATGGGTAAAGAAGATGGAGGCTTTCAGGGTTAAGGCCCAGCATGACACAAGTATCATATCATCCTGTAGCCTTATAGGCCCGAGATTATAAAAGTACTCTAATGTCAGTATTTAAGTAGGACAACAAAACAGATATAAGACCACATCACATCACACTCATATGAGTAAGTAGTAATAAATCACGAGAGAACAAAACAGAGTTGCTGTAGCCCCTTGAGCTTTTGCAAGCCTAAAGCTTCCAGTATATTTTAAAGTTCTTTTTCTTGTTTTATCAAAAGAAAAATAATTTAACACTGCTAAAATTTTGCCATTTGCCAGGCTGGTTGATCCAATATACATTACGCTATGACAGCTTCTCAGCAGATACCACAAATGGATTGTTAGCTCAAGTTGGAAGGATATTTAATATCTGATTTTTTAACGCACTAGCAAGACCCTGAGAGTTGCTGAGTCAATGCCCAAATATCAGTGCACAGAAGAAATAAAGCAATTTATAGGTCCATCCTACTTTACAAACTCTGCCATTTAGATAGCCCGCAAGAGATTCATCACAGATCTGAAAAAAGACTTCTGAGAAACTCACTAAAATTAGACAGAGAGCAATATGAACAGCAGAGCTCTGTTTCAAAAGACATACTTCTCATGCAAAATGTGATGGAATGATTTCATCAGCTCACCATGGGCAGAGCTGCAAAAGTGAGCTGTTAGAGAGCTTGGTGAAGGAGATGTTCTGAAGCACATCTGCAGAACTGCAAAACATGGTATTAAGAATGTGTGGTATCAGGAATTCAGTTCTAAGATGTGGGTTGTCATGTTGCATAAAAAAATTATTATTTGTGGCACATACTTGAGGCCTTTGTTTTCTGCACAGGTAAATACTGCAGCTTACATTTCTTCATCAATGGATGTCACTAAAGGTACTTTCCTACAGGACAGTCCTGCAGGGAGCAAAGGAAAGCTGCCTAAAACCTTGACATGGCCATTTTAATGCTAGCTAAGTGCTTCCTTCCCATTGAGGGGAAAGTTACACTCTCACAACCTTCTTTATTACATATCCCTGTAACTGCATCTTCTGGCACTCTACAAGCCTGGATATATTGCTCACTTTAAACAGCTGCTCTATTCAAAGTCTGTGGTGGGATGCTTTCAAATCCCTTTTTTGTGCTTTCAGATCCCTTAACATAAAAAGTCCTGGACACATGCTGTACTATTAATAATTGGAAGATGGAATGCTTTTTGTATAAATTTAGCTTTTTTTTAAAGTTAGCTTTCTTAGGAACATGTAAATTCTCCTGCTGAAAATATCATCAGATACAGGAGACTGCACTAATCAGGCAGTTTAATTACCAAAATGCAATACCATGACACAGGTATATTTAGCATTTATATATCTTGTGCACTAGTTTAAAATGAAGACAGAATTGTGTCCAGGACTCCTATTGCAGCCAAAAGCTGTTTAGTTTTATCCTAAAAAGTTTCTTGCCCAAGACTTTTGTTACAGGCATTTTCCAAGATGGTTTCTGATTTTGGTTATTTTATTCTCATGGGTCTAATTTTCTAAGCCACTCTCCATCCCTCCTTACAACTGCTATTCATGGGTGATCACATCCAAACACTGGACTTAGCATGCCCTTGGCTTGCAAGAAAATTCCACAAGTGAACAACTAAAACAGTGATTTTGTTAAAGCAAATCACAGAATCGCAGAATCACAGAATCACAGAATGTTAGGGGTTGCAAGGGACCTCTGGGGATCACCTAGTCCAACCCCCCTGCCAAAGCAGGGTCACCTACAGCAGGTTACATAGGGTCGTGTCCAGGTGGGTTTTGAATATCTCCAGAGAAGCAGACTTCGCAGCCTCCCTGGGCAGCCTGTTCCAGTGCTCTGCCACCCTCAAAGTACAGAAGTTTTTCCTCATGTTAAGACGGAATTTCCTGTGTTCCAGTTTGTGCCTGTTGCCTCTTGTTCTGTCACTGGGCACCACTGAAAAGAGCCTGGCCCCATCCTCTTGACACCCGTCCTTTAGATATTTATAAGCATTCATGAGATCCTCTCTCAGTCTTCTCTTCTCCAGGCTAAGCAGACCCAGGTTTCTCAGCCTTTCTTCATAACATAGGTGCTCCATTCCCTTGATCATCTTTGTAGCCCTCCACTGGACTCTCTCCAGTAGTTCCATGTCCTTCTTGAACTGGGGAGACCACAACTGGACACAGTACTCCCCATTTGGTCTCACCAGGACAGAGTAGAGGGGGAGGATAACCTCCCGTGACCTGCTGGCCACGCTCTTTTTAATGCACCCCAGGATGCCATTGGCCTTCTTGGCCACAAGGGCACATTGCTGGCTCACGGTCATCCTGTTGTCCACCAGGACTCCCAGGTCCTTCTCCGCAGAGCTGCCTTCCAGCAGGTCAACCCCTAACCTGTACCGGTGCATGGGGTTATTCCTCCCCAGGTGCAGGACCCTACCCTTGCCCTTGTTGAACTTCATTAGGTTCCTCTCCACCCAACCCTCTAGCCTGTCCAGGTCTTGCTGTACGGCAGCACAGCCTTCTGGTGTGTCAGCCACTCCTCCGACTTTTGTGTCATCAGCAAATTTGCTGAGGGTACACTCTGTCCCCTCATCCAGGTCATTGATGAATATGTTGAACAGGACTGGACCCAGTACTGATCCCTGGGGAACACCTCTAGATACAGGCCTCCAACTAGACTCTGTGCTGCTGATCACAACCCTCCAAGTTCTGCCATTCAGCCAGTTCTCAATCCCCCTCACTGTCCACTCATCTAACTCACACTTCCTAAGCTTGCCTATGAGGATGTTATGAGAAGTAAATGGGTAGAGAAAGGAGTTAAGGTCTTTCATGTAAGCATTTTTAATCAATACTGAATATTGAATCAATCACTTTCCACTATAGCCACACAAGGACTGATGGCAGGTCAATACCAAGCAATTACATGGAATGTATGAAGTCTCGTTCTCTTTAAATTACATTTAGTTGACAAGTGCAGTTTAAAATCCGTAAAAAAGAACTGAAAGACCACAAATACTGAGCAGTTTTCCACTTGAAAAGAGTGAACCTGGGTAGACCCAAATGCCATGAAATCTTTTCAGCTAGGACAGTATCAGATTTCCCCCAGAAAGGTTGGAGAATGATTAGACCAAGCTTGGGAGACACTTCAAAGGGGTTTAAAGAAAGCAATGTTAATGTACGAAACAATACACAGAATTGTTCCCAGGCCATTAAGGTGGTCTCCTGCCCTCTTTTGGCTCAAGCCAAGTGTCAATATCCCAAACAGGTGCCCAGGCACAGCTTAAGGGCAGGACTGCTCCAAGGGCAGCAGAGGGTCTTTCCCAGCAGGAGCTTTGCAAGCAGACTCCCCTTTGCTAGGCTGGCAGATATTGCAAGTGAAGCCTCACAGTGGATGGATTCAGTGCCCAGAAACATGCCTGAGCACCCTCAGTTTAGCGGTGAGGATACAGCCTCAGAGTGATCCACTCCTGACCTGGCCTTTTGGGCTTCCTTTGGGGTCAAAGGAGAGAAGCTGACACTTGTCAAACATGACTGATCTCACCCTAATGCAGACGTTACCATGAGATGGTCATACCATAGAAATGCCCATGCAGTGTTTAAACATTGGTGAGATGTGGCCCACTCCTTTCTCTTGCTCCTTGAGAAGGAGGTTGAAGCCATGAATATGATCACACCAAACAGATAGCTGAGGAATTACTCCTAGGAGGGGGACTTTGAGGCATTTAACTAGCAAGCATTCACAGAAAAACCATGTTCTCAGGGGAGGGTTTGCACCTGACTGTCTGGAGCACTGACCATCTGCAACCAAGACTACAAAAACAGATAAAGGAAAGCATCAATCTAGGTTGCAAGGGATGTGTTGTGACTGGGAGGGACACATGCTATCTCCACAATTGGTGTACATAAATAACAGGCAAAAAACAATGTAAATGAGGCTGTAGTGAGGAATAAGGCTATGTTAAAGAATAAGGTAGTGGACAGCAGGGGGCAAAAAGAAAGTATTTCTGTGGATGAAAGAATGGATCAGGTTGACTATATTTAATTGATTGAGGAAACATTGTGAGGTCAGAAGGGAACAATGATGTTGTTTGTGGACTAATGCAGGAAACCTGAGTGATGAGGTGGAAGAACTAGAACTACCGAAGCAAGATGTCAAAACCTCTCGTACAGAGTAGGGGAATGATGATAGAATAGTTCTCAAGATGGAAAAGGATTTGAAAAGAGCATTTGATGAGGTTATATACTGAGTCATAGAGGCCTAAAGAGTTTAACTTGAATGTGGACAGACACACTTTTAATATTATTAGTGAAAGAAATAGTACTTCAAACTGCTTAATCATGTAAACATTTGAAATTTGGTAGAGACTGGGGAAAAAAGGCTGTTGTATTGGCAGAAAATAAGTAGTTTTAGTCCTATAGGTAATAGATTACTTTCTCAAAGAGCCCAAGCACAGACAAGAAGGGATGCTATTTCAACTTTGAGCCTAGTGCACAAATACAGAATTACAAAGTATCTGGTAATAGAAAATAACCTTTGTATTGAAAGCTGAGAGTGAATAGATTATCTTCATATACAAAGAGCAGCAAGAGGAGATATTTAAGCTGAAAACGTATTAATTCAAAGACAGGTGAGTATGCAATACAATAGAATAGATTTGGAATGGGAATTATAGACAAAGTCCTCATCACATGATTGAATTTCTGAAACAGTTGGAATATTGTAGATAAAAAGCATGAGTAGTGCTAATATAGATCCTGTGAATGAAACTGCAATGATGGTTAGATCCTGGGTGTGTCATAGTCCTACATCCCATGTTGTTACTGATCCTACTATACATCATCCTAGGAGTCTAAGCATACCTGAAGTAAGTTTAAGTGGCATCCTTCAATGTAAAATGGCAGTAGTAAATCAATTCTTAGCCACTTCTTAATTCTTCCAAGTAAGAGTTTTCTGTGGTTATGACTGAAGCACTGAAATTCATTTGCTTATTTGGAAATGGACAAAGCCCTTTTTTTTGCCAGCTACTGATGAATTTCACTGCAAGCAAAAGGAATTGAATATATCCTGCCAATTCACTAATGGAATATAATTATTATCTGTGTATTAATAACAGAGATTAGAGTGCTGCACTGCACTTTGTGTTACTCAGCAGTTCACATCCATCAAAGCATTAGACACAATTTTCAAAAGGACTTAAAGGGAAAGATGCTCCCAAAAAATGATGGGTGACCGGGGGCATGCCATTCAAGGAATGGGACAGCTCCAGTTATCTGGCTTCTTGTGATTTCAGCATGATTAGGTAAGACACAGATTATCTTTGATTGATGATATTTTGACAACAGTGATGTCCACTTTATGTTAGCTATGCCAATAACCACTGCAGAGCCATAACTGCGAAAGGCTTGTTCTCCTTTGAGGTTGGACAGGAGCATGGCCATGGTGAGATGAATGAAATGGTGCCTGCTGCCCACCAGCCTCTAGGTCTTGCCTCTGTCTCTCCCTCCTTTGGTGCCTGCGTTGTTCTGGTCTATGGTCAAGCATAGTGACTAAGTCTGTCCTCAGAGTCATGGTGGGTTGTCTCAGTATGAACCTGCATATAGCCTACATACCAACAGTCAGTCAATTATGGGAAAGAGCCATCTTTAAAAGATCATATCATCCCACAGAATCACAAAAAGAGCAGTGAAGTTCTGCTGGGTTCAATTGCATGCTATACTGAGCAGTTCCACAAGCTATCCTTTTAACAGATTTTAAGGTTTTCTATTTTTCTATACACCAGCACCTTTGAAATTCAGAGTGTCTTAATTTGCCTTCCTCCACTGTGAGGTTTTCCCACTCCAGTAATGACCAACACCTACTGTTATCATTGCACAAAGTGCAAGCCTAGTTGCTCAGCACATAGGAAGAATATAAGTAGTTAGCAATAAAAAAGATTTCTAGCCTCTACAGTTTGTTTCTTACACACAAAGATGAGGTGACAGAAATATGACAGAGAAGTAAACTGAATACCAGAGGTAATATAATTGTTCAGGGCTAGTATACTAGAGAGCTATGTAGACTTTATTATTGTGTGTGACTGTGAAAAAACATTGTGTTCTATCAAAGCAATAAACTAGTAAGTTTTTCTGCTTCATTCTTGTTTCCTGTCCATCAGAAAAGTAATATTTGAAGACATTATGTTCTTTTATATCAGTTATCTGTTCTGCAGGATATTGTTAAATGTACACTTTAATTATACTCTCAAAACCATATACTAATTGCAGATAAGTGATAAACTTTAGTAACTAGCCAGCCTAAGCAGGACAACCTCTATTCCTTAAGTTTTAAGGTAGGCGATTAAATTGAATTATTCCATCTGTATAAAGCTACACAGAACACCAAGTTCTGGGTTATGGTAATAGGAAAGAAAAATAACTGTGAATCCTAGTTCACATGGTAGATTTTTTTACTCCAAATATTGTCAAGTCAATAAAAACTGCCAATAAAAATGCAAATGTCTGGAAAGTCATGTCATAGAGCCTCTGGATTGTAGCCATGAGACCACGAACATCCTTCCTGGATGACACATGTGAAACATGCTGTCAAGCAGGATCAGCTGAACATGTGGAGGCAGAAGTTGTAGAAACACTTATCTCAGCAGAAAAGGAGAGAAAGATTTGGACCCAACGAGTTAAAACTCTATAGTCATCCAGAGATGTTGTAGTGGTTACTGCCAAAGGCTAATTACTATTCCTCTGCTGCATAAATTAGTATGATATTTGCACAGTGTTTGATATTTGTTTATGCACTCACTACAGCAGCTATCCATGTAATGAGGAGCAAGTACAGTTACCCAATTTTAGGTCTGAAAAACAACTTTATATTTTCCATCAGTCCAAAATCCATTTTTCTACTTCTGGCGAAGCGTCCTCAAGGATTTCACTTGATCAAAATTGCTCATAACATAATGGAAATGTCTTTTTAGCAGCATAATGTAACATTTGAATAAGAAAATAAATAATATATATTTTCATAAGGAGCTTATTTCCCTGCTAAAAAGAAAAGAGGGAGCCTCTATTCCTGAACAGAACCTTTCACAGGATTTCATTGCTCACATTTTAAGGGGACCTTACTTTTAAAAAGAGTTGAATGTTAGCTCCTTGAATACTAATCTGCTTATGCTACTTCAAAGCAGAAATACAAACTTAAGAAAAACTGAGTTGTGCAAACAGTTCAGTCCTATGCCCAGTGAACTGACTACAATGTATGTGTAACTCATCTTGCATGTTTGCTTTAATCAATACTAAGGATACTTGGCATTGCCTTTTTATAACTAACTTTCATTCATAAGCAGTTTCTATGAGAAAAATACATGCACCATTGGCAAGGCAAAAACAAAAATGAGATAAGGCTTGTAGCCCGTATGTTCAGAAAGAAAGGCTTTGTCTGAGGGATTTCTTATGACATTTCCTTTTACTTACCCTAGTAAAGCATTTACAGTTGCACCACTCACCCATTTCCTTCTCAATATGTCATCTCCTGTAGATTAACGTTGCTTTCCAACAGCCTAAGGAATACTGAAAAGGTTTTTAATGAGACTAGACAAACTGTCAGCAAACAGATTTATTTCACAACATTGTCATTTAAAAATAAGCACACAAAAAAATGTGGAAGTCTCATAGCAATTACAGTATCTGCAGTTATGAGCCTAAATGTCAGAGAAAATAGGCATTTAGCAATGTGACACTGAATGGCAGCATCAGGACAATGCTGAGTGTTTCCATTACTCAGTTTAGTAATGAAGGCTAACGGTCCTGTCTCTGCTGTCACTGTATGCCAGAGTAGTCCTGGAAATAAGTATGCAAGGATGCCATTAAATAGGTACAAACTGTAACTGAATATTCAAAAATAAAAGTCACATTAGTAATAGATTCTTGTTAATCACAGAAGGAGCGATTGTGACAGATGTTATCAATGAAGAACATCTGATTTAGCAACCCATTTGAACTGCATGGTCTGCGGTGGCTTTCAGTCATGCAGAATATTGTAGGATAACAAATGCCTGTACCAAGGGCAAATAAAAAGTATTGTGCCTTACTAAACAATATGTATCTGGAGGGAATAATTATAGACACTAATAACAAGCTAACTTTGATGTCTAGATCAAGGCACTTCCAACAAATGAAGACCAGCACAGATACATTAGATGTGCTTGTCCTGCACTCCATCTCACCTGTGCAGTAGCCAGCAGTGGCCTGTATATAAATATTTTGTATGTATAGGTACTCAACTTCTAGATAGGTAGTGGAGTCCTTGTAATTGACAGTCATTAAGGTATCAGGAAATTGCTTTTCCAAAGGCAGGTCCACCAGGTCATATATATGTAGCTGGAACTGAGGATCTGTGACAAGGAAGAGAAGAATATGACTCACATAGCCAGTGTCATTTGGATTGCACCAGAAGATGCATCACAGCGGGCTGCAGCAGGCCTTGGAAGCATACGACTTCTTTCCAGTCTTCGCACAGCCTCTGTCCCATCTTTGTCCTCCCAAGCTGCCACTAAGGACAGGAGATAATGAAAGGGCTTGAATCACATATATTTATTTGTTCTACCATAACGAAGATTTGCACTAGACTATTGTTCTAGTGTTTTTGTCTAATTTCTATAGTTTGTATAATTTCTTCTTATGCTTTTATGTTGATTTTTACAATTATTGCAAAGGCCAAATGGCTGCAGTTTCACTGTGCTGAAGAACAATACTAATATGCAGGGAGACATAGTCCCCGTTCTGGAGAGTTACTCACATACACCCGAAGATGAGAGTATGTGTAAAGCTATATGGGATAAAATGGCAGGACAAGGGCAAACATTCATACAAACTAGCTAAGCACACAACTTCTGATGTTCAGCTTATACTTTTGCTTTTAAAAATAAAATAATAAATGCCAACTTAGGCTACACGCCTCTTAAGTATCCTGTCTGACAGACCTAACAGTGGGACGAGGAAGGAAATGTCACTGTCTGCAGTACCAGGGAACAGGACAGGTGGCAGATCCATCCAAAATTGTCTTCTTGCATGTCTTAGATCATCCTGGGCACTTTTACAAAATGGGTGTTTGATGCTACTGTTGTAGCTCAGGCCAGCCAGGCAAGCAGCCAGAGCAGGATCAGGTGAATGTAGGGGAACACAAGGGGAATGGACCTGACCTGTCCTCCTATCACTCATTTGTTGCCTGGCCAGAAGTAAGTCACCACATCTCTCTTTGTTTTCACTTCTCCTCACCTTGTCTATCTTGTTTACATTTAAGCTCTCTAAGACAACATCTCTTCCTATGTGTCTGTAATGTCCCTAAGGAGGCCTAAATTTGTCTAGAATACCTACATACTGTTGTAACATAAATAATAATAGAAATAATAAATACATCCCTAGCCTTCTGCTTCAACAGCCATTTCCCGAGTACAACCCTATTAGCAATATTAATTCTAAAGCTGGATGTTCTTTGGCTCTCATTTGTTCTGAGTAATGTCTGGCAGGTTTTATATAACCTTGTGAATGCAATGTGATGGTAACAATTGGACGTGCAGAAGAATTTCCTGTAGTGGAGCATTTATAAAACTGTCATGTTGCTGTGCAAAGACACGCCCTTCCAGTCAAATGCTGTATTTGGCACGGTATTTACCACTAAATTAGCAGTCGCTAATTGGTTATGATAATATTTTTGTTTAAAGAGGCATCTCATTTCACATGAGCTGCCTACCCTTTTCCAACATTCCCGTATTTGATAGGGAAATTAGAAACACCTTAGAGGTTTATAAATTCAGTGCTCTGTCTCAGTACCTGAAATGATCCCCTCTTTAATGAAATGTGAATCCTTCAGGATTAGCAGGTAATGAACTTCATAGTTGTTCATTTCTCCAGCCTGTTTTTAAGGTCTGCATTATTATTTTTATAATTTATCTGTGCTATCATTATCTAAGGCTCAGGGTTTTACTGTGTACACCTGATGTGGTAGATATCGGAGTTCTATTGCTGGCACTTTCAGAATAAAGAACTGTTCTCTCTTTCAAATACCAAAATGTCTCTTTGAAGCCAATTATTAAAGAAACCGTGGAGTAACAGCACGTCCTAGACAGCCTGTCAAACATATGCTGCCAATATTATACGTTAATACTAATCCTGTGATAGAATACAACCATTCCTTGGATTTCATAGTGCATAGCTTCAACGTTAATTGGATTTTTCATATATATGTAAGTAATTTTCTGAAGGGCTTTAAACTGTAAGCTCTTTAAACCAGGACTTATGTATATACTTGTCTCCTGTTCTTGGCCAAGTATTTTTACAGAAAAAAACCCCTAAATACAATAACATTTTTCACATAGTTCCCAGCTTAGTTACTCAACTAGCTAAGATATAATGTCTTCTCTTTGTGGACCTTGGCTTAAGTTTTGCAGATGGATGGCAATATAATGTCTAGAACACTGAAACAATAACAAGAGCAGTGCGGAGAGCATGGTAAATTAATTGTATACATATGTGTAAGCTTGTAAGTACACATACAGAGAAAGAACTTAATTAGAACAATAAGAACTTATATGTATTTTAAGTAATTTTTAAAAGACTTGAAACATGGACTCTTTGAAATATATTGACTTATAATAACAGAACAAAAATATTTCATTCTTAGCCTTCTCACGCCATAGTTCTGTGTTTTGTAGATTTTTAAAATTATCTAAAGAGCCATAAGTGTAAGTGAAATGTCAGAAGGACCTTCACAATAACTATCAGGAATTCCATAGTAAATATACTATGTGTAAACATACACACAATTAAAACATTTTATTTCCTTATTACAATATCCTCTTCCTCCCAAATGATATGGATGATACACAGATATTCTTCTTAGAGCAAAAGTTCTCAGAGCAAAGGCTTAGAGCAAAAGCTCCTGGAGAGCGATTATTTGTCTTCAGTCTCCAAGATCCAACCAAAGAAGAAATACTTTGCAAGTCAATCGTTTTGGACAGACATCAAAGTGAAATCAAGAGGGAGAGTGAAGTGTAAATCACCACCATCAATTCTGATCTTGTTGCAGTCAAAATCTCCAATGCAAGGTCAATGCAGGGGGAAATGAAAAAACTTTAGATGCTGAAGGTCTTGCTTCCAATAAATAAAATTCCCAGATGCATATTGGTCCTTCTCCACTATTACTTGAAATGATTGGCATATTACATTGCTGCCACCAGCAGTCCATGAAGGGTTTTGAGAAGGGTTAGTTTAGTTTCTGCAGTGCTTTTGTCTTACCATACTAATATTAACCAGCCCTGCCAAACCCTAACATCTCAGTCGGGCCTAAGTTGAGCTTGTTTCTGCAAAACAATTCCAAAATAATTCTGAGTAAATCAGTGGCACTTGAAATAGACCAGAAGGAAATTAAAACAATTCAGCAATCTTATGTTTGATGAAGACGAGAATGTCTATTTGAATAAAGCATTGAGGAAAGGTGAAGCTACGTTACTGCTCTGGAGCTTCCCTGCGGTCAATGGGTAAAGAAGATGGAGGCTTTCAGGGTTAAGGCCCAGCATGACACAAGTATCATATCATCCTGTAGCCTTATAGGCCCGAGATTATAAAAGTACTCTAATGTCAGTATTTAAGTAGGACAACAAAACAGATATAAGACCACATCACATCACACTCATATGAGTAAGTAGTAATAAATCACGAGAGAACAAAACAGAGTTGCTGTAGCCCCTTGAGCTTTTGCAAGCCTAAAGCTTCCAGTATATTTTAAAGTTCTTTTTCTTGTTTTATCAAAAGAAAAATAATTTAACACTGCTAAAATTTTGCCATTTGCCAGGCTGGTTGATCCAATATACATTACGCTATGACAGCTTCTCAGCAGATACCACAAATGGATTGTTAGCTCAAGTTGGAAGGATATTTAATATCTGATTTTTTAACGCACTAGCAAGACCCTGAGAGTTGCTGAGTCAATGCCCAAATATCAGTGCACAGAAGAAATAAAGCAATTTATAGGTCCATCCTACTTTACAAACTCTGCCATTTAGATAGCCCGCAAGAGATTCATCACAGATCTGAAAAAAGACTTCTGAGAAACTCACTAAAATTAGACAGAGAGCAATATGAACAGCAGAGCTCTGTTTCAAAAGACATACTTCTCATGCAAAATGTGATGGAATGATTTCATCAGCTCACCATGGGCAGAGCTGCAAAAGTGAGCTGTTAGAGAGCTTGGTGAAGGAGATGTTCTGAAGCACATCTGCAGAACTGCAAAACATGGTATTAAGAATGTGTGGTATCAGGAATTCAGTTCTAAGATGTGGGTTGTCATGTTGCATAAAAAAATTATTATTTGTGGCACATACTTGAGGCCTTTGTTTTCTGCACAGGTAAATACTGCAGCTTACATTTCTTCATCAATGGATGTCACTAAAGGTACTTTCCTACAGGACAGTCCTGCAGGGAGCAAAGGAAAGCTGCCTAAAACCTTGACATGGCCATTTTAATGCTAGCTAAGTGCTTCCTTCCCATTGAGGGGAAAGTTACACTCTCACAACCTTCTTTATTACATATCCCTGTAACTGCATCTTCTGGCACTCTACAAGCCTGGATATATTGCTCACTTTAAACAGCTGCTCTATTCAAAGTCTGTGGTGGGATGCTTTCAAATCCCTTTTTTGTGCTTTCAGATCCCTTAACATAAAAAGTCCTGGACACATGCTGTACTATTAATAATTGGAAGATGGAATGCTTTTTGTATAAATTTAGCTTTTTTTTAAAGTTAGCTTTCTTAGGAACATGTAAATTCTCCTGCTGAAAATATCATCAGATACAGGAGACTGCACTAATCAGGCAGTTTAATTACCAAAATGCAATACCATGACACAGGTATATTTAGCATTTATATATCTTGTGCACTAGTTTAAAATGAAGACAGAATTGTGTCCAGGACTCCTATTGCAGCCAAAAGCTGTTTAGTTTTATCCTAAAAAGTTTCTTGCCCAAGACTTTTGTTACAGGCATTTTCCAAGATGGTTTCTGATTTTGGTTATTTTATTCTCATGGGTCTAATTTTCTAAGCCACTCTCCATCCCTCCTTACAACTGCTATTCATGGGTGATCACATCCAAACACTGGACTTAGCATGCCCTTGGCTTGCAAGAAAATTCCACAAGTGAACAACTAAAACAGTGATTTTGTTAAAGCAAATCACAGAATCGCAGAATCACAGAATCACAGAATGTTAGGGGTTGCAAGGGACCTCTGGGGATCACCTAGTCCAACCCCCCTGCCAAAGCAGGGTCACCTACAGCAGGTTACATAGGGTCGTGTCCAGGTGGGTTTTGAATATCTCCAGAGAAGCAGACTTCGCAGCCTCCCTGGGCAGCCTGTTCCAGTGCTCTGCCACCCTCAAAGTACAGAAGTTTTTCCTCATGTTAAGACGGAATTTCCTGTGTTCCAGTTTGTGCCTGTTGCCTCTTGTTCTGTCACTGGGCACCACTGAAAAGAGCCTGGCCCCATCCTCTTGACACCCGTCCTTTAGATATTTATAAGCATTCATGAGATCCTCTCTCAGTCTTCTCTTCTCCAGGCTAAGCAGACCCAGGTTTCTCAGCCTTTCTTCATAACATAGGTGCTCCATTCCCTTGATCATCTTTGTAGCCCTCCACTGGACTCTCTCCAGTAGTTCCATGTCCTTCTTGAACTGGGGAGACCACAACTGGACACAGTACTCCCCATTTGGTCTCACCAGGACAGAGTAGAGGGGGAGGATAACCTCCCGTGACCTGCTGGCCACGCTCTTTTTAATGCACCCCAGGATGCCATTGGCCTTCTTGGCCACAAGGGCACATTGCTGGCTCACGGTCATCCTGTTGTCCACCAGGACTCCCAGGTCCTTCTCCGCAGAGCTGCCTTCCAGCAGGTCAACCCCTAACCTGTACCGGTGCATGGGGTTATTCCTCCCCAGGTGCAGGACCCTACCCTTGTCCTTGTTGAACTTCATTAGGTTCCTCTCCACCCAACACTCTAGCCTGTCCAGGTCTTGCTGTACGGCAGCACAGCCTTCTGGTGTGTCAGCCACTCCTCCGACTTTTGTGTCATCAGCAAATTTGCTGAGGGTACACTCTGTCCCCTCATCCAGGTCGTTGATGAATATGTTGAACAGGACTGGACCCAGTACTGATCCCTGGGGAACACCTCTAGATACAGGCCTCCAACTAGACTCTGTGCTGCTGATCACAACCCTCCGAGTTCTGCCATTCAGCCAGTTCTCAATCCCCCTCACTGTCCACTCATCTAACCCACACTTCCTAAGCTTGCCTATGAAGATTTTGTGGAAACAGTGTCAAAAGCTTTACTGAAGTCAAGGTTGGCAACATCTACTGCTCTGCCCTCATCCACCTACCCAGTCATGTCATCATAGAAGGCTATCAGATTGGTCAAGCGTGACTGCCCCTTGATGAATCCACGTTGACCACTCCCGGTAACCTTCTTTTGCTCTACATGCTTAGAGATGACATCCAGGATGAGCTGTTCCATTACCTTTCCAGGGATGGAGGTGAGGCTGACTGGGCCTGTAGTTTCCCGGGTCTTCCTTCTTACCCTTTGTGAAGACTGGCATGGCATTAGCTTTCCTCCAGTCCTCAGGCACCTCTCCTGTTCTCCATGACCTTTCAAAGATGATGAAGAGCAGCTTCACAATAACATCTGCCAGCTCCCTCAGCACTCATGGGTGCATCCCATCAGGGCCCATGGATTTGTGGGTGTCAAGTTTGCCTAAATGATCTCTAACCCAATCCTCCTTGATCAAGGGAGAGTCTTCCTTTCTCCAGGCTCTCTCTCTTACTGCCAGGGTCTGGGATTCCTGAGGACCGGCCTTAGCAGTAAAGACTGAAGCAAAGAAGGCATTCAGTAACTCTGCCTCCTCTGCATCCTCCGTCACCAGGGCACCTACTTCATTCAGCAGCGAGCCCACATTTTCCCTAGTCTTTCTTTTACGACTGATGTACTTGAAGAAGCCCTTCTTATTGTCCTTGATATACCTTGCCAGGTTTAATTCCAAGTGGTCCTTAGCCTTCCTCATTGCATCCCTGCATACTCTGATAGCGTTCCCATACTCCTCTCAAGTGGTCAGTCCCTTTTTCCACGTGCTGTAAACTTCCTTCTTGCATCTGAGTTTTTCCAGAAGCTCCTTGCTCATCCATGCAGGTTTCCTGGCTCATTTGCCAGGAAAGGAGGAAGACAAGCTGCAGCCGATTTGCCCTGTACTAGAGTACAGCCTTCAGCCCTGTAGTGACTGAAAAGGTATAGGTACAAGTAGCAGAGCCATAGTGAGCTCCTCCAGGTCATGAGCTCTGGCAGAATGACTCCTTCTAAGTTGCATGCTAGACATCTCCTGCTCCTAGAGATGCACCGATCTTGAACATGGAGGAAGTGGTTCTTGAATATTAACCAGCTCTCTTGCACCCCCCTTCCCTCTACAGCCTTAGATCATGGGATTCCTCCAAGTAGGTCTTTGAAGAGACCAGAGTTAGCTCTCCTGAAGTCCAGGGTTGTAATTCTACTTTTTGCCCTGCTTCTTCCACACAGAATCCCGAACTCCACCATCTCATGGTCACTGCAACCAAAGCTACCCCCAGCCTTCACATCCCCAATGAGTCCTTCTTTGTTTGTCAGCACAACATCCAGCAGCACACCTCTCCTCATTGGTTCCTTCACCACCTGAGTCAAAAAGATATCATCAGTGCTCTGCAGAAACCTCTGGGACTGTGTGTGCCTGGCTGTGTTGCCTTTTCAGCAAACATCAGGGTGGTTGAAGTCTCCCATGAGAATGAGGGCCTGTGATCGTGAGGCTATTTCGCTGTAATTGCAATGAGATCGTGGCCCTGTGACTGCACACAGATCTCTAGTTCTTCCTGTTTATTCCCCATGCTGCATGCACTGGTATATAGGCATTTCAGAGAGGTAATCGAACATGCAGGTTTCCCTGAAGGGGAGCAAGAAGATCCACCACAGCCATACACACCCTTGCGGTGGTTGGCCTTCTGGATCTCATCTTGGGAGTTAGCTAAGGAATACTTGTTGCTGCTCTGGTTGGCCTGGCTTATTCCCCAGTTGGATAAGTTGGCGTGAGCATTGACACCTTGGACTCCACCCCCCAAGTCCTTCAGTTTAAAGCCGGCCTCAACGAGTTGGCCAGCCTGCTGCCAAAGATTTCCTTGCCTCTTCTAGACAGGTGGATCCCATCCCTCTCTAACAGGCCATATCCATCAAAGAATGTCCCATTGTCTTAAAAGCTAAATAAACTGACATGCAACCAAAAGTATATATTTTGTTAAAAGATCTGTAATTATTTGTTTTATTTCCAAAACTGATTTGTTAACCAACATTAACCATCCATAGGAAGATGTGTGTGTTATACATTCAAGCTCTTCATACTATGCTGATAGCTGAATGAGGTCATTGCAAGAAATTTTTGCAGTTACAGATTTAAATACAGAGTGGCAAACAAACGAATGCCTCCTTGAGGGGCTTTTAGGAAGCAGAAATCTTAATGAGCTCATCACTTACAAAACCTGAATACCTGCCTGGGGATAGACACTGTGAATGGTAGAGGGATCACGCGGTTAAGTTTCTTTTCAAGCTTAGCATTCAGCTACGCTCATGTGATGTAAGCAAGGCTGAGCAGGACAGAGGTTATATTAACCCAAAGTGACATTTTGTTTTCTAGTCATTCCTGTAAATGATGAGAATGCAAACTCTTCAAACAAAGTAGGTTTTCTGTTTCTTTTGCAGTTTTTTATCCTTTTAGTCTTTAACTGCAAATATGGCTTTTAGAAATCTCGGGTGCTTATGCAGGAGCTAAGCAAGTGGATAGTGTTTGGTTTGAAAAATCTAATCATGCCTGGTCAGAAATACAAGATCCACTAGACCACTGATTTCTACCGCCTCTCAAACCCTATAAATGCACAGTATTATCATGTTGGAGTTTGATTCTTCCTGTGGAAGAAAACATATCAAACACAGATTTTGGTGGTTTTTTTCTTACTGACTTCTGGGAAGTATTTATAAGCCCTTAAACATATAAAACTAAAAGTCTGCATGTGTGTCTCTCTGTTAAACAACTCACTAAATGTCAGTGACAAAAACTGTTTTAATTTGGAATATTTCAGGTGTCTTCAAGTTCTCCTTATAAATCCAGTTATCCTCACAATGGGGTATGTTTTAAAGCTCGTTCTGTTAGCATCCTGCTAAACATCTTTCAAGGACCTGGAGGGAAGTTCCTCCAAGGACCAGTTAAGCCTGTATGACGTAAGTTGTTTTTGTTTTCTTTTCTTTTTAATTTCTGCTCAGCAATCCAGGGACTCGATGAGTCACTTGCTCCATGAGATGTTCAGGATGGTGCATTAAGCCTGGGCAATTGTTAAATTGAGATGTGGTGGAAGGAATCTTTTTTTCCTAGTAACTGGACTTGGGAAGGTGAAGACTGTCTCCTACAGAAAACAGGGGGTGGTCTTCGGGCTTCAACACAAAATCCCAGCTGAGTGCAGCCTTTAGGCCAGGGCAAGAAAGAGGGTTTGCCCTTGTCCAAGCTGCTATGCATTAAGGAGAGAAATATGACTGCACAGAATATGTCTTTGACAACACCTCCTCTGGACAGCAGCATGGGACCTGATTTCACATAAACTAGGCAGAAGTCCAGCATGCAACTTAGAAGGAGTCATTCTGCCAGAGCTCATGACCTGGAGGAGCTCACTATGGCTCTGCTACTTGTACCTATACCTCTTCAGTCACTACAGGGCTGAAGGCTGTACTCTAGTACAGGGCAAGTCGGCTGCAGCTTGTCTTCCTTCATCCTACTTAGAGGTAAACGGAATAAACCAGCACAGCAGGAGTAAATGAGCCATGGCAAAACTGATCTTAACCTCCACCCCCTTGATTTGGCAGCCAGGCACTAGGGCAGGAGACAAGATAATTCCTGTCAGCTCCAGTGGGCTCTGTAATGCAATTTGACAAATCGAATAGATAGCTCTTATTAACGTAACTAAATGAATTATTGCAAATGGGAGAGGTGGACATTGATCTGTCTTCATGTATGCATTCTGCTTTGGAGGAGGGGAGATTGCCTTTAAATTCAAGCTGCTGCTGCCTGAGGTAGGAAGTCACTGTAATGAATCAGTTCTGCAGTTTCAATATCCCCAAACCACCCATTTAACACCAATATCAATGAAGATAAAAGGGAAATACAGAAGAGCATTATATATATAGCTATCAATGTTCATACTTAGACATTCAAGTGAATATTCAGGGCCAGATTTTCCTGAATATGAATGCTTGTTTTGCTTTTCTGGTGATGAAATGGGTCTAACAAAGCTATGTACACGTTGTCTATTTTGTTGAATGTTACGATCCCAATGAAAGACAAGGATACCCTGACTACATTCCTCAATAATAGCACTTCCTACATAAACTGCTTAAATAATATATTTCACAGCAAATACACAGATAGCTTCCCCAATGAAAGTATCCAAGTCCAGGTCTCTAAAATCAGGCACATAAATTCAGAGCCTAATGAAACATTAATATTCCTGCCATGTTATCAGGGCTGTGACACAGGAACACCCAAGTGTCAAACCTGGATATTTGGTTTGAAAATCTACTTTCCTATGTCTTCATATTCTCACACGTTAGGTCTGAGACAGCTGGAAGGTAGCTTGTGTTCTTCCTCTCCTCTCTTGACTGTACCCAGGGCCAAAAATCCCACCGCACAGATGCCAAGCATACCTATGCTGGCTGAAGCATAGCATTGGAAGGCCTTCCAGTAATAGAAAAATGAAGCAAAATAGTATAAGCAGAATAAAGACTGATTTAGCATGCGGTAGAGGAAGTCTTCTTGGAACCATGTAATGGGATGGACTTCTGGGAAAGGAGATTAAGCAACTCTTGGCTTCATATACCTATCACTTTCAAGATAGTACTAGCAACATATCTTGCTGAGCTATTGTGCTGAACATGTGAGATTGTCTCAAGTGGTTCAGCTAGGATGGGTCAGCTTTCTGCATCCTGCAAACTAGTGATGTATTTTCGTTTGTTTCCATCCAGTAAAGCACTTCCCCTGTTCAGCTGTGCAAAAATGTTTGTCGGGTTTTTTTTATCCTTACCAAAACAGAGAGTTTTAGTTTTAGCTTTGTATTTCTTTTGATTTAGTTAATTTCGCTAATAGTGAGTAGCTGCTTTAAAGTACTTCTGTCCATTTTTATAGTATTAATTCAAGGGTTTTTTTAAATCATTCTTCTAACATCACAGTGGAACAGTATTAGTGAAGACTTAAAGTATGCCATGTACAAACAAAATCCATGCCTCACAAGACTAGGAGTGCAATATTAGCTTAGATTTCTTTTACTAAAGGTGTTTGATTTGAAGGTAACTCATGCATCAGCTCATTGTTTTAAGGGACACTGTCTATACACCAGAACAGAAACCCCGTCTTTCACCAGTTTTGGAAGTTCTGGACAACAAGGGTGCACCTGAAGATCTTCCCCAGCTTTTTGCCAAAGTGCCTCTTTAAAGACAGAAGCCTGGTTGCAGAGACAGGCGCCATCACAGCTGTCACAAAAGCACATCCCCTCAGTGCAAAGAGACCTCCGCTACTTTTGACAGTCTTCATCAATCTGCAGGTTTCAGGTAATTTCAGTAGGAAGTTGTGCAAAAAGCATAAGCAGCAGATAGTTCTCTGAGAAGAAAGCATTAGTTTCCCCTCTCTTCCTCTGCCTTTCTGTGGAAGGATATTACAATGACCACTGAAATAAAGAAATTCTCAGGGTTATAGTGGGAGAGAAATCCCAGCTTCCCAAGGTGGCTCCATGAAATGAACCGCAGGGTTGTCCTGCCTCCCTCCTGTTTGCATTTCTGATACAGGGATAACAGCTCTGTTACCTAGGCAAAGGTACGCATCCCTCTCCCAGTTTTGAGAAAAATGTGACCGTTACCTTTGCAATCCCAGCTATCTTTTGCAGAATGAGTTATTGATATCTGTTTGCTGATCCAATATACCGTGCTATAATACACCAGGGACCTTGGATTACTTCTAACTTCATCTCTGCTTTATGTTCTATAAAGATGCCTGTTCCCTCAACAACCAGTGCTAACAGAGCTTCCTAAAATATTGCTGGGCAAATTGCATGGCCTTCCGAATTTAATTAACTGTTCAAGTCAGCATATCTCAAATTAGTTTCTAAAATGGACCTGGGGCAAACATTGAAGCAGATGACTGACAGTGTTGCTTACCGCAGTAAGTCATCAGTGTATACAGCTCAAACGATCCCTGCTCAGGCTGATGGTAGGTAGAAATTCACTATTCCTAGGGAGTGCATGAAAGGAAAATAAGAAAAAAGAAATCTGAATGTAGCCTCTATTTCAGAAAGTCCCTACACCACTAATTGTGGTGTAGACAGGCTACAGCAGGGGAAGGATCTCTATGCCTCTTCATACCAACATGTGTCAGTCTGCTGCTCACCACTGTCAGAAACAGATTTGCCTTTAAGTACTCTGCACGTGTGCATGTGTATGTGCATACATATATATATCTGTATACATTTTAGTCTGGAAGAAAAGAATCTAATGAGTCTGACTTGGGTTAAGAAACACTGTTGAAAAAAAAAAAGGTCTACAATGCAAGAAGCTCCAGAGGGCTTGGAATGAGTCCTGAAGATGAAATTTTCCTTCTTCTTAGAAAGGACAGATCAGCTGAGAGAGAAGTCCCCACACCTATACTGGAGGAGGTTAAAAATGGCAATGATTATCTCCCCTCATAAATCATCTCCCCAAAACTCAAACAGGACCCAGTATCTTGCTCTGCATAATTTCCTTGTGTTTTCTGCTTCTTTTCTTTGGGTGACAGGATAAGTTAAATTTTCCAAATACCTCATCTTTCAGTTTTAATTCAATTGAAATATATATTGTCCACCATTTCTTCATCTTGTAACCCCACAATTTTCAGATCACCTGGGAGAGTGAGATCCTGCCATGGTAGCTGCAAACCAATAAGAAGACAGACACATATGAGCCCTTCTGTTTCTGCCTATCAGATTTCCTTGCTCCCTGAGCAATGAAGTATGGTGTGGAAGTAGCGCACAGTAAACTTTGACTTCAGACAAGGTTAGACTACAAACCCTGGTGCCTCTGTCTTCTTGCTGGTCTTGTCTCAGGGTTTGCTCAAATGTTTATTTTCCCTAAAGCTTTAATAAATCATGATATCTTCTCTCCATACAGACTAACATCATCCAGAGTTTTTTCTTCTCTTTTCTGAATTTGGAAACCAAGCCCCTAGAGAAAGAACATGGCAGGTTTTCAATGATTGGTCAGTCCTAAATATCTCAGTCTCCCCATTTTGTCACTCTTCAACTGGTCTTCCCTCTCACTTTGTCCATTCCTTCCTTGATTTCACCACATGTGATCATTTTACCAGTGCTTTTGCATATGGGCTTTGCACTTCAAAGACTGTGTTTATTCAAAGAAAAATAACCTTTGCAAAGCTGAGTCCACTTCATCCTCTCCTTCTAAGCTCTTTCTATACGAAATGCTCCACAAATTACCTGTTTCAGACTATGTGCATTTGAGATGTCCCCCAGTCTTGAGGTATGAATTTTGTGAGACTTTATACAAAAGTAAGAATTAAGCTTTAATGTGAAGGATCTACTCCGGGTGGCCTAAGATGTTCCTGTTTGTCCTCTGCTAATGGAGTCACTAGGAAGAGAGAAATCTCACCAGAGGGAGCATGCAATACCTCAACCACTATTGCTGTTCACTGCAGAAACAGGAATAAAACTGTGGATTCACCCTCTTCCATCATGCTCTCCTTTTGGAGAGCTGCCATTTTATGCACAGAGGCCAGGATCTTGGGGTATCTTCATGTTCCAGAAGAATGCTGAGCAGCCATTGAGCAAGACCACAGAAAGAGGAGGTCCCAGCAGTACTTCTTCTAAAACATAAGTAATGGAGTTTGCTAAAGCTGGCTTTGACTAAGGAATCCAGCAGGACACTAACAGTATAGAGATCTGTTGCATTCCTGAGGGCTGGAAGATCAAGCAAGCAGTAAGACTGTCTTAATTGGTGATTGTGTCTGAGTGAAAAAAGTTAGGTGCCGTCTGCTTTCACCTTTGGCTAATACAAGAGCATGAAAGAGGGAAAGCAGACATATACTGGATCTGCAAGAGTTTAGATACCTTTCTGATCTGTGGAGAAAGGACATTACTTCCTGATACATTTACAGTGTTTTGTGGCAGTGAATCACTTGAGATTTTCCTTGAGTTAAATAAAGGAGTTCTGATCTTATGCTGCATGGCCAGGATGTTTTTTTTCCCTGATACCAAAAATATTATTTCAGCAGTAAATTGCATGGGAGACAGTAGTTTTGATGACTTGCTTACTTGGAATAAAAATGCACCTAAAATTTTACTGGCTCTCAATGCCAAGGTCAGGCTGAAAGAGCCAAAGGAACAGCACTGGCTTTATTAGCAAGCTTTACTGCTCAAAGCACTAGAAAATGGGAGAGGAGAGAAGCAATAATCTGTATTTTCATTGGTTTAGAGGTTCCCTTGGGATGAAAGTATGCATGTGTATTTTCAATAAAAATCCAGCACTGAGCTCACTTCTGTGCCTAGGCAGACAGCATCTGGACCGCATTATTCCACCGTGTTCATTCCTCTTACTCATTTTTTTCCCCCTGTAAATAGTATTCACCATAAAAGGTTGTACCTTTCATTTGTCCTTTTGTTTTATGTTTTACTATGTATAACTAATAGTTTAATAAGTGATTAAAGCATATTATGCTTATTATTTAAGCCTCTGGTCCTGTTGGCTGTGTCTCACCCGATGGGCTTGGGAACGCTTCCAAGCATCTGTGCTCTGCAGCCTGTGCCCTTATCGACTCCTGCATATCTGTAAGAGCAAGACTCAGGCACACAGCTTTCTTCCCCTCCACCATGCACGGTTTCCACAGACAGAAAAGCAAATTGCTCAGGATAGGCAGGTGCCATGGCATAGTCTTGTCTGAGTCCCATTCCAGACAGCTGAGGACCCCGTACCCTGGGATGTACTTCTGTGGATAGCCACCACTCTGTCGTGGTGAGAAAAAGCACATCCATAAACAATATGGCCTTTAAAGGCTGGGGAATTTGTTTATGTAAGAACCTGTAGCCATTTTACAGCTGCCCAGAGCTTTTGGAGAGCCAGCTGGTGATGTGCCAGGCCTTCCATCTTCTTTGAATCATTTCTTCTTACTGAACTGAAAGTGCCAAGGATCTCCGGTAACTCTCAGTCACTTAGGTCTTAGCAAAACCCCTCGCAGTAAACTAAAGGATAAATGAACATTGCACTTGTTTGGCTTGTCCCTGTGCCAGCCATGGTTCCTTGACCATCATAGGCATGAGTTTCACTCCATACAAGAACTACCCTGTAGCTTTCCGACTAGTCAGGCAGCAGCAAAGCACTGGCTATTGTTGTCCAAAATAGTGGGATACAGCTGCCTGGCAGCTCGAATCCAATGTTACCAATACAAAATCTGTTTTCTACCAAAAAAAAAAAAAAAGGGTCTAATACATTCTACTGCGTGTTCACTGATTGGTTTAACAGTTTCCCTGTACATTTCACACAGAAGTGTATAAAACCTCACACATCTGCTAGGGCAAATATCCTAGATATTTGGAACTCTGCCCAATTGCAAGTATTTTCCTGGAAATTTGCAGGTGTGGTTTGGCCCTAGCAATGCTGAGGGGATCTGGTTTCTGTTAGGCATGTCAAACCTAACAGGAGCAGTATTTTAACGCAGTACAGGACCTGTCAGCAGAAGCTGACAGTTTCTCTACAAGCTGTCATGTATAATTTTTGCAATTAAACAGGCCCAAGGCTGTTTTAGAAGTATATAGGGCTCTTCAAAGGACACAAGTCTCTTGTCCACAATGCCTGTCCCACAGAAGAAAAGACACCTGAGGGGAAGAGAGTGGTCAGAGACTTCGATCTCTGTTGTACAGAGCTCCAGAGAGGCTCTGCATGCATGAAGAGAGCAGCTTAGAAAAGCTGTTATTTTCCATTGTGAAGGGGAAACAGTTAAAGAGGCAAGCCAGAGGCTTTTCCAATGTGAGAGAAAACAGCATAACTTCTGTACCGTTATGATCTAAATGCTGCCCTGGGAGTCTTAGGGTGAGTGTGAGATCATGTGGAAGCAGAAGCAGTGCCGCATCCCAATAATTCACCCTAGACAACCAGAGAAAGTGATGGATGCTGCACTGACCACAATAGGTTTCGAAACAACAGCAGTGTCATTACAGCAGGCACATGTTTTGCCTCATCTCCCAAGGGGTAACACAATTAGCTCTGAAGAAAGCAAGGACCCCTTGGTGCAACTCCATTAGGTGCGATACATGAGAAAAATGAGGTACAGAAATGTTGCTCTCTCTTTTACTTGCATTTCTATGGCTGGATTAATGTTTGTCAGGTAGTCACAAGTTAAGAGAGCCTTAAAACTTTCTAATGTCTATCTCAAATAAACAAACAGAATATCTTTCTATTCATCTACCTTCCAAACTGGTGGCATCACTCGCAAGGGGAAGTCTAGATATAGGTCTGGCAATAGCTCTTCATTTGTACTGTATTGTTGGGAACATGAGGTCATTTTCATGCATTCAGAGCTCTAACAAAGCTTCACCAACACCTGTTGCTTTGAATAAGCCTATTTTGAACAATCTGATGATATGTAAAGATACTTCAGATAGCCTAAACAAACAGATATGGTAACAGAAACAATCTAGATGTACCTGCACAGTCCACTGCCCAAGCTAATGAAACCTGTTGCTGGGGTAAAGTTGCTTTCAGTACTCATGCTACCTCTAAATTAAATCTCCCTGTTATTCCCAGCGTAAAGCAAGGGCTGTTACCCAAGAAGCAAGACTGTGGTTAGGCAGGGGTCAAGGACCCACAGGAGAAATAGTGAGATGGAGCAGCCCAGATGGTTGAGTAGAATAGTAGACCTTGCACATGTCCAGCATGCAAAAAAAAAAATCTCATGAGATCTCCAAGTGTCTCTCTGCAATATTGAGACATAAGATGTAGAAATACAAGTCAGGCCATAGAATCATAGAATCATAGAATCATAGAATCATAGAATCATAGAATCATAGAATCATAGAATAGTTTGGGTTGGAAGGGACCTTTAAAGGTTATCTAGTCTAACCTCCCTGCAACAAGCAGGCACATCTTCAACTAGATCAGGTTGCCCACAGCCCCTTCCAACTTGACCTTGAATGTTTCCAGGGATGGGGCATCCACCACCTCTCTGGGCAACCTGTTCCAGTGTTACCACCCTCATCATAAAAAATTTCTTCCGTATATCTAGTCCCTTGGGTCTCTTTCAAATCCAGTTGAGGAAGGGGCTGTTCTGATAAGGTGAGGGTTAACCTGAACTCACAAAAGCTCATCTCCCAAAGGCTGGAACTCCGAATGTTATTCTCTCTCTGATTCATTCTGTTGGGCACAATACATTACTCATTACATAGACATAGTGCAACCTCCTCAGGATCATCAACTTAGAGTGAATCCCCAGGAGGATGCAGAAGTTAAAGTGAAAAATCAGTCCTTACAAACAGAACATTATGATAAAAGTGAGTGTTTAAACTATAGAAAATATATTTAAGAATGTAGAAAGGTTCAACTGTGACCAGTCAGTCAGTGGGAATATTTATACTGGAACAAGTGCACTTAGCTTAATGGACAATGGCTACTACCACGCTCACGTGGTATCTGCAGTTCATCACACTAAATTCGTTTACAGACCTAACGGGCAGCACCATTGCCATGGACACAGATGGCTGAGTGAAAGGAATACAGATCTGAGAGGGTCCAAGGAGTGCTTCAAGCAGACACTGTTCTTAAATGCATTAAATAGGACACAGCAAGAGTCGAAGTAATCTTTGATTTGTTGCTCCTTGGACTGATTTCCTTTTTCTGGGTCCACTCTTGAATATGTATGAGAGGATGAAGGAAAGGAAAAGGGGTTAGTTTATAAAGGCCATGTGTTAGTAATTCTTTTCCAGACTCCTTAATATAATGAGGTGCCAACTACCAGGCTTTTACTTCATCTTATCTTGTTATCCCCTAAGTCTTAAACCTTTGAAGCATTAAGTAGCCTGCTTGTACCATTCAATTCAAAACAAGGAAATATTTCATAATTCGTCTTAGCATGTGTGCTTCTCAGAATACTAGGATTAACTTCATTGTCAGTGTTCAAAAGTCAAATGCTTTTCTGAAAGCCTATCTTACGAGCCACCTTTACTGAAATGGGGTTTATACATATCCTGTAGCTTTGCCAGATTGAGCAGAAGATATTAGATACACTGATTTGATAGTATCCATCCAGCCAATATAATAATGCCATTTATCATGCTGTAATACAAAGCTCCCGAATTACTTCAGAATACACAGTCACAACTCACAAGGAAAAAATGTGTAGAACTATTTTACCTTTAGCTTTTGCAATCTGGATTCCATTTGTTTTACACAGAGGTTTATACCCTCTTTTATAGAGAACTATGTCCAATGTACCTTTGTAATAAATAGTCTAATCCAACACATGACATGAACATAAAACACCATATCAAAAATTTCTCAATCTTACCTTGGTAAAATTCAGGTTGCTATGTAGTCATAATGGTGAAATTATTTCATAAACAAATATGTGTATCCCAAATATTCATGAGGCTATTCTTCTTCCTTAGTATCAAACATAACTGAGAGATCCAGCTGTCCGTGTTCCTTGAAAATACAGATGTCTAAGATTTCTTGCAATCATCTTACAGGGGCATTTTTCATATTTAGTGATTTACCCCATTTCCTACTAACAATTTGTCTGTCATGTAAGCTTATCTGAAGGTCAAACATTAAAAATAAGATTAATCCTTCATTGTGATAACATTCAAATATTTGTAGATGATTATCATATTTCCCCAGGTCCCAGCATTATTTTCCAAGCTACCGATATTTAACTTTATAGCTTTCCCTCAAATTCAGTACTTCTTGTCCCCAACTAGAAACTTAATTTCCTTTAAAATATTACTCTCTGCATTTTGATCCAAAACGGCACTGCTGATGTTAATATTATCACTAGTTATAGAAATAAGGAATTTCTTCATATTCCATTCATAAACAAAACACAGTTTTATATTAGAGCATATTCTCATTTGTCATAAAATGGTGGGGCTTCGTTGATTGCAAGGACTGCTATAGCTGTTCTATTTTCTTACTAAAAGAAATGTGGCAACTGTTGCATATTCTAGATTGGAAAAGTACAATTCAGTTCTATTCCTGTGTCTACTACCATTAACGTGAATGAATCTGATTAGATGTAGAAAGTAAACGATTAAAGTTTATTTCTTAACAGTAAAAAAAAATAATAATCAATTATGTGGTTTCATAAATAGTTATGTATAACTGCACGCACATATATGTATGTACACACATATATATATGTATGATCCTAGTCCTGCAATTTTCTTCTGTGTGAATAATTCACGCAAGGCTGATCAGCAATCTTTGTGCTCCAGTAACAACAGCTCCTGTCATTAAGATTTAGGGCACATGGGGCACTGGTAATGGAATTATAAAATCTATTTCTAAAAGAATGATTGATTCAATTCATTACCAGCTTTCAGTATAAAACAAAAACTTTCCAAATCCTAGAAAAAAAAAGTCACGAGGCAAATCCAAGTGATAATAAATCTCCTGTATAAATGTTAACAAAATGGACCCAAGATGCAAAATTCACTCTGCATTACCATGTTGAATACTCTATAAATAAAACATATTTTATTTTTCACTAAGTAACAATTCAACGAGTTAAAATCATTCAACGTAGCTGAAAATGCTTAAAAGTTGGCTGTAGCAGAGTGCACAGTAAAGGTCCTTATTGACTGATTAGCAATTTGTTTCTCCAAACACTGCACAGCAGTTGCCCTACTTTGCAGCAGGCTATTAGAGCCTAATGAAAAATGTGCGTTTTCATTAGAGTTAATGGTCTTGAACAGAAGCCCTATGCTTCTATGAGGCCTTATTCTGTACTTAAATTCTGGATTCGTGTCTGTGATTATAGCTGTCGTCCCTCGCTTGTACAATACACGCACATTCCAGAGTTCCGTATTAGGGGGTGACTCCAGCGAGCAGGAGGAACAAAATGCGCCGCTCTGGGAGGGTGAAGGAGGCGCTGGCCTGTGAGACGAGGCAGCAAGTCTCTGCCAGCAGACAGGCTTGCAGCCTGAACGGCAAAAAGCAGAAACATTTTTACCTTTAGCTGGGTGTTTTCTGCTTTTGACGTTTCAGGCTCTCACTGGACTTTAAAAACTTCAGCGCAGGGACGCAGCAGTAAGGAAGCCACGTGATAAGGACTGGCAGGGCAGACGAAGTTCGGGATTAATTAGAGACCACTGCGTGGGCTGGGGATTGAGCTGGCTGGGACAGGACGGAGCCGCGCAAGGTGCAGCATCAGGGAGGGGAGAGCGGGGCAGCGCCACGGGGCAGCCCCTCTGCTGTCACCAGGCACGGAGCACCGGGTGCCAGCACAGCTAACAGCAGCCCCTGTTCTACAAACCCACGGTAACAAAAAGCTAAGGATAATCTAAATAGGCAAGGAAAACAAAAGAGGTACTATTTTAGGGTTAAACAGACGATAACAGAGGCAGAGAGACGGCAGCTAAGCGGTCTTCTGAAGTCTTATCTGAGCCATCCATTACGCTTTCTTCTTCTATCCTAATAATACTGCCCTATCTTAATACTGCCCTCATTTTCGTAATACTAGGGAGCATGTTCTGCACACTACACCTATTTAGAGCTTGCAAACCAGCTGATCATTTTCACAGTACAGTCACACTAACAGCAAGATGTCACTGTCTTTGCTCTCTGCATTTTTTGGATCGGTCATTGCCGATTTCCAGGTATATCTTAGGAAGCGTACATCGGGCTGACTTTCACATGGAGCTGCACGTTTTCCCTCCTAAATTATTTCATACCTCATTTGGGAAAACATGTGTCCAGACTAAGCGAATAAATCTTTGTGTTTACATGAGTATGTGTACACATGTACATGCATGTGTACATACACGGTACATCATTTGTGTACACAACGCATTTTTTCTCTGATTTGACTTCATGTGCTTTGGAGCCAGTTTTCACAGACATCTTTGGTCTGCATGTACATAAATTATATAACACATATATATGCCTGAGTTTGAGACTTGCTTTAATTTTCCTTCTGCTTTTCTTACATCCCTGAGAACTGCAATGCCTAGTCCTCATCCAGTTCTGGTTCATAGTTAAAGTGCAATTTCCCAGAACCTATTTTCCAAAATAATGACAGAACTGTCCATTGTCCTTCCATTCTCCTTTCTCCTTCCTTTGGGGTGATTTGTAGAGTGTTCTTTATTTTCCTGTTTTCTGTTTATTCTTCATATTTCTTTCCACTTCTTCAGCTGAAACAGGGCTTGTGATGATAATGATGATAAAAACAGCAGAACTAAATGTGGTGATTTTTTTGTGCTTTTAAGATTTTGCTTCCTGTAAAAAATTGCTATTGATTGTTCATCAAGGTATCTGCAGCAACCCATTATTTATATCCACTCCAGTTCAGACTTTTGGGAGGGAATTACGTAGCTGATGATGTGAACAAGTGTTCTGTATTTGGAATGTTATTTTTTGATTGCTAAGCTTCCTATAAGAAACTCTTTTATTAACTTCTTAATTTTTGTGCTTTTTGCTAAGAATCAAAACCTTCTGAAGTTAATCTCAGTGAAATAAATATCTGTTTTCTTAAAATTAAAATGTAAAAGGAAGGGCACATTCCCAGCCTGTCTGAATGCCCCGAGCACCTCAGTAAATCCACCAGGTTCATGACTACCATCAGGTAGTTACAAGCCCATAAACACGGTCCGTATACTCTAAGTTTGCAAATTACAGACCAAATATCTACACCTGTTGATATCACATCTCCTTTGGCCCTTGTGTGTGTGGAAACATCCAAAACATCCATTTAACCAAAAATTTTCTCAAGCCTCCAACTGAAAGTGATGAGTAGTGGTGGCTAAACTGTGGTCAGAGGACAACTGGTAGTTCAAGGACTATGAATAAGGTGTAATGTAGCAACTTGTCAGTTCTCCATTAGTGAGCCACATATGTTTTGGAGGGTTTATAACGACCTGTTGGCCTGGGAACTGATGCTTCAGGACAAGCTCATTCATAATGAACACAAAAATACCTGGACCAAACCACTGCACACTGAAAACACAAGCTCCTCAGACCTCTCCATAGCACTGTTCACTTGCAGTACAGGAGGCTACTGCTTTATTTCCCATTTTAATAAACTTTGCATGCTAATCAAAATACAGCAAATCTTCCTCTGAAGCTAGAATCCCCAAATGTTTCAAGGCTCCAGTCTTCTCATCCTGGCACTTGGCACATTCCCACTGCTTCAGCTTCCACTCGTGGCTTTAATGGCTGGGCACCTATTTTACAGCAAGTGCCTATGCAAACAACATGTCTTAAAAACACATTATAGGCAGTTCACAGGCAATCACATTAACTGACAATATAAATTACATTGAGAGAACTGTTTTACTCATTCTGATTGCCAAAGTGTCACCTAGCACAGTGCTTCTCGATCTCTTTTAAGTAGAAGGACAACTGATCTTTATGAAAATTGCACAGGCCAGCTTATGCTGTGCTGTCTCTGTAGTTTTTTATTTACAACCAAAGGGAAATTAGATTTAATTTTGAAAGTTCATGTTGCCTACATTTGCTAGCTTAGTTGCATGTAAGTTTCCATGTATGGAAACTTGTAAAGCTTTCTACTATTATGGCTTCAGTCATATTGCACACGGACTGACAATGTCTCATGCAGCTTAATAAACACTAAACTATGGCCTTCAAAGATATGAATAAAGAATTAGTCACTGGTTCACATTATTGATGGTAATTTGCACAGGCACAGACTTCTGATACATACCTGTGTCCTGTGACTACAAAAAAGAAGTAAGACGTGGTTGCAAGGTAAGGCATGTTTGTAGGCAGAAGCATGAGTAAACATCTTAATTGGAGGCAGGCAGGAATTAGGAGGTGACTAAGTCTTGTCATTTCTCCCCACTTTTTAACATGAGCTGGGGAGCTTCCTGATCAAACGTACAGAGTCTTTTCTTGTCCACTCCCACATCATAAGGTTGAATCTAGTCCCACCCCTGCAAAAACGGATCCTTTGTGTCGGTTTGGGAAATGGTTTGGTTTGTTTTCCCTCTAAAAAGAACATGAAAATTCTGAATTTTTTGCATCCTCCCTTTTGGGGTAAAGGGAGTACATATCTTCCAGGTAATACTATTCAGTGTTAAAAAATGTATCTGAAATCTTAAAGGGAAATTGAGGGTAGACATCTTTGCTAGCTCTCTCTTTAATGTCTGTTCAGAGTTACTTCTAAAGCTGAGTTTGCCAAAGCCACCACATATAACCTTCTACGCCTAGGGAATTCTGTATTTCAATAAATTTTGTAACTCAAAAAATAATACTGAAGGCATTTTTCCTTTTCTGCCTAATAAATCCCTCAAGAGAACTTGCACATTTGAAAACAGAATTTTACATTATTGTGAACTGAGCGTGGTTTGTATGCTTCTTGGAGGAGAAGCTCTTCAGCTCTACAATACCTGTTTTTTCAGGGACACATTATCCTCCGCACTGACAGCACATGAAATATTTTGGAAGCCGCACATCTCAGAGAAAACTGACATGATAAATATGACTTTGCTGCTGCCCTCTCTGAGAATGTAGATATTTTCTTTGCTTATAAGCTCTATTATTTTATGAAAAGTGAGACGGAGAAAAGGCTGTTACTAAATTTTAACCCATTACATTTCCAGAAACTAACATCTAGTTTCATGCTTTTCTGAAAGAATGGGAGTCACAAAATAATCTTCCCAATGGCTAATAGCTGGGCTGGCTTTCTGCAATGAACTCGGCTGACCTTAGAAGAAAAAGAAAATTGCATTATGCCAGACAGAGTCCAGATGACCTGCCTTTTTCCACAATAACTCTTGCTTGTATAGGAGCTTAAGGATATGAGGCTGTTAAAGGAAATCCTAGGGAGATTACAGGAGATATGATCCTATGTAAAACCTTAAAATATAGAGGAGGAACGAACCCATTGTAATTTTTTTACAAGCGTATCTGCTGCTTGATTGATGTTGCTATAATCCATCTTAAATTACTACCATTAATTTAGTGCATTAGTCATTAATTATTTACAGTTATACACAGAAGCATTTGTCATAAACATTTGAAGAAGAGAAGAAAAATGGCTCCTACTAACACTATTGTGTGTTTAATTTTGCCATGTAATGTGACCTAAGTCATTAGTCACTGATGTATTTCTTTCTGGAAAAGGCAAAAGAAAAGTTGTACAGTTGCTCAACAAATTTATAAAATGCTGTGTAACACAAGCTGACAGTCACAACAGGAGAGGCTTTCTCGCACCCTGCATTTGTAACTTTTATCAGAAGACCAGAAAATCCTGCTTCCCCTAATGTGGTCCTTTTGCCTCTCCTCTGCCTCCCAAAGAGCACAGAAAAACAATCTGCAAGGAGGTGTATATTGAAGGGACTGTCATGCCAGCGGGGAGGGGCCAGCTGCTGCATTGCATGAAGCTCAGGATCACAGAGATGCTGAGGCTGGAAGGCACTTCTGGAGATTGTCTACAGTTCAAGCCCCAGCTCAAGCAGGGACAGCTGGAGCAAGCTGCCCAGGACCATGTCCAGTTGGATTTTGGATGTCTCCAAGGTTGGAGACTCCACAACCTCTCTAGGCAACCTGTGCCAGTGTTTGATCTCCCTCTCTGTAAAAAAAAAAAAAAAATATTTTCTTAAGTTTAAATGAGATTTCCTGCATTTCAGTTTGTGCCCATTGCCTCTTGTCCTGTCGATGAGCAGCACAGAGATGAGCCTGGCTCTGTCTTCTTTACTCCACTCCTCCCACCACCAAATCAGGTATTTATGCACATGGATAAGATTCCCTGAGCCTTGTCTTCTCCAGGCTAAATACTTCCAGCTCTCTCAGCCTCTCCTCGAAGACATGAGGCTCCAGTCCCTTAAGCATCTTTGTGACTCTTTCCTGGGCTTAGTCCAGTATGTTCAGGCCTCTTTCATGATGGACCCAGCACTCTGAGTGTGACCAGTGCTGAGTAGAGGGGAAGGATCACCTCCCTCAAGCTGCTGGCCATGCTCTTTCTAATGCAGTCCAGGATGCCATTGGCTTTCTTTGCACAAGGGCACATTACTGCCTCATGGTCAACTTCATTGCCCTCTAAGATTCCCAGGTCCGTTCCTGCAGAGCTGCTTTCAAGCTATTTTAGCTAAATGTACATGACTGTCTACTGCGCACCTTTTTCCTCCACACATCCATGATAAGCAACACAGAAACGAGAGAAAAATTGCCATGGGAAGCATAGGATCCTTACAATATTCACAAACGTAGCAGGTGCTTTGTGTCACATATAGTTTTTATTCCCTTCACGGTGGGAAAAAAAGCCCACAAATAAATGCTCTCTCATGAACGCATTTTGTTAGGACCCAAGCTCAGTGCCCACACTCCCCTGCTCTGCCTGGGGGTACCGTTGGATGGGGCTCTTTCATCTCTCAGTGAACAAGTTATGATGAGGCATGAGTGGTAATTTGCTATCCTAAATAAGCAAATAGGTGAGTGACGACTGTGGAAACAGGGTACTCAGGTTACGGTTTGCCTGGAGGGATTTAATTTCTCCACTGAACATTCTCATGCAGGATCTGAGCTTTGCAGCCCAGTGATTAATCTTCCTGAACACCAGGCTGCTTGTAAGAGGTTCTGGAGGTTCCTATCTGGAGCGTGCAGCACTGCTAATTAGCAAATCCACAGAACGTCTGACATGCGTGATTCCTTAATGAACCTGATTTATTAAGTACCTTTATTGATGCATTTTGCAGTTAGATATGCAGAAATATTATGGGTAAAGCCATTGGCTGTTCCCAGGACTAATAATTAATCTTGTAAATAAGCCAGCAGAGAGTGGCATATAAATCAAGACATCTGCTACGTGTCAACTTAAGTCTAAAGCAAATTTTTGTTGTCTTTGGTTGAATGCCGTGTGGTCCTTAGTAAAGCTCATCATCATATTTGCAGCAATGTCGAAATACTCTATGATATAGAAGGAATTAATCGATCCCCATGTATTTGATGAAGTAAAAGTTGCCGTGATCAGATGACTGTTTTTTACAGACAGATACCAAGAGAAATAATGTTTTCTACAATAATATAGTACTAAACTTTTGTCTAAGTGCATGATGGATCTTCTATTTGCAGAATCTAGTATTTGGCCATCGATGGATTGGGTTTCCCCATGTTTTTAATGCAAAGGACTATATAAGGACTCATCTATGCTAAAAGGTATGGGCATAACGCTTCTGACTGCAAAAAAAAGTAGAAACAAACAAGAGCATGGTTTGATGCCACAGATAATTAAAATATTGTAAACAGGTTATGCAGATAAACAAAATAATAAAAGTGTCCAGAATTTGAAAGACATGACCCTGAGTGCCTTGCTGATCACACTGATGGAATTCAAGTAGGAACAAAGGAGAGACTTTGGGATTCTTCCTATACAAGTTTCTTCTTACTATAACACTGAAAATAGTTCACTTGTCACACCGCCTGGCCACCGGTTCTGTAACTGTGCAGAAAGATGAAGAGACAACAGTACAGGAGAAGTGGCGCTTCCCAGAATACACCACCGATGAACCTTGAATTAGGTGCTAGTCAAGTTCAAAAGCATGCTCTGACTCTGGTGGAAGACAAGACCTGTTCACAACTATCTGGGTTTAATGTACAGGTAATTACATTTTGCTACATGTCCACTGGCAATCATGGATGAAAGCAAGCTAAACAACATCATTATGAACTGGAGTAATTTAGTGCCCTGAGGATGGGAATAGGAGAGGTAGAAAGCTTTAAAAGAAGCTCACGTTTCTTGGGTCCTCTCTTTTAATACAGCTGGTGACTACTGGAAGCTAAAAATGGTATGAGAATATACACCGAGACTGTTACTGTGTTTCATCTTCAAGAGGTTTGTGCTGTATGTCTTTAAATTGCACAGTGACTTGTTAAAGATGTACTTCTAACATAGTAGCTCCAGTCCTTTAAAATTGTCAAGCAGTACAAAGCAACTACCAGCATTATATAAATATTTTTATAAAGACCTCTTCAGAGGCCTCTTCAGACAGTAAAGCATGACAGTAGCAGCCTGGCTCTGTCAGCCATCAGATGGATGTGGATAAAAGCCTGTACAACACAGGTATAAAATTAGAAAAATTGGAAGTTACTCTGGAGTGTAGTTCAGGGCTCAAAAGCCACAGACCTAGGCAGTTCAAAGCATTCCAGCTCACAGATAAAGTTAATACCCCAGTATTAAAGTGAAGACTGGGCTAAAGACTCCAGAATTGGCCCAAATGGAGTTACCACTTGCTTTTCTTTTGTTTTGAGAAAAAAACAGCCATCTTCTCTTGGCTAGTTAAGGCCATAAAGGACCGAGCTTCCTGTCATCGGCTGCCAATGACAGTGAATGACAGCATTCATATTAAAGCTATATAAAAAAAAATCTACCACGATGATTTTCAGAAACACCCTAAAAAGTGCCTGACATCTCGCTGCCTCTTGGTGCAACAGTGAACTTTACTTTAAACTGAAAAGAGCATTTGGTGTCTGCTGAAATCTGAGAATGTTGCAGCTTTCCAGCAGGGAGGCTGCCAGTGCCACTCCCGCACCTCACAAGGAGATCACGCAGCCCCATCCCACTGATAAAAAGGCAGCTGTTTACCTCGGCTGCTTTAAACCAGTAAGCTTTTCTTGCACCCTGTTGGGGGAGAGAGTCTGAGGAGACCTCATGCTGGTCTGTGCTTCTTCTCACAGCAGCGTAACTCACACTGTGGTCGTAAGCAGCTCATATCATCAGCTTAAGTGCATTATTATTTTTGGCACAGAGACAGAAGAATAGGAAAATCTTCAGGACAAAGCCAGAGATATTAACTTTGAGAGGCGCTAGCTCCCTGTTACTCTTCTAATAAAAATGAGGAACATAAGCCCTCTCTACCCCAGTTAGATCCATTAGGAGCAAATTGCACTAACCCCTAGGCTGGTATTAAGTGGGGACGTGAATGACCTGAGACTAACAAGAATTTCAAGTGTGATTTAGGTATTGCTTTCTCGGAACTTTCTAGTCACTCTTACTTATCCGTCAGACCTCGTATAGTTCAGAGTTTTCTTTGAATATAGTCAGCTGAAATGGATGTAATGCATTCATATATAACTTTATTTAAAAAAAAGACAGTGTTTATTATTACAGTCGTGACCTACACTAAAAGCATTAAATAGCACCTATGCAGTTATTTTACATTTTTGAAACAATGCTTTACAGAGTAGAAGTATTCTAAGGATTATTAGAATAAATATATATTAAGAGTAAATATTCCAAGGATCACTCAATGCAGGCTTTGGAAGAAAGCAATGATTTGTTAATCCAGCTCAGCAGATGATTTCTAGAACTTCACAGTGTCAGGACATACATTCTCCTTCACAGTCTGGGCCATAGCTTCTTAGTGAAATCCGATGACGATTCATTTCTATTCAGTCTTCCCACAGCACACTATGCATATTGTCCAACTACATCTTCCATTTGCAGTTGAACAGCATCGGCATACTGCAAATGGACAGATTAGTAAATACAAACTCTTTAGTGATCTTTAGATAGGAATGAGCACCAAGCCATCCACCTTCTTTCTACTAATGCACAAGAACTCCTTAGTAAAACACTGCTAAGTGGCAGAAACACTGGCCAGGACTGTTGCAAATAATTTTGAGTGGACCGCATTTCCTTTCCATTATCCCAAAGCAACACCTTCAGCTCAGATACAAAGCCTTTCTCATCCAGGCCCCTGCTAGGTCCAAGCCATGCTGTCACGTCAGCAGCTTTCTGCTCCTACCGCCCACTGGAGTCTCCCAGCACGGATGAGGGGTTTCAGAGAAGTTCAGTGTGCCAAACTCCTCTCAGCAGGGATTGCTGTTACAGAAACCTGGGAGGCAGCAAAGATCTTTTCCCAGTAGCACCGTGCAGCAAGAAGTTTCCAGGAGTGCCCTCTCTTTTGGGAGGTGGATTACTGTGTGACTCCAGGCTTGACTTCACCCTCTCTGATGTCAGCATTTCATTTCCCGCACTCTTCAGCTACTCTGCATGTGGTCGACGTGATGCTAATCTGAAAAAGAATTTCTTGAAGTGAGGACATAGCACACAAGGTTCACCGTGGGGCTTTCCTTGAACTCAGCATCACTGATGTTTGCTTTAAAAAGTTAGCTTTCTACTTTTTTAACAGACCCTGTGTTACAGGTTGGAGGGAAGATCCATGATACAAGTTTGAGCACTTCTAACTTGTGCGGGGCAACTCAGAAAAACAAGGTCAGACATCCTGGCATCCTACATAATTAACAGACAGAATTAGGCACAGTTCCAAAGAGCAATCCAAAAATATGCCATGCACTGCACAGAAAGCCAAGAAATTATAGCTAATTAAAATTTCCACCTCCTCCCTAGAGTTTAGACATGGTCAATTTGCTATATTGGGTTAGGTGCCCTCCCCTAGAGGAAAGTACCTTGAGATGCTTTCAGGAAGAGGCAGCCTTAGGTCCTGAACTGTGTCAAAAATACATGTTTCTGAGGAGCAGGTCCTCACCATATCTATACAATGCTCAGAGCAAGAGAAACATCCATGAAGCCTCTGCAGCTCAGCAGCCAAGAAGATAAGAGCCTTCAAGGCTGAGAACAGAAATGTAAATACCTTACTTTGCAACCTACTGATTATGACATTAACCTAGAGGATGAAAGGCCTGGGCTCTGGTTTACAGGGTGAACAAGTCCCAGTCATCTTGCCAAGTAATCTCAGAGTGTCTGGACTAGAGTCATCTTGTAGAGCAGAGTAAATTAAAAGGAAATGTTCTGTAGATCTTCACATCACTGGTAGGAAAGTTGTCTGCTGCTCTAAACCACATCTTATGCTCTGAAAATACCTTCAATTTCCATGATGTCTCATTGTGGAAAGTAAATTTGATCATCACAGTAAAAATACTATGGTGGGTTGCTCAGGCAGCATAAAAATGCTGCCTCTACATCTCCTTTCCAAAGCAGCATTGCAATAGTCTTTACAAACCTAAATACTTGCTTGAATTATGACAGGAAAATATCTATATTACTCTCATCCTTACTGGATGTAAGGAGAAAGATGGATATTTGGACAGGATCAGTTTATTATACTGCCAAGAAAACCTAAAATTAGAAAGCAATAACTGATTTTAACAGAGGCTCCAAAACTCTGGGTTAAATTAGGCAGTCTTTGAATATGTCTGTTGCATTCTTTCAGTAAGCAGGATTGTTCTGCTTAAAGAGGAAAATCCTCACTTTATAAACTTTCAGCCAAAGCACTTAAAAAAAAAAAAAAGCACCACACTGCTGAAAGAGCTGATGTTCTCTCTGTTTGCAAGTGCAGTGAATAACTAGTTCATCGGTAGGCTGCAGAATATATTTTAAATTACCCCTGCAGAGGCTACTAAAGTAGCATTTTTAAGAATGAGTAAGTTGGTATGAATTCAAAACCACAAAAACACTGGTGCTGATTACTTTCTTTTCCTCTGCAACTATCATTGATTTAACATCTGTATATTAGCTGTATGTAAAGCTGTATCATGCAGGAGACTTTTTCACCTTTTCCTGTCTGGCTTTGCAAAAGCATCTGCACTTCTTAAATCTGCTCTTCATTCCAGCTGTACTCTTCTCTAAGGCAAGAAAATGACCTATAAAATGTTCTGAAAGTTAATTTTGAACCAGCACCAGAATGGCTCTTAAAAGCAAGCTTGTACTATAAAATCCTGCTTCCAGCTACAATTTGTTGATGTCTAATGGCCATCTGACAATTAGACAGTCTGTACTCACATATGAAAGAAAATGGATATACAAAGAACTCTCAATATTTCTATATCCCAGCTAGTAATAGCTCCAATTCAAAATGTAGTTCTCCAAACATATGTCAAAGAATGAAGAGGATGGGTCAGGGGGGCAGTTGTTTGCGTCACCATAGGTTTCGCTAGACAGAATGCATTAAGAATATTTATGAGTTGGAGGAGCAGAGTCGCCCGTAATGCAATTGCAGCTTATTTAATTGAGAAAAGGGAATGAAAAACGCTTACCTCAACATGTCTGCTTAAGCCATCTTCTGATTTACTCCATTTGTATCAATACAGGAAGTCAAAGAGGCAAATTGAATTTATGGACCAGTGGAAGATAAACCAATTTTCGCTGGAGAAACCCAAGTAACATAGCTCATACCTAAGCTGCCTCTTGTGTTTTCACATCAGTCACCGTACACAGCATTTTACAAAGCAGTAAACCAATTTAAATGATCCATACATGTCAGCTAGTGTACTGCTCACGCGCCGTCCCTATGGTGCAACTTTGCTCTTTGTACGACTGCTACAGCAGCACAATTCACCATTTCAGCCCCCTGCCCAGGGTGAGGGTCCGGCACAGGCATCCCCATCTGCCTCAGGTCTTGGTGGCTTCAGTAAGGACCTCCCAAGGTGCTGGGTGCTCCTGATCCCCTCTTTTCCTGTAAGTCTGCTCACTTGCAAAGTGGTGCCTGGCTATCAGGGCTAACAAGTGCTCCTGGCCATCACCTAGTACTGATTTGATGACAGTCTTGCCCCACCACTACCCCAAGTCTTTCTCTGTGTGCCTTTCAGGGTTGCTTGTTCTAAGTGGCTTCTTCAATTATCTCAATTAATTCCAAGTTAAAAGCAGCAGTGTGTCAAAGAAAAAGCTTTAACGTAAATAGGCATGTAGTTGAAAATACAGCTGACACGGCAGAAGTTTTTCTAGACTTGGCATTTTTCTGACAGAAAATGCCAGACATATCAGAACTGAAATGTTCTAGGGAATATGCTGACAAAATGTCCAACAGACTCAAGGACGATTCCCATGGAAATCTGTCTTGTTGCTGGCCCATTTGCCCTCCCTCACCTCTCCAATGGCCAACACAGCAAGGAGTTGGGAAGCCAGGAATGAAGAAGTAGCAGCTCCAGAGTCAGGGAGTTCTGTTCCTAGGGATCCCATGAAGTGTGTTTTGCTTTTGAAACAGTTTTTGAAAGACTTTCTTTCACAGTGGGCAGTGACAGGAATCTAACCCAGGACCTTCACACCCACAGCAGCTTCCTCCCTTTTGAGCCAGATGCCGGGCACTTTGGGCAGCATTACTAAATTGTCCTGTACGGGCCAATGTGTAGGGCAAAGGAGAGTTAACCTCAGCCATTGCAGAAAATCCTAATCCTCTCAATGACTAGTCAACTATAAACACACAAGAGAAATTGAGATTAGGGTAGTGCCCAAAGTTTACCTTTAAAGAGACTAGTGAAAATGTCACACGTGTGAAACTGCGTGACACATGACTATATGTCCTGATGAGACTGCCTACTCAGGGAATGATTTTTAAAAAATACCAGGTCAGAATTTCAGTAGGTATAAATCACCCCGGAATTAAACAGAGTTATGCTGATTTATGCCAGTGAAAGGTTTCAATGTACCTGCCAATAAACATTCTGATTTATTCTTCAATAAAGTTTCAATGTGAATATCTTTGACAGATACCTTTATTTTGTAGCTGCTCCATATTCTGGATACACCTGCTTTTATCCAAACCAGAAATACAGTCCTGTAACTTTAACTGGTGATTACCATCTGAATTTCTGGTAGCAAACACTTGATAATCATTATTCTATGCAAGATCTGACTTAGCTGTTTTAATCAATTGTACATGTTTCGAGATGGCTCCAGTCTTTTAGCTGTTTGACTGATGTCTTATTCCTATCATTAGTGGCACCCTTAATGCATACCGATGGCATGGTTATGATTTGAGCCTCATGTCAATTAAGAAGAGCTGCAATTAGTTTGGGACTCAAATGAAGGCTTTATTAGAAAGATGTACATAGAATCATAGAATGGTTTGGGTTGGACAGGACCTTTAAAGGTCATCTAGTCCAACCCCCCTGCAAGGAGCAGGGACATCTTCAGCTAGATCGGGTTGCTCAGAGCCCTGTCCAACCTTGCCTTGAATATTTCCACGAATGGGGCATCTACCACCTCTCTGGGCAACTTGTTCCAGTGTTTCACCACCCTCATTGTAAAAAACTTCTTCCTTATATCTAGTCTAAATCTACCCACTTTTAGTTTAAAGCCATTACCCCTTGTCCTTTCACAACAGGCCCTGCTAAAACATTTGTCCCCATCTTTCTTATATGCCCACTTTAGGTACTGAAAGACTGCAATAAGGTCTCCCTGGAGCCTTCTCTTCTCTGGGCTGAACAACCCCAACTCTCTCAGCCTGTCTTCACAGGAGAGGTGCTCCCGCTCTCTGAACATTTTTCTGGCCCTCCTCTGGACCTACTCTAACAGGTCCATGTCTTTCCTGTGCTGAGGCCTCCAGAGCTGGACACAAGTACTGCAGGTGGGTTCTCACCAGAGTGACGTAGAGGGGCCGAATCACCTCCCTTGACCTGCTAGCAACGCTTCTTTTGATGCAGCCCAGGATACAGTTGGCTTTCTGGGCTGCAAGCACACAGTACCAGCCTATGTCCAATTTTTCATCCACCAGTACCCCCAAGTCCTTCTCTGCAGGGCTGCTCTCAATCCCTTCATGCCCCCAGCCTGTATTGATACTGGGGCTTGCCCCAACCCAGGTGCAGGACCATGCACTTGGCCTTGTTGAACCTCATGAAGTTCACGTGGGCTCACTTCTCGAGCTTGTCCAGGTCTCTCTGGATGGCATCCTGTTCCTCACACGTGTCAACCACACTCCTCAGCTTCATGTCCTCTGCAAACATGCTGAGTGGACTTGATCCCACTGTCTATGTCACTGATGAAGGTATTGAACAGTACTAGTCGCAATACAGACCTCTGAGGGACACCAGCTGTCACCAATCTCCATCTGGACATTGAGCCATTGACTACTACCCTCTGGATGTGACCATCCAACCAATTCCTCATCCACCAAACAGTCCACCCATCAAATCCGTATCTCTCCAATTTAGAGAGAAGGATGTTGTGGGAGACTGTGTCAAAGGCCGTCCAGATAGACGACATCCGTAGCTCTTCCCTTGTCCACTGATGTAGTCACTCCATCATAGAAGGCCACTAGGTTGGTCAGGTAGGGCTTGCCCTTGGTGAAGCCATGCAGGTTCTCTCGAATCACCTCCCTGTCATCTGTGTGCCTTAGCATAACTTCTAGGAGGATCTGTTCCATGATCTCCCTGGGCACAGAGGTGAGGCTGAAAGGTCGGTAGCTCTCAGGGTCCTCCTTTCTATCCTTTTTAAAAATGGGTGCAATGATTCCCTTTTTTGCAGTCACCAGGGACTTCATCTGACTGCCACAACTTTTCAAATATCATGGACAGTGGCTTGGAAAATACATCAGCCAATTCCTTCTGGACTCTGGAATGCATCTCATCAGGTCCCATAGACTTATGTATATTCAGGTTCCTCAGGTGGTCATGGACCTGATCTTCTCTGAACTTCTTTCCAGTCCATCCACTTGAAAGATGTGGGGAGAGAGGTTGCCAGTGAAAATTGGGGCAAAAAAGTTGTTGAGAACCTCAGCCTTCTCCTTGTCTGTTGTTACCAGTTTGCCAGTCTTGCTCATCGAGGGGGGTACACTGTCTTTGACCTTCCTTTTCTTGCTAACATACCTGTAGAAGCCCTTCTTACTATTATTTGCATCCCTTTTGTCTTGGTTTGGGCCAGATTGGCCCAATCAGGTGGAACAACAGATGCTCTCTCTCTCTCCTGCTCCGCTTCCAAAAGGAGGCGGAAGAGAGAGAAAAAAAGAGAGCCTTAAGAGTTTAGAAGGAACTCAACTACTTTAATGAAATATTAATAATAAAATAATTAAAATAAAATAATGAAATATATACAAAACTGCATCAAGCTCCCAGGATGACAATCACGTCACCAGCAGGCACTGGGGCAGTCCCAGACTGGACTCAGTGAAGGATGGGAACTGGATTCCAGATCTGGATTCAAGATCAGGATCAAAGGCAGATGAACAGACAGAGTCCTCCTCAGATGCCGGCCGTTGAAGAAAGAGCCCTGATCCTTTGATCCCTCAGCTTTTATTCTGAGCATGATGCAGATGGGATGGAATACCCTGTGGGTCAGTTTTGGGTCACCTGTCCTGTCCGCTCCTCCCTGCAGGTGTGACCCCTCTACGCTTTTCTGCTTCTGACCCTCCAATGGGGCAAATAACAAAGTTGGCTGGCCTTGGTTGTTATCTCAGTAAGTATAAGCAAGAGCCTCTCTGCATCCCATTCCTTGGCATTAACTATAAACATTGGTCTTATCACTCTGAGAACGAACGGTTTTCTGCACAACATGCTGTTAATTTCAGCAGTTAGAAGAGGCCTAGCTAAAAAATAAAGTTACTGAACAAAACTGGTCGTTTTACCTCAAACCAGGACACCTTGCCAAGTTCAGCTCCAGCTGAGCTTTGGCCTTCCTGACCCCATCCCTACATAACCGGGCAGCATCCCTATACTCTTCACAGGACACCTGTCCCTGCTTCCACAACCTGTGCATTTCCTTCTTGCCCTTTAGTTTGACCAGCAGGTCTTGACTCAGCCATGCCAGTCTCTTGCCTTCTTTTCCTGATTTCTTACACCTTGGGATCGAGAATTCTTGCACTTTATGGAAAGCATCCTTAAAGATCTACCAGCTCTGTTCTGCTCCCTTGTCCCTGAGGGCATTTTCCCAGGAGATCCTATTGACTAACTGCTTGAAGAGCTGGAATTTTGCTCAAAAAAATAGCATCAATTCAGTATGTACAGGACATTTTCATAATATCTTCCATAGCTTAGAAAGTCCAGTTAAAGGTAGGGGTAGTAAATAACACATCCTCCTACAAGTTGCTTTCTAGAACATGGCTATGGCAGAATAATGTATTGCTTAATAGCACTAGTATACCAGTAAGACCATTACAGTCTTATTTTAAATTATTTCTTTCCCAGAGTTTTTATTTAAAAATAAAATTTGCTGCTTTGCTTCCCATGATTCTCTCCTTCCACAACTGTTTGAACTCAGCATTTGAGACACGCAAGGTCCTGGACTATTCAGTGGGAGAGAAGATACCTTATAGCAGCCTTCCAGTACCTAAAGGGGGCCTTACAGGAAAGATGGGGAGGGACTGTTTATCAGGGAGCGTAGTGACAGGATGAGGGGTAACAGTTTTAAACTGAAAGAGGGTAGATTTAGATTAGATGCTAGGAAGAAATTCTTTACTCTGAGGGTGGTGAGGCACTGGAACAGGTTGCCCAGGGAAGTTGTGGATGCCCCCTCCCTGGAAGTGTTCAAGGCCAGGCTGGATGGGGCTTTCAGCAACCTGGTCTAGTGGAAGATGTCCCTGCCCATGGCAGGGGGATTGGAACTTAATGATCTTTAAGGTCCCTTCCAACTCTAACCATTCTATGATTCTATGATTCTAAGATATGTAGTGTAAGCAAGCAGTCACAGCCCTACTAAGACAAATGGTAAATAAACTTAGCCTTGCTGCTGAACTAATATGAATGTGGAGTGTCTGGTCACATCAGGATATGGGCAGAGCTCAGGCTCTTCTGCTTGAAGAAGACCACATGAAAACACTCTGAGTTCCTCCCTCAAAAGTCTAAAATCACGTCCCCAGTAGGAAAACAAAGGCTTTACATACATCAAAGTACAGACCACTGGGGATTCTGTCTGATTTATAAAACATGAGATTTAGAAACTCTTTGTTTGGACTTTTCCCTAGACGTCAAGTGCATTTTGGATGCCCAGTTCTTATTACTTTTACTGAAGGCATGGCCTTCTCTAATGCATCTTCCCATACACCTCGGTATAAATTGTCTCCTAGTAGGCTCTTGGCTGAAATCCTGCACTATTTGAAAGTAATGGACCCAGACAGCAAGCGACCTCCTTTGAAGTAAGTATTTTGCTGGCAGGGAAGGTCATCTAACAGGCACCTGTTATAACCAAAACAAAAGTAATCATGAAGTCGCTTCAGGGACTGGAAAACTTACAAGGTCCAGCCTCTTTCCCCGCTTTTTGGCCTTTTATCACTAGAAAGGGAAATAAGACAGGAATAATGAGCAGAGGAGTGCACTGGAACTCAGATGTTAAAGGGGCATCTGTGGACCTGGGCCAGCCCCTTGTGTTTTCATTCTTGGAAAGGGATGCTAAAGCAGAGCGTGGGCCAAATTCCCTAAGAGCTGCCTGTTGAGTTAAAAAGGGCTATTTTGCAAAGGTGACCGCTAGGCAGACTGACCTCAGCTGCTTTGCAGATGTGGTGTAGACTTTCTAACTGGGACTCAGCTGACCTTTGGATGTCAGATGACATCCGGTTGTAGGATACAGATTCCTATGCTGTCTATGCCTGAAGTCAGGCAGACTGCATCCCACCCAAAGCGCCGAGCACTTAAATATGCATTTTCATACACATTAAAAAATGTTTTTTCCACATGAATGCAAGGCCTTTCTGTCCTTGGTATATCCTGGGAGAGTTCCACCAAAATCATTATAGAGGGATGTTTACATTCAATTCTCCTTGTGCTCATTCTTTGTTTTTTTCCCTTAGTGAAGATCACTCATGCAGGATGGTTATTTTCTTATTTGACAGAGTGCCTTCAGACCATTCTGGGAAGAGAGCTAGATGACATCTCCTTGCACTTATGAAATTGTCTTCACCTTCCCTGCACCGTAATGATACATGGGAATCTTCAGCAGCAAAAGTTTGATCTACAATGGCTACAGATTAGAAAATGCTCATTTGTACACTAGATTCATCTTTTTAGTAACAAACAACAAATTGCAAAGGATGTACAATTATTTTTAGTGCTTGAGGCTTAGTTCCAGGATAAGAAATTACTAAAACACTGAGTTTTACCACCACCGAAACATAAGCTCTCGAATGGCAAAAAGTGCTAATAAACATGGCTTTCTTGAGTTCATGATTAATGTTGAAACAGAAGGGCTCCAGGCTGATTTAAATTGGCCCTCATCTTGAGAAACACTAACAAAGAAGGGGGTTGGTTTTGATGATTTTTTTTTTTTTGAGGGGGTGGTAGTATAGTTATATAAAGTTTTAATTCAATGACTAGAACTGCCAAACTCAGCAAGGGAAATAAGACATGATGTGTAGAAGTTACAAAAGAAGGCTGCAAAAACCATTAAGGCTGTAGCTGTATCATTTATAAGGACAACATAGCCTGAAGGAAGACTGTGTATGTTTTAGGAGGGTGACTCCAGCAGCTAGACTTACATAGAATTAACAAACAAGCAAGTGTAATCTGTTGTGTGTGACAGGTAACAAACTGACAGCCTCGACAACAGCAGTATTTATCCCTGGACCATGGACAGCATGGAAAACACCACCAGCAATAACACTTCAGACAGAGCTGTCCACAACCCTAATGTGAAAGGATCACATCTGAAAAAAGAGAACGTGCCTCTGTCTCCATGGTCCTTCCTTGCTGACTAGATAGTCATCAAAGGAAGATCAAGCTTACTAAAACAAAATTATAATCTCTCCACACATTCTCTGAATCTGGACTTCAGTTATCTTAATCTTCTTTCCTTAAAGGTCTCCAATAAATATTTGGACTCACCATTTGGGAAATTCAAAATTAGCAGGGACAAATACAAACACAACTTCTGTATCATAAGCAGAGACACATACATTCCACTTTTTCCATGACACAGTCATTTTCTTTTTGTAGATCCCGTAGCTGTCCCACCTTCAAGGTCTCCTTCATTTAGAGCTGCCTTTGCAGTAGACCTTGCAATGCTTTGTCCTTTCCATGCCCTCCTTTTTGACATTTTTCGTGAAACCAGTGTCTTGGGGGTTCTTCTTATGCTTTGGAGTTTTAATTGCTATTTAACAGTTCCACATACACCTTTTTACATAGTTTTTTGTAAGAAGTTCTGGCCGTGGCCAGCTAATAGCTGGGAGGCTCCGTATCAGGAAAACACAGAGCGACAGTAGATCTGTAAAGAGCTACTCTGTTCCATAAACAGCCCCTGAGAAAGAAAAGTAAGTTGCTGCTCCACCCCACCACCCACCCGCAGTGTCTCCCAGACATAAATGAGAAAGACATGCCAGCTTCACTCTGCAAAGTAATCAAGGTAGGACTCCTGGGTCTCTGAGAGGACGTGGTCACAGAGCAGATATATATAGAAGCATCCACATTTCTAAACAACTTAAACCAATTACAGCAACTTCTCGGTTTCTCTTGTGCCTCCTTCAAAGTAGCTTGAGTTGCTACAGGAAACTTGTCACATGAACTGGTAGATGGCAAATTAAATCAAAACCCCACCACCTTTCACAAATACCACCCTTAACTTGCTACCATCATAAAGTCCTCCCACTGATAACAAATTCTCATTTATTAATAGCCTCTGGTTTTGTTCATTTTGGGGTGATACTTGCAAGCAGTCTCAAGATTTCTGAACAACTGCCAGTTCAAAGTTTTATTTTCCCTTCTATTTTGGTTGTATAAGAGGACCTCATGTTTGGCTCATTAACTTCATGCTGTCTGGGAAGTGAAGGCAAAAGCTCTGCTTCTAGACATAATTTGCATGTAGCTGACAGCAGCAATTCATCAGGTTCTTGGATCTTAATATATAAGAGTCTGGGACTCAGTTTAATTTCTAAATCAAGTAAATCTCCAAAGCTACAATCAGGCAGAATTTTCTAAAAAAAACCCTTATTAGTTAAGATATTGTAATTGTCATGGTGTCATTGTATTTTGTAGACTTTAAGCGGGGCTATATGCATCTAAAATCATAAAAGACTCATTGCTGTAAGGTAACCCATGACAGAATAGTATATATGGTCACGTACACACATATTCACCCTTTGATATCAGGCCTCAAAGACTACCTGGGGGAAAGTCTGGGATTTCTCATTTGTAAGATATTTTTAGGAAGACAACTAAAAAATTATATACATTATGAACATTTAAAATTACATTTGTTGGTTTATCAATCTTATACTACTACTTTGTATTTTAAATAAGCAATCTGTCTGTACAAACAAGCTTGAAATCACCTCAAAGAGAATTCAACCTTCCAGACAGAACATTAAGCATAGAGGAAAAAAAGCTGAATTCCTCTCTCAGGTCAAGTTAGTGGGTGGTTTGCCCTTGATTTTGATTCAGGTACATTTTAACTGTGCAGATCAACTTCTATAATCCTTTCTCAGCTGAAATTCTCACTTCTCTCTTTTTTTTTTTTTCCTGAAGAAAAGTGATGTTTGCTCTAACTACCATGTATTTGATTGAATTTTATTTGCTTTTGGAGACTAAAATGTTAACTAAGGCCTTAAACTCCGTTGCTGGTTCTGTCCTACATTATTTGGTCAGGCTGCTCAGAGCCAAATGCAGCCAAGAGGTCTAGCTCAGAGCTACTGGAACAGGAAGAATTTGGTCACCAGCATCTAGAAATGCAGTACAGAAACCTCTGCTTGGCAGCGTTAGAAACCGTTTAACTGGGCAGCTCCCACAACCGCATACGTGCTTTTGTCCTGGACCACAGAAGCCCTGATTTCTGAAGGCCCAGTTCAGGCTTAACCCCGCTTTGGCAACTGATTCAGACCTCACACCAAGGTCCCACCAAGGCCGAGCTCTGAAGCATTGCCACATCTTTTCCTCCTGTCAGCCCAAGCAGGTTCAAATTTTTCTGGACATCAATGGAGTTGAGGCCACTTTTTCTTCAAGAATGGTCCTGGTTTCTCCAAAAAAACACAGATTTTACCTTGTTTGATTGTTTATTTTTTTTTAAATACAGCTTACTCACTGAAGCCTAAGACTCATGGGACCTGTGTTCTAGCTCTTTATTCACCTGAAATGGTTCAAAATCACCTCAACTATCAACGAGGGTGTTGTGTTGTGCTATGGCCAGACTCTGACTCTGCACTAGCCCTAGGACACTTGTTCAGAAAGGGGGAAATCCTGAGTACCAGCTACACCTCAACAGCTGCATCCAGATTTTACATTATATAGCCATCTGCTAAAATACGCAAGCAGCATCCAGAGCAAGGATTGGACTCCAGCTTTTCTTACCAACCTGCAGCGCTAGTCTCCAGACTACAGAGTAATTTGTTCCTCCTAACCTTGTTCTGCCCTCAGCTGATTACTGAAGTACAGTGGGTCCATTTTCACAGAGCGAGTGGAGAACATCCCCACCCAGAATCATAGAATCATAGAATCATATAGAATCATAGAATAGCTTGGGTTGGAAGGGACCTTTAAAGGTCATCTAGTCCAACCTCCCTGCAAGGAGCAGGGACACCCCCAATTAGATCAGATTGCTCAGAGCCCTGTCCAACCTCACCTTGAATACTTCCAGGGATGGGGCATCTACCACCTCTCTGGGCAACCTGTTCCAGTGTTTCACCAACCTCATTGTAAAAAATTTCTTGCTTATATCTAGTCTAAATCTACCCTCTTTAGTTTAAAGCCATTACCCCTTGTCCTTTCACAACAGGCCCTGCTAAAAAGTTTCTTCCCATCTTTCCTGTAGGCCCCCTTTAAGTACTGAAAGGCTGCAGAGTAACCTCCCAGCTGTGGACATGGCACTTCTGGAAAGTAGTTTTCACTTGCGATGAGGCTCAGCTGTGTTTGTAGGCAAGGGCTTTTGTCCTGGCCCACATCTTACAGTTGCAACAAATCCCGGAACGTTTCTGCTATTTCACCATAAACTGAGGACTGTCATGGCCCATGTTACTTAGGTACTGGGATGCAAGTTAGCTGAGGTTCAGGCTTGTGGTCTGAGCTGCGCAGTGTACATGCCAATGTGTGGATTGATTATGCTAGGTTTTAAGAAATCTGTAATTATTTTCAAGTGTCATTGTTAATAACACTTTCCCTTTAAAAACATCAGAGCAGGAAAACTTAATGATGTAATCAATACTCATTGACAATACTTTGTTTTGCTCATTATTTGCTTACTGACAGATGCAAAAAGAAATATTAGGCTGTCTCTAAGTCATTTCAATCCTTGACTAAGTTTTGAGGGGTTTTTTTCCCCCTGTGGGGACATAAACATATGATTTGGAATGGCCAGTTACAAAACCTATTGTTAAAATCATTAATACTTCCATGTTTCACCTATTGCTTTATTTTATTTAAAGAAAATAATATAAATAACAACAAATGTGTAGCTAATAAATTCAAAATTGAAAGAAACTGGAACTAATATATGTAAAATGTTTATTTATGTTTTGTAAGGCCTTTGTACTAAGCAATTAGAAAGTCTGAAGCCACTGATTTAGAGATTTTTTTTAATCAACCACATATTTAGAAAACGTTTACATCAATTTCTTACATCATTTATTTTTTTTATAAACACTGGAATAGGAATTTATCTGATCTTGCAGTTTATTTTTTACTTCAGGCTATAATCTGGAATTACATTCATTTATCTTCTTTGGAAATAAAAGGAAACAAACTGAACTTTCAGGAAATGGTATAACAGTTCTTTGTGAGGGCAAAAGTAAAAAGAATCTGTTTTGGAAATGCAGCTTAAGGCACTGCAATTAGTTACTGGAATGGAATTAATGGCTTGTCACTAAAAAGCCAGTTCTCTGGCTGGAACATCTGGCTGGGATATGACAATTGGCTGCCCCAGACATTACGTTGGTGTCACATTACGCGATAAGTAATAGGAGAAGGCAAAATCTCTAAGAGAATGAAGATCTAGTTTTATGGTCCTGTTCCTACCAACTAGAAATATGGGAAGAAAACCACACAATGTATCTGTTGTCCAGTTTATAAGTATAATTGTTTCTATCTTGGATGATATCTGCATTTTCTTCTGTTTTTATGAGACAATATAAACTCTTAAAACAAAACCAGATGTATTCTGCAGTCATGTTTTTATTTTCATTACACTTTCCTATGCACTTCCAATAACATGAGTACAATTCAAGTTTTACTTGCTGCTCAAACAAGCAGTCATAGGATGTGTTTTCAGTGTTTTGAAGTCCCTGGTCTTGATCTGAAGTTGTAAAATCCAATAATTGTTTTGCTCAGTATATGCAGTTGCCCCACATTTCAGCCATCTCTCCAGGGGAGTTTCCCAAATTAAGAAAAAACAAATATTGCTATATTGTACACTGTACTAATTACTAGAAATAAAGCTACTGTCATTGCAGAAACTTAATTTTTTAATAAATGAATGCCATATTGTTTTCCATGTCTCACTCTTTTGTGTTTTATTTTTGCTTTATGTGTGGTAATCTTTCGAGTGACGCTTTCCCTGCTAGTTAATACACTAACCTTTCAGAAAGCCAGACTCAACAATGAAAAACAAAAGAAGAAAGAGAAAGCAATCCTGATGAAAGGAAGCTGTTAAGCACAGAAGAACACATTTTTCTTTTCTGTTTACTGAGCCAAATCAGTCCTTAAAGCTATCCAGATGCTACAGTTTCAGAGGAGCACTAAAGTAGAAAACACAAAATTACTCTAATTGTCCCAGAGTGATTAAATTTAGAAGAGGTGGTGTATGCATCAGTTGAGTTAATTTTGTTTTTAAACATGAACAGGTCAAACTCTGAAGCATACCAAGCTGTGCTTGTGTATTCTTGTTTTTCCTTAAGTAACTGCAGCTGAGTTATAAACTCACTCTAGTTATGCTTTCCGCTTGGTAGCATGCCAAAAGGTCTCCTCTTCATCCACCCTGCAACGTTCCTGTTTCCTTTTGTTCTGCCTCAGTAACTTCAGAACTTGTCGTCTAAGTACACGCACAACAGCAGGTGCATATAACTACACCTTTTACAGAAAAACTTCTGTCTCCACGGTAAAAATAGAACAGATTGATGGGGTCAGTATTAAACTGGCTCCCTCTAATGAGTTAAAGACTCCCATCTGTTCCATATACTAATGTGGTTGAAGCCTGCAAGAGATAAAAAAAAAAAAGATCAATACAAATTTATGGGCACTTCATAAGCATTAAATTAACAGCAAGAGAAATGCAGGGTTGTGTGGAAGGGATGCTCATGATCCTCCTCGGAGGCTTATAAAGCTAACTGAGCACAAAATGATATAATTATGGTGTTAAATAAGACTTCTAGGGTAAAGTTCCTAGAGGATAAAAAAGATGCTTGCTACAGCCTTGACAATTTAAGAAGCTTTTCCAAAAGGAAGTCTGCACCATCAGCCTATCTGTTGGGGATCAGCTACCCTCTCCCTCTTTCTGTCTTTCCAGTTTCACATATTAATCATCAGCATTTCCAGCTCCCCCATCTAATTCCCCTCGCCTGTATGTTTCCCCAGATCTTTACTTCATCAAGATTCAGTGCTCCAGCTGAAAGCTGTTAATTGGAATTGGCCTCCACGCAACGCTGCTGCTTCTCTAAATTCACCGTGGTTAAACTTCTCCTCTTGGTCAACCCTTCAGCATCAGCTATTTGCTCCCTCATGATTTCCCATCAACTGGAAGAGCCAGCTCCCTTTTTTCCTCTGCCTTTTTTTCCCTCTTTATATTAATACTGGGATGCTCTTCATGCTTCATTAGCCTCCATTCTCAAACTTCTTGACCCATTCCTTGCTGGTTAGGCCTTACCCATCAAACCCAACAAATGTGTCTCTAATGTCTGCTTATGCATTACACCTTCTTGTAGAAATCCCAGTCCCTTGCTGCAAATTCAGTTCTGCCATCTTCATAGCTAAATGAATTTATGCCACCAATTTTGTTGAAACTGGACCAACACTTTCAGTAGTACAGATCTCTACCTTTGGACTGATCCTCAGGTCCTTTCATCCTCTTCCTGCCATTTCCCTCTCTGTATAGACAAGGCCCAAATTTCTCCCATCTGAACTTCCTTGAACTCGCCCGTCTCACCCATTATTAGTCTCTGATTTCTCAGTTATCTCTGGTTTCTTCCACTTACAGTGTAAACATATCTCCGTCCCACCCCTCCATTAAGCTATCACCTTGTCCCTTTCTCATTCTCTTTTCCTTTTTCTCTTTGATCGCTAAACTCAGTGGGGGCACAGTCTATAATAACCATCTTGGTGCTCCTCTCCTCTCTCCAGCCTGTCTCCCCACAGTGACTTTCCACTGAGCTGACTATGACCAGTGCCTCTGGCAGTTCCCCTCCTGGCTTAGGATCCATCTCCATCCTCCCTCATGCCTTCGGATGCCTGCAGTATGGTCTGTCAAGTGCTTCCCACCAGCATGTGGTCTGCTCTCTCTCTTCCCTTTCTTCCTTCCCTTGCAATCACCTTTCAGCATGTTCTTTAGAAGATGTTCCTCTTCCCTCTTCATCTTTTTATGAAGAACCCATAACCTTTGGCCACTTTTTCTCCCTCTCCAACATTTTGCTCAATAACTTCATCCTCAGAAACAAACTGAACTGCAGATGACCATTTATGCACAATAGCTTTTTCTGTGTACCCTCACTGCTGAAATTTCTATGTAGACTGTCACGTCACTGGTTACTGGAACAACTTTTTCTTATGATGTTGACTGTCACCCAGTTCAGCATCTGTACAGTCCTCTGCAAACTTCCCCTTTTTTGTCACATGGAATAACAATGACAGCAGTCTTTCAAAGGTCTGTGAGGTTGATATCTCCCCAGCCTTCACTCAAACACCTTGTTTTATAGAACGAGAGAACTTAACAGTGTAATTCAAGTATTGCTTTGCCAGTTGGCCTCAGTGCAGAGAACAGCATCAGACACATCCTATTTATTAGTACAGAGGTAGCCAAGTACCTTGAAGCCAAAGCCTGAACTCTCCCCTACACACCTCAAATTATTAGTCGACCAAGTATCGATGCCTTTTCATAATTATTTTTCTCATTACCTGTCAAAAGGAGAACTTCTGAAAACTCCTATGCCTTTGCACAGTTGTTGGCTGCAGGGATTATTGGTATCCAGACTGAAAGGTCTGCCATTTTCTCCTTTGGGCCTTTGGCACCCTTTTGCACATATACTTGTGAAGTCCTACAGATTTACTCTCTCCTCCAGCTGTTAAGTGAGACAGTTCCTTCTGTACTGCAAAGTACAAATATTATGTATTGAACCTATTGACATGTAAAAAATTACCAAGCAAACAAACTAAAAAAAGTTTTGGTTCCTGCTGAATCAACCCAAAATATAGGCAAGCAGTCATGCTGGCCCAGATTCCCCCCAGATTCAAGTCCTCACTCTCCCCTATTTTATCCAAGCCTGGGAACTAAGTATCTACCCAGTCTGGTGGTTGTCCTAGACACCAGCCACCGAGGCCTCTTTCTGTTCACCCAGTGGATCTTGCAGAGGGTTTTCAGCGAAGTGGCCTGTTTCCAACAGGTGAAGAGTTGATGATGCAATGACCTAGCTCAATCTTATAACTATAGCTTCTCCTAGGAGATAAGATACATAGGTCTGAACCTTCTGAGGCTTGAAGGGGAATTGCTCAAAGGAAGAAACCCTCCCATTTCTTGGCAAATGGTCCAATCACTGGCAAGTTAATTAAAAAGGAACCTCATACCTACTTCTTGTATATCAAAAAAAAAAAAAGGTAGTCATGCATTTTACCAAAAGCCTGTGGGAACATTCTGTGAGTTTAATAAAAAGGCTTATCAGATCAAGCCCTTTGGAGGAATATAGACAGAAGAGTGACTCTTTTCCAGCTCCCTGCTGGTCTCCTGTGAAGTCTATGTCCAGCTGAGACCAGGCAGTCATGCAGATGTGCAGAAGGAGAATTGCCAGGCAGCACAGCAGCCATGGCAGCTCACAACACCCACATGCTAGGTAGTGGAGCCGGATTTTCAGGATCTAAATACCTTCTCAGTCTCACTCTACTCAGCAAAAAAGTATGCTGCACTGCAATAGTCTTCCTTGGCAATGAGTCAGAAGTACTTTTATGGATATAGCTTCAAGTATTGCTCCTAGCTGTCAGGGGTATGAATAGAATTTTAAATGTTAATACATATAATTAGAATGTTTTCAGGAGTCATTATTTTCCTTGTTTTTACAGAACTCTACTTACATAAATCTCAACACAAAGGACTACATTCCACGTGCAGTCACAGCAACATAATCTTGGAAAACACCATTGCTTTTTGGAGATTATGTAAGTTTAGAGAGGGGGGTTATTTTCTGTTTCTTAGTAGCTTGCTGATAAACAGCGTAAGCCTTTACTTTAGTCTAATTACATTTGATGTTGAAGAGCAACATACAGGTTAAAATCAGCTGTCTGAAAGTGAGCACCTTCTGATTTGAGAAAGTGAGAATATTGAAATACAAAACTAATATAGATTACTATAATTCAGTAATGGGAATTTATTATATTACTGACAATAGATGGATTTATATTTTTAACACAGATAACTGGGCTCAACTTTACCTTGAAATCTGGCAATACAAAATGAAAGAAGTCATTGTTTTAACTCTGCATCTACAACTTGGAAGTGAAGAACGGCAGCTTCTCTAAATTTGGAACAAAGCAGTGCTTAGTTGCCATTTGTTGCAGTTTTGTCCAGTTTTTAAGTTGGTGCTGCCCTACAGAGGTAGTAGAATGGCTTCAGCTTCATTTGTAACAAGACCTTTTTAAAGGTAGTTCTTGGGCTTTTAAATCAAATCCATTTCTTTTCCCCTTATCTGCTTTGAAAGAAAGTACTAGGAAGAGTTATCTATGCTCTCAGGTTTTCAGATTGCAGAGAAAAAAAAATATATACAGCTCCAATGAGATCCCAAGAGTCATCTCCGGAAGCAATCTGCATTAATTGCACAGAAGTTAGAGGAAGAAATCACAGAGAGCGTGGAATAAGTTATGCAAAACCTCTTAGGACATCAGAAAAACACCCCTGGTAAGCCTCAACGTTCAGAAGTCTGTCATCCTTTCTGACGCTCCACACATATGAGGTTCGGCTAAAAATCACCATTACTTACATGAGAAGAAGCTTCTTCAACATTTCCCAGGTGCAGACAAATATGCTATGGCTATATGCAGTCTAATGTTTTTCTGCTGCTAAAAGACGAGTGAATGAGTCCATGTGACCAGAGGCAGAGGGAAGAGTGGAAAGTTTTGTGCTGCTTTCCATATGCTGTTATGAGCCATTACATGTGTCAGTATTTCCACTACAAATAATGACTCAGAGCCAAAGTAGATAATTGCAAAACATAACATCAAAATCAAATTACAAGGTGAACATAATTTGTTTCTGGATCTGGACATAATTGCTATATTCTGCTTTACTGGGAAGCTCTTTGAATTAAGCATCCAGACTCTATATTGAGATATATTTACAACCTTGAGTAAGATTTGATGTTTACAGATCTTTGACTAAGTTCAGAAAAGCCTGTCCATGTGTTTACTAGACTCTATAAAACTTAGGAAAGAGCCCTTGCAAGGCAACTGTATAGTATGGAGGCAACCCTCCCCACTCACAGGCAATGGACACTGGCTTTGACTCTGAGATGAAACCAATGCCAGGAACAAGAAGTTCCTGCAACTCTGCTAGTCAGCGCAATCAAAATGGGAGATTATTTCCTGAGCACAAATTAACTTGGGACTAGTCAGTCTCCTTACAATCCTTCTGCATTAGTTCTGGTAAAGCTGTTCCCATAGCTGAGATCCTAGGTCCCTGGCCCAGTTTAAATCTTCTCAGCTGGGCCAAGCTCAGAGCTAAGACCTTGAGCACGCTGACCCAGAAGAGAAGCTTTGAGTCCTGCACCCAAGAAGACTCTTCCTGAAAGCACCACAACTTATTCAAACCTGATCCAGGAAGACTGTTTTATATGCAGGCACCTACCTCCACGTATTGTCAGTTTTCAGGAATGTTCCAACACCTTTTGTTGGGTCTTATCACTCCATCACAATTAATGAAAAATAACAAAGTTATAAGGTGCTAAATAAGCTGTTTTGCATACTACCTTCAGGAGCGCTGCACAGACTAGCCTAGCCGTTGGCTGCCTGGTCCCCTTGTGCTTCCACCTGTGCCTCCTCTCTACTTCTTCTCACCAGAGCTGGACTAAGCTCTCTGCACAGTCTTTTCACTACAGTTTGCTCCTTTACCTCATCCCAGCCTCAAGTGGCAGCAATCTTCCTTCTCCACAGCAAGCCGTCAGAGCAGAGCTAGTGAACAAGCAGAGTCATATGGGGAATGTATGGGTGGGTGAGGGGGACAGCTATGCTGATGCAGCAAGTCCCATGCTTCAGGCCAGTGACGGAGATGGACGGAGTCCTGCTGTCATCCAGCTCCACAATGGGGTGAAGTTCCTGTCAGGAAGTTCCTATGGCCCGTCTTGCCATCCAAATCAAGACGAGCGGCTGGGACTGAAAATGGGGAGAGGTTCCTATCCCCAGTCACGCATCTGAAATTGTACAGATTCTTTGGCTAAAAAGTCTGATAATACTTAAATACTAACCAGTGTTGTGATAATACCACTTTCAACAGAGTCAGTGATGCTGACAGCATCCCTCTTCACTAACACAGGACTTTCTTAAAGGTTCATCAATCTTTGAGCCAGAAGGAACGATTAATCTTTTAGTCTAACCCCTGGAACTAGAACTTCACCTAATGTTTTCCATATTAGCTCTGAACTTTGGCTGAATCAAGTATTTCAGAAACACATCCAGCCAGGTTTCTTAAACTTCCAGCAATGGGAATACACCACATCTATTTTGAATTGCTCCAGCAGGTAGGCCATATTCATCATTTAAAATATCTGCACCTTGTTCAAAATCTTGATTTGCCGAGCAAAGATCCCCATCTTGAGTTCTCGTTATATTTTCTGTTGTTGCATTAAAGAGTTGTTGGTTTTCTGAAGCTTTTCCTACGTGTAGGTATCTGTAGGCAATAAGGAAATCACATCTGTAACTTGAATAATTTAAGATAATTGTGATAAGATTTCTACCTGTTTTCCAGACTACAGCTTAGACTCTTTTAGAACCTTTTCAATTTTTCAGCAGAGTTCTCCAAACAGGCACCCCAGAGCTGAAGTGTTCCAGTGATGGCCTTGCTAATGGTAACACAGACAGCCCTGCCTCTCCTCCAGCCTGTGCCTTTGCTTGTACCTCCATAGATCACATAGATCACATTAGCTCTTTGGCCAACTATCTCAATGGAAATGCCTGTTCTGCCAGTTGTATACCTTTCTCTTGAAATCTTTTTGATGTCACAATGATTCACTATCCTATCTCAAAAGTGGGATCCACATTCTTTGTTTCAAAATCCACAGTCTTGAATTCAGTTGTCTTCAAAAGCCCACAACTCAGATCAACCCGCTTTACAAAATAATCCAGCTCACTCTGTATGACTAGCCTGTTCCCGTCTTTATTTACTTATCCAATAGCTTGAGGTCATCTGCAAATTTTGCAAGCAATGATTTCCTAACTTTCTCCCAGTTGATTGATATAGTTATTGAGTAAGAATGGCTTTAATTTACTCACAATGTGTATGTAGTCTCCTGTGAGATAAAGGTGCTGGATCTTAGTCAAAGGAGAAACATAGAAATAACTCTACCAGTGTTTTCTCTTTCCTCATTAAGAATGTCTTTTCCAGTTATTCTTGCCAGACCTCTTATCTCAAGCCCAAATTGGAATAGAACTAATCTGCAAAATTTGGTAGTTTGGGAACAGTCCCTGAAAGAAGATGGATTAACAACGTTGTTCACCTTGCAGGATAGTCAGGGCATTTTTCTATCGCTACTGAGTTTTCATGTGATAAGACAAAGCACTTTTATAGAGATTATTTGCAGGAAGAGAGACTGAAACCTACCTATAACCCAAACCAGCGTTATGATGTTCAGTGCGCAATAGAGAAGACCAATACAGGAGAAAACACACCCTTTTGCTTTTACTCTGCACAGACTGTCCCATTCAGACACTTTTGACAACAGAACCCTTTAAATTCCCAGTCCCTCCACTCCCCACACATAACTACTCTACAGCAATTCCTCATTCAGAAATAGCTTATCTTCACAGCCTATAACCTTCTTCCTCTTTGTTTAAAAGAGAGAATGCCAGTTTCAAGAAGCAGCTCAATTCCATCTTCTTTAAAAATAATGGAAACCTTCTAGATAGTGCAATGGATAGAGGATGAGATTCCTGAGATCCCTTGGTCTTTATTATATTTTTCCAAACGTGTGTTTATGAAGCGGGTACCTAATTTTAAAGTTGACTGTTCAAGCAGGACAATTTTAATGTCTCTGGTCCCAGGCAGACTTCCTGATGAGACTTCCACAAGTCTAAAGCAGGAAATTTATACAGGCAAATTCAAAGTCAGCTAATTTGTCTTTGTAATTTTTACTGCTGTATTCAGGTAGTACACAGGGAGCTTTGAAAACTAGTTGAGTAAATCAAATAGTTCAGCTCTAGAAGCAACAAGTGATTGCCACCTTTCACCCAGACTCACACAGCTAACCGTGCTGCCCATTGCAGGGCAGCCCAAAAGTGATCAGCCCTTGAAAAGGTGCTCTTTCAGTCTACTGCCCTGCACATTTGTCCATGGGGCAAGCCAGCCTCTGTTGGGTTATCCTGGGATTTAAACAGGAGCACCTACAACAAACATGGCAATGATTCAGGCATGCTGATGCAGAAATACATGGTTCTTTCCTGAAGGGAGAAAACAGGCTCCAAGCCTGTAAAGCAAGCAAGCTGCTTCTCTCATGGGCTTGCAAAAAGAGAAATAGGGGGAACAAAAGAAACCTCAGCAGATGTTTCGTGCCACTAAGAGATAAATCATGAAAGCCTTTTTTTCTGCTAGAAGAATGTACTCTGTACTATACAGCAGAATCACAGTCCGCTACTATTAACCGTGGAATGAAATCACCTAGTCCATCAAAAACCAGCATGGTTCTGCATTTTATTCCCCTTCCCTGAGCTAAAAGTATTCAAAACATTTTCTTTCCCCTCTGCCCAAGTTTTGCATAAATATTCATAAATGGCCTGAGGAAAAATATGAAAAGTTATAGAAATGTTTTAAGTAAATAAAATAGTGAAATGAATCCTTGCAGTGAGTAGCAGAAGGTTAGAATGAAGATGCAACACAGAAATTATTAGAATATTGGCAAGTTGAAGGAAATCATTATGATTAAACAATTTAAAGCACTCTCAGTAGCACACATAGTAAGAAAATAATTTATAGATTTCTAAGAAAACATTCCCTGACCTTAATTTTAGGCATCTATCATTTTGTGGGTACAAAATTTGCAATCTCTGCAGCAAAACCTTATGGGGGCAGCGTACATGTTCTTGTAATAGCTGCTGGGAAAGCAGAAAACACATTGCAAGCTTTCTGTTTTCCAAGAGAAAGAATGGTTCATTCATGGTTGACAGCTCTCTAATTTGAAATCCTACATTTAAAGTAAATCATTAATATACATTTTCTTTGTCTTGTATTTCTGCCCTCCTGGCATTTAGTATAGACTTGTATTTGCAGTGAAAAGGAGGTTTACATATTTGTATGATTACTTTGTCATTTTACACAGTCTTGTCTCTGATAGCTTTGGCTTTCAGTAGTCTTATGTTGCTATCACACCTCCATGCAGACAGTACTAGAAAATTGCCGTGCTGTGTGTGAGAAAGAGGGTTAAGTCTGCCCATCACCCTACAGAGCAGGAGATAAAATTTATCATTTGGAATACAGTCCAGTCGCTAGGACCACTAGCTGTTCTGAAGGTAAAGCATATAGCTTCACCCTTGGCACACACCTCTTCATTTCTTCTAGAGGTCATTTTTTTTACAAATCACAGTGGGAATTGTGGGAACCCCTTTTATACATCAAGCATAGGATTCAGCCAGCTGACATCATCTTCCTTGCCTAACTTTGAGAAATCACCAGTGGTTAAGAGTACGCCACGTCATTTTTGCACAGAGATATGGGAGCAGCTGTTTACGATCTCCCTTCAAAAAGACTCAGGTTCCAGCATGAGTTCCTTTCTCAAAGGTGCTGTAGTAATTGCGAGTGTCAAAGGTTTGAGCCCACACAGAAAAAAAAATTCATTAAGTAATTTTTTCCATTTATTAATCTGTCAGAGATGAGAACAGCAGTAACCCATTCTCTGCATACTATAAAGTTGAGACATTATTCTCTCAACTACGTTACTACAAAAAGGTTGAAAGCAAGGTAAAGAAAGAAATGCATATTAACAGAGAATTGTTTCAATCAGAGATTGTAAAACAAAGCAAAATGCCAGATAAACCAGGTCTTGTTCATCTGTAAGGCCCATAGTTATGCCATTAGCTTTTCCTCAGTACAGTTTGTTCAGGGCAATGGGGAGTTCCATGTAAAAAATCAATGGTTTGATCTGGCCCTATGAACAGCAGGTAGCACAGCTGTCTGCGGCATTCTGGCAGATTCAGGACAAGATGGATGAGATTCTCTCCTTGAAATTTGCTCTCTGAAAGTAGAAAAATAACCAAGCAGTGGCATACTAAAAAGAGCATAGTCTTAAAAAAAAATAAAAATTCTCTAGGATGATTAGAAAAGTCAGGCAAATTGTTTACTTTTCCCTAGTGCAAACTGATAGCCACTCCCCAGGGGAATTTGTACCATCCAAGCCAAAAGATTCATCAAGTAAAGCAGCAATGATGACGAACATAACCTCCACAGCATGGATGTGCTGCCTCATAATAATACACCACTAAGGCAGCTCTCTGCTATCAAATGTCAAGCCTCTGTTTTCCATGCTAGGAGAGGTAACAGTGGCTCTTCTTAAGGAACTGAGGCAGATCATCGTATGTGCAGGTATAGACTGGAGGGTAGAAAAGAGAGATGAAGGCACTGTGTTTAAGCAAAGACTATCACTCCACTTTTACTTCAGGGTGGAAACCCCTGAAGAAGTCACTGATTGCTCTAGGGGCAGTGAGAAAGCTCTGGACATCGAATTGTCTCATAAGTTCCCTGTGTGACGTACTTTGATTTGGTAAATTTCATTACACTAATAACAAGGTGCAGGAAGTGTTCAGTCTCAGTCAAACCCACATTTAAGTGGAAAAGAGGGTGATGATCCCAGCTCTGGCCTTAGTCAAGCAGATAACAAAGTGGTCACTACTGTCATCGACTTATCAACCCTTCCCAGAGAGAAGTGCTTTTTAAACTGTGATCCTTCCCTTATAGCATATAGATGATAGGTGGTCCTCTGCCTGCTACATCCTCACTGTCTGAGATATTCTATATAATTGCTTCACATTGACTTATATACAGGCGATGGATTACAACTCTGGAGCCACTCTCCCTCTTCTATTTCTATTTAATGGTTAAGCATTTAATACATTACTTTTCCAATTTAATTAAAAAAAAAAAAGAGAAGGAAAACAGTTACTGTTGTTCAAAACGTACAGCATATTACTGCATAATTTATGTGCTCACAGCAAACTGCAGATTCATTTATAAATGGCACGCACAATGGCATCTTTCTGATAACATAAAACTTCAAGATATGACTCACAATAGAGTCATGGCTCGCTGATATAAGATAAATGCTTAAATGCCTTCTCTTGTGCTTAGAAACCTGCTACAGTCATGGTGCTCAGCGCACCAGCAATGTCATATAGTTTGCAGCCAAACAAGAGTGCTGTAGGGTGCCTGAAACAGCAGCTGTACTCTCTTCTCACTCTGGGTAACTGAAGGGGAGTCTTCCAAAACAGCATTGCCTTCCAGACTCCTGTATGCAGAGGTCAATCCAAAATGCACGAACTTAGGGCCATTGCATCCTTTAATGTGGCCGCGTCAGTCACTCAGCTGAATACTCCATGGACATATTGCCCAAAATCTGTTGTGAATCAAAACCATATGCGTTTTAGATGTCCACAGGAATTTTTTGTAGGGGAGAAATAAGCAAGACATGCGAGATTTGTCCCTTTACAGAGTAACGGAGAGTAGCGGAGATGAGTCAGCGCATAAGGAACTGATACAACTCCACATTCAAGGTGACCATAATGAAATTACAGAGTACAGCTGAAAAGTAATCAGAAGGCCACTCCAATGTTCATTTGGCACAAGACACTCTCTTATCAACAGAATCAAACTTTGAGAGTCCTAAATGGACTTCTCACATTTCTGTGTAGCTCCAGTTTAATCCTCTAAATCGCTCATGCTTGCCCCACAATGGCAAATGTAATCAAATAAATTAAGCTTATTCTCTAATGTAATTTACCAACAAGCCAGGTTCCATAACAGCTCCTGTGCTAGAAGAGTATCCAAGTACTTTCTGAGCCTGCATGTGACTTTGAGCTACTATCTTGATGTTAAAAAGGGAAAAAGGAAATTCATACTGACTTGTAAATTAAATAAGAAATGGCACAAAATGTCTAATGCCTGTCTATCTATGGAGGCCTTTAAATGGACAATATTAATACATATGTAGATGTATAGAGAAAATACACTGGTGGCTGGGAATTTTTTTACAAAGAGGCAATTCAGTGCTAAGTAATTTCAACCTCCTAAAATTCCTTATTTCTCATGGTGCAGACATAGGAATTGCCACACCACAGATAACTACTGGCCCATTTAGCACACAGTTTTCAGATTCAGGCTAAGCTATTTAGATGTACTTTCCTACCACCTGCTGATAGGCTGTATGCTATTCAAGGCATTGTCCACAGCAGAAGACTTCACTTACAGCAGTTGAACACATTGCTTATGCTTCACATCCAGTCTAAACAAGTCCCAGTGAGTTTTCATTACCTGAAGACAGCATTATGGACAGCATGATCCACATGCACAAGACCCTGACATGATAAAAATGAAATGCTCTTTATAGCAGGGGTCGAAGAAACTGCTCTGGCTTTCTACCCTGCTCCTCAGTACCACCAACGTATATATGGAGCATCAATATCTACATCTGAGCTTCTCTCCTTCCACAGTCAGTGGAAAGACACAGAAGATCAGGGCTCATCTCATCTTAGAGACATCTCCTCAGGCTTTTCTCAGAGGTGAGCCATGCCCAGCAAGAGGCTGGACTAGCTGACTTGCAGAAGTTCCTTCCAACTCAAATTTTTCTATGATTCTGTCTAAAACCAAAGTGCCTAGTTGTCATCACTGAGCATTTTGCTCCAGAAATGCATAGTGAACTACTGCAGCTCCACAGCCAACACCAATGAATTATGTGATGTCCTGATAAGAAAAGGAGATAAAACTTTTTTTTTTCCTGTTAGTACAAGACAACATATCATAAGGCATTACATCTCTCACAGCGGTCAAGAGTTGAATTGCTCCATCTGTTGTGGGACATCCCACACAAAAACACCTAGTTCTGCAGAAGTCTTTAAATATTGTAGCAACACTTTTCTAGACTGGACATTTAATCAGGAGCCAGGGGAAGGACAGGAACATCAGAATTACATGCCCATGCTGGCTATTTTGCTAAACGTCCTATACGGGACTTTCTTTGGCAGTGACTGACCTTTTTTCCTGTGTGGGAGCTGTAATAATTAAGCCTGCAGATTTGGACTAGAACTGCATGAGGTAAACATCTGCTTGATGTAATCTCCTGATATCTAAGAGTCATGATTTATCTCATCTAAACCTTACCTCTGTAAGTCTAAGTGAGTCATCTTCAGCTCCTTATGCTTTAAGTGATGAGAAAGGTGCACCAGCAAATGGTCGCTTATCACACATACTTCAGTTACACACCTTGTATAAAAAGGAGTGTTCTCTGAAGATGCTTGTTTCTGTCCATTTAGAGTAGTCAGATCTTCCTCAGGTAGTGAAGAGGTGAAGAAAAAGCGTGCAGTAAGGAGGGACCCCAGCTGATGAGCCTGAAGGTGTACTGCGCACATTAAGGGACCTAGCAGATCCAGTAACTATAAAAGTAAGTGCCTTCATTGTGAATGACTCTATGACTCTACAGTCACACACCTTACATCGCATTTCAAAAAATATCCAAATGTCCTCATGACATTTCTAGTTTTTGGTCTCCACAAAACACAATGTATGAATGCCCTGATGAAAAATATATCTTGAAATTCCCACACAGGTAGGGGTGTGTTCTGGCTGACCCATAGCTGAAAAGCATGTATTCCCTTTCTCTGCTAGTGGAATTGCTCTTATGAAGGATCCAAAATAAGTCACAAGAATTTATTATTATATTTATAAACGTGTTATGTCTTTTTTCTGCTAAGACAAAGAAGAAAACTATTGCTTCCACAATGAAATTGCTCTTCCTTGAAAGGGAAAATCCCATACAGAAGAAAGCCTGCTCTGGAACCCAGTTAACTTGATGATAAAAATGCCTTCACTCCATGAGTAAATGCCTAAAGGAGAGCAGCAGACTTTCTGCTGCTTTTATTGATTTTGGGCTTTACTGTGCACTGTCTAGCTTGCACACAGAGGCAGCTTTTTACTTTATCTTTTCTTTGTGTTAATCTAGTGGAAGCCATTGTACAAATTAGAACTGAGCTCCTTAAGATTAAGATTCATAGTTATGGACTTTGTCAGTGTCTTTAAGTAATTTAATAAAGCAGTGCATCTGTCGGATTGAATGCACGTTGTTCAGATAAGGAAAGTTCAGCTTTGTGGAGGCACCAAACTGATTTCTGCAGTAAAGACCACGTTTCACAGAAAAAAAAAAAGAAAGTAAAGTTTATAAATGTTTCAGGAAGTCAAAATTAGAGAAGAGATGTGAGAGGGCATTACTGTGAGGGAAGTTTATTTTGTATTCCATTTCTTTAAAAAGGAATCAGTCCTGGTAATTGAAAGATATACTTAGTTTTTTTCTTTTTTTTCTTTTTTTTCCTTTTTTTGCTCTATCCATTCCACTTACCTGAAAGCACACAATATTTTCTTTATATTGCTTTACTGGCAGCAGAGCGGAAAGGAGGATAGATGGAGCAGCTGCACTAGCACTCAGCACAGTTCATGGGAAACTTTGCTACACCAACACTGGCCCAAGGAGAGAGTCATACCTTGGAGGCGCAGCATTCCAGTAGTAGGATTTTGACCTTTCCCACCTTCTACCCCTTTGGTAAAGAACAATACAGAAAATTTTGTCAAAGGTCTATGGAAAGATGCCTGCTCACATGCACAGCTGCCTCCTGGTTTCATTACGTTAGCCCCATTGGTTCAGAAAACTAAACACTTGCTCTAAAAAATGTCCATATTAACAGAGTCATTATGGGCCCTGCAAAGAAAGCATTTAAGTCAAAATAGGAGCTGGAAACAAAAGTAACCATAGCTTGTGGCCAAAGGCATGGTAAACGCATTAGTAATCATTTAACTCACTTGGTGCAGTCCTTTCAGTGTGTTCAGAAGACTGCTGCATTTCAAGCAATCAAAAGTTTTGACTGATTAGGCTGCTTATTCACAGTTATCTAAAGTATTTTGTAGGTTCATGAAGAAGAAAAACAAATTACACTGTTAGACAACTGACTCCTTGTATTTTTGGTGCCAGCTGGTGAAGTTTCCAAATATTTTATAATTTTGTCTTGCTTTACACACTTTTCTGAACACCCATGCCTGTGCCTCTCCATCCAGGGAGACAGGAAAGCTCATGGCACAGAGTCTGGGAATTACCAGTCTTTTACCTTGGTGCCTCTAGTTTTCTTCTTTATAAAACAGCACAATAATGCCACAATTTTTTCTGAAAAATTTTTAATATTATGGGCTTTATCTACAGGCAAGTAATTCTACAGGCCACATATTCTACCCTGGTCCCACTGCAATCAATGGCAAAGTGCCCATTTATTTCAGAGAGGGCAGATTTTTCACTCATTGACTTGAACAACAGACCAGGCCCTTCTGTTAAGCCAGAATTTAACAATTATTACTATTTTAAACTTTCTTGGTATTTAGGCCAAGCACAAAAAGTCATGCTGGCTCTGTTTCAGCAGTGGATAAGCACAGACCTAACATCTCCGTTCATTGGCAGAGTCTATTATTTCAGGTGGGTCTGTTCACAAGCTGTAGGTGAGTGTCTTGGTGGTGCCGCACATCCATCACACATATATTCCAGAGTGGCCGTAATGGGCAGCAGCCAGTGTTTTCTTGAACTGAAGTATTAAAGTTGCACGCATTCAGTTGTTGCTTACATTAAACCCTAAGAAAACAGCTTTTCTAGAAAGTTTTGCCAAATATTTAATATCTTTCTAGACTATGATGTAGTTTCAGCATCAGTGCATGGCAAAACTCTTTCAACAATTGCATAATCACTGAATAGGTATTATTATATTCTTTTATATCCACTGATGTTCCATAAAGTTCTGTGTCATATCACACAACTTCATTTTAGACAAATAAAAGTTCACCATTCTGATTTTAACAATGTATGGCATTTAGTGACTTATCGTAAATGAAGATGAGTTTACTTCTGTCAGACTAAAACAAATACAAAGAATGACATTGCTCCACATTTATTGCCATGAGAAATTTTATACTCGATAGAAACTATTTTGATAATGATTCATTGTGCTAATTTCATTACTAATTATTCCCGCTTCCTTTTACAGGGAGGAAATATCATCTTTCTGGCAATCAGCAGAGAAATAATAAATTGTGGCAATAATTCTAACAGGGAGAACACACTTAAAATCTTGGCCAGTATTTCTAAGCCTGGATATCTACAACTGGACAGACAAAGTCGTATCAGACACCTCTGCAAAGGTACAAGAAGAACCTGCACTTCCTCTTTATTCCATTGGCTTTTGGTAACAAATCAGCATGCTTGAAAATTAGGCCTTTCGTATGCAAGTATCATCTCAGGACAGATACAGACGACCAATTTTAGGAATATAGTCATAGCAAGCAATATCAGGTTTTTCTTCTCTCACTGGAAGACAAGCTCCTGTCTGGACAATCCAAGGTTTCTGCAGCAGCTACAGGCTGCAGGTCTTCGGAGTCTTGGATGACATGTTGGTTGTTCACCCTCGGGAGATGGGCTAGATATGCTACAATTCTTCAGACTGGAACATGAATCTCTGGGAGGAGGGGGCCAGATGGGCCAAAAAGTCATGAAAAGCATGGAAAAATGAATAGCAAACAATTACTTTCTATTGCTTGCAACAAAAGAACTATGAAGTACTCATTAAATATTCAGACAGGAAGTGTCAAACCAAGAGATTGGTTACCTTCTTGCACAGTACATAAGTGTATTTTGAATGCCATAGAAGCTTAAAGTGGGATCAAAAATACTTGAATCAGTTTAGAGAAGATTAATCCACTGGGAGATTTTAAATATAAACAACCTTCAGGCCAAGAAATCCCACTACTACCTATGCTCAGAATCTGAGAAAGCGTACTACAGGAAAGTTTGCTGTTTCCCATCACATTTTCCTAAGCATTAGCGACTGAATATGATGGTGGAGATTGAATAATGGATATTTAGTCTGACTCAATTCTTTTACTCAATCTTGAGATCAAGAGAGGAAAAAAAAAAAGGAAAAATTGTTAAACCAATGAAACTGCCAGTAGTCTCAGCCTCCAACGTTCAGTGACCTTCTCACTGCCCTGAACTTTGTCCTGATTTGTATGCGCTATTTTTTCATCTGAAATTTTGCAAAATGTTTCAGAATTAAATGCAATTACTTTAAAAGGATCAATAATGTTGTAAGACATCTCAGAGTGCAGAATGTACCTAAAATAAATTCTTAACTTCTTTTTTTGGAGGGAAAGAGGTTTGGAATAGGCTTTGTGTGTGTGTGTGTGTGTGTGTGTGTGTGTGTTCAGAAAATATTAAAGATGTCCCTATATCAGATTAAGTGCTAGCTCTTTGGGTCGTAATACCTCGGCATGCTGCCAGATAGCAATCTTAGTGATTGAGTCATTTTGTATAGGGAGACTTTCTTCAGATAATGCCCAAGTGAGTCATGAGATCTAATTCCGTTAAAAAGAGTCATGAGGCCCACAATCTTAATTACATTTATGCTACTAAGCAGAGGAATGCTTAATGGAAGAGGACAAGAATAACTCATTTTGAGCCCCTTCCAATGGAACCGGAATAGAAGTAGCAGTGCCCATGCCTGGATGTATGAATTTGTCTCTGTGCAGCCTTCCAGTTGCAAGCTCCATAAGCACTGGAACAATACCATTAGTGAGATTAGAAACATGGGGTGAGGGGACGTGGAAGATGCTAGAAGTGACGGTCTGGCGCTTTCCAGAGATTGTAACCTCTGCCTATCTCACTCTGAGTGAAATTCTCTTAGATAAGTTCACATGACAAGATAAAACAATTTAATGGCTGCTAAGTCGAGATAAACATAGACTCAGGCACCACTTCCATTATTCATACAGGCAGAATGCACATTTTGCTGTACTAACCAAAGAGTGGGCTTGTTTTCTTTGTCAGATGGATGTAACAGAGATGGGGGTTTACTCACACAAGCAAGGAAAGAATTGTATTCTACGCCCTGTTAAAATGCAATTATTTAGAAGAGCTGCCTTGTATTTTCATTGTTTCTTGTAGACTTGTCTAAACAGGTATTCAGAGGTTGGTATTTTTTGAAGTCAAAACAAAAATACCTTTCCAAATACTTTGGCTAGCTTTTTTACTATGCCTCAAACAGGAGGATAACTAACCTGCATATTTTTTAATTGTCAAATATGTATTCTGGGGTTCCTGAGTTTCATATATGACAGGCAAATTTAATTCTGTGCCCTTCTCTTTTGTTTTCATTCACAAGTACCCCAAAGAAACCATAACAAATGTCACCAACACAACATACACCACATCTAGGCAAAACCTCTGTAACCCATCCCTTTGCTGGGGTGACACATCAGACCAGCAAGTCAGACCGCCTGGCGCATACGGCACGAGCTCTGCTTCACCTGCATCAGCGAGCAGCACAGCACAGCACCAGCGTTGTAGAGAGGGTGCTGAGGAGCCCCTGCCCACACCTCGTGTGTGTCAGGGTCTCGTTTTGGGCTGCTGCAGCTCCAGGAGCCAAAAGCCCACGAGCCGCCAGAGCCGGCCGGGTGTGCCCCTGGAGCACAGCTTTCGGTGACATGCCGGCAAAATAACTGCAGCGTTAGCAGTTTCCTTGGAAAGTAATGATGTGAGAGACAAAAGTTCAGTTAGCACTTCCATTAGTCATGAAATGAATATTTCATCTCTAAAATCCTCAACTATAATGTTTAACATAATTTCTTCACTGCTTGTTTCTGCAACTAATTAAAAAATAGTCATCATTAAAATTGGATAAAACATATTTCATTTACTACTTCGCACCTTGTCTTGACTGAAAAGGAGGTTTAATGCCTTGACATAACTAAATTGGTTGTAAGTTCCAGACTGCTGAAGCAAGCCTCCTATAACAAGACGATCTGTCTTCAAGACATTTTTGTCTTGACAGTTGCAGACAATGATTTCATCAAGTCTAGCATAAAAACGCCCTATTTTCTCCCCAAACAAATCCTAATCTTGTACTCCAGGGGGAAAAATGAAGTGTGAAAAGGTAACACTTCAATCAGTGAATTTAAAAAGGCTTCAACGTACAGTGTCTAATTTGTTTCAAAGCAATTAAATTGTAAGAAAACACAACAAATAATGAAAGATTGTTACTTAAGTCATTGATGTCATCTTAAAATTCATCTTTAGCAACTAATTATTTACCAAAACTTTCTTCAAACCAGATTTAAGTTTTACATACCACTCTGGAAAGTATGCACAGATCCATATTTTATTTTCATTCTGCCTTCTGATACTGAGAAGACAATCACACTGAGCCACAGGCATCCAGAGTTGAGACTATGAACAGAGAGGGGCAGGAGGAATGACAGTCTTCTACCTGTTTGCTGTCCCATACACCTAAAAGATATATCTTGCAAGAGTCTTGCAAGAGGATTTGCCCACCTTGCCAAAGAGTGCCTGCAACAGAGCCCGGTACGGAGCCTGCTTCTCTCAGGCTTGCTCTAGCATTTCAATAGCGTCCTTCTAGTCCAGTTATCGCACAATTACAATTTACTACTGAAAAAACAACAACATGTAGCTGAAAAAAATGAAACCAAATCACAGGTTATACTGACAACAACAGAGCTGTCTGCCTTTGTTCCAGGAATGTGTTATAACCTCCTCTTCACTTGTTATCCAAAAGCACGTTTCCTGCATGCTTATCGAAATGAAAGCAACATAAGTGCAAATAGTAATTCAAACTACTGATGTAAAGAGTTCTCTCCATTTATTGACACTTCACTTGATATTTATTTGTATAGTTGACTGTAACCTACCAAGCATAAAAATAAACAAAAGAATATATTTGCCTAATGATGCCTAAATGCATCTGTTACCTTATGTACTTAATTACAGTTGTTTGAAAAAATACTCACTGAAATACCTAAGATTATTGCCACACTATTGTATTTCTCAAATAGCTGGACTAGATTGTCAGTTCTGTCTTTTCAGATAGTGCCACAGAGGGGTCAGAAAGTCCGATCAGGAATCCCCTTTTACGCAATAAAATGATAGTAAATAAAATCTAAAAACCTTAAGAACAGCACACCAATGCTACCCTCACTTGGGTTATCCACCGTGCTCCTGCCAAGACGGAGAGCTCTGTTGCACTCGTCTACTATGACCTTTGCAGGACATCAGAGCAGTGACAGAAATACCTGCCACAAACTCAGCCACAATGTGGTTAAAATCTAGGTAGTGGCAGCACTTGAAAATTTGGGTAACCATCCTACAGAAATACAATACTAAAGCTCCAGTGCTATTTTGTTCTTTCCTCCAACATGGTACTCGCTGAACAGTAAATCATCCTAATGAATTCATCAGATAAATGGTCATTAATTAATCAAAGTACAACCCAATCCTTATGGCAGTTCACAGGAAAAAAAGTACCAAGAATGCAAAGGGCTTAAAGATTAATAACAATAAAAAATTGAATTAAAAGGCTTGTAAGAGAAATTCTCTCTAAGCAATCTTCATTTTGGTCTGCTCTAGCAAATTCATTTTTTTAAAACTAGCTATTAAAATATAAAACACCCTGTGAAATATTTTCATTGTCTCCTCACAGCCCCTTTCTGAATTTGTGCCAGCAGAGCTATTAGCAGTGATTGAAGGTGAGACAGCCAAGATGAAATTCTCCAGAGAACAAGGCGAGAGACACCTTTCTGCCCTCAACCCATCAACCATAATGAATGATAGGCACAGTGCATGACAGGGACTGAAATAGGAGACTGTGACAAAGACAGGCTCAGGAGTGCTTCAGAATAATTCATTCAGTTGCATTTGGCAGCAGCAGGTCATAATATTTTTTGTGTAGCTGCGCCGTCAGTGCAAAAAAATAAAATACAAAACAGCATTTGCATGCTGATTCCATTTCAGTCAGAAAGAAAGGAATAGTGAGTTAATCAAATGTTTAAGTTAAATTCTCGCTCCTGCTTCCCGCTGCCCATAAGCACACAGGGCAGTATGAGACAGCTGCATGAGGCTGAACAGGGAGCAAGGCCTAATTAGCAATTTATTGATTACAGCTACTTCTTCTCCTCTCTCCCTCACGTGATGGCCCATACTAGAAAAACCCAAGCCTTTATTCATCGGCTGCGTTTGGAGTTTTCAACTGTCTCCCTGCTGAAAGAAGAGTTGGAAATACAGCATCACGCTTCAAGAGAGTAAAGGGAGAGGGGAGAAACTCCAAGAGAGATCAAGTCCTGAGGTGGAAATCAGACTCCTAGAAGCAAAACCGCAATCCCAGCTGCCATCCCACGGCTGTCACCTCGCCTTGCAGACAGTGACTCTCCATCCATGCTTCACCTGCTGAAACCAAAGCCCCCAGGAGCCCAATGCCTCTATGTCCGCACGGGCTCACAGGCACAGCGACTTGTTACAGAGGGACAGGGCTCCATCCAAGCAGCGCGTCGCCCCAGCCTGCACTGAAGGAACCCACGTAACATGGTTGGTAGAGGACTTCTGCAACGTGCCGCCATAGGGGCTGGTGGGGGCAGAGAGTATCAGCATGTTCAAAAGAAATCAGACCCAGAAATGGACTCTGAAAGCAGAGGTACGCTCTAACATCCCTAAGACAGCTGCTCTGGACAGCCAGGAGCCTGAGGAGAGGGGACTGTGGGACACCAGGCTGCCAGGCCAAGCCCTGGGCCCCATGACCCCATCAAACCCGGCAGGACATTTCCTCTATTCTTTGGGTTCTTCTCCCTATGTCTCTGATGGATTTGAGCCAAGAGGAATGCACCAAAAATGCCTATTTCATGATGCTCAGTGCCCATGCTACACAAATTCCCTCCAGTTTAACTCCAGTAACCAAAGCATTCATCTAGGATACAGAAAAAAAATTCACTTATTCAATGATGTAAACAGGTTTGAACTTTCATTCCCCACTCCTTGCTCATCACTAACATAGAAGCCATTCCAGAAGCCAGACGCCTTTACCTGCTCCTCTTTTGGAAACTCCAGCACAGAGAAACGAAGTGAGCATCACGCTAGAGTTAAACAGAGCGCTTGCCCTACTCTGAGGTTTGTTTAGGCACAATTTGATATTATAATGAACAGTCTGTATACAAGAGGTATAAAATATTTTTGTAGCAGGGACTGGTACAGCCAGTGAGCTATGTGGGTGCTTTCCTTAAAGACAGAAGACGCGGATTTGAATTCCCATCAGAGAGGAGAGGGGACTGAACTTCTGTCCATCACGTCACAGATGACTGCACTGAACACTGAGCTTACCACTGGGGAGGAGGAAAGATGCTTCCTCTGGTGGCATTATACACCATGACCCTTTGCTCTACTTAGAATAAAAATAAGCACAGGCACTTACTTTCAGGAGTTTTGTTCAAGGAGTCCCGAGAGGAAAAAGGCACTTTTCTGAGGCACAGGACAGTCTGGCTCAGCAGGCTGTTTGCAAGTCTGCTCTGTCAGGGTTTGTTCAGGATCCCCGTCCTCTGCACGGAGGTCGTCACCGTACCAACCAACTGCTGGTGACCATTTTAGGAGCTCAGAACCTCGTGCTCTTCCAGGACATGGTCCCCAGTCCAAGCTGTGGCATCCTGATAGCAACAGCTAACAGCAAATCCTTCCTTCAGCACGGTAAAAAACTGACTGGGACAATCTGCCTCCTCCTTGCTTTGTCCTAGGTAAAAAGATACATTATGATGAATTAAAACAGGTAATTTGTTAGCTTTTTTAGCATGTTCAATTCTGTCTAGGAATTTGAATTGTATTTCCTACACAGTCTTCTACCAAGAAGCACTAATGAATTTGAGCTAATAGAACAAAATCACATGAATATGAAAATATGGCAAATTTGGCTTCACAATGTATGCACACAAAAAGATTTGGATATTTGCCAAGCAAAAATATACAAAAAAATGCAGCTAATAAATACGCTTCAAGAAAAATAATTTCAATATATTAGATGAGATTATTCGAGCCTGAAAAAAAGCCAGCAGGCAGTGAGATACTTACCTTCGGCTTTCAATGTGCCTACATGGGATGACACAGAGACCTTCTAACAAATGCATATTTATCAGTAAATGGCAGTGTTTACCTGTCAACTACAGCTGCCGGATCTCACCATGGGCTTTAGTGAGACACAGTATGAATGTCAGTAGGAGTTGGTGCTGAAGTACATCTGCAGAAACAGGATAGCTCTCGTACTTTATTAATTGTTTCATATAATCAGCTGAGGAAAACTTTAAAATGGCACAACAAAAATGTTACTGCTGATGGCCACTTAGCTTGGAAATGCTGTACAGAGACAGCACTTTTACTGGGGATACTGTGAGGGGTTTGACTCATAGTTTTGATGTGGATGGGGAAAGTTCAGTATGTGCTTCCCCCACACTGAAAGCAATGAATGAGAAAAGATGAGTCGTCATCAGACATTATGTGATGAACTTTCCAAGGCTCCTGCAAACCAAAAATTCCTGAGGTTCACTCACTAGTAAGAAAAAGTATTCCTCAGTCTTGTGAGTAACCAGAAATTTGACACTTCAGACAGACTTGAAAAGAGAATTTGAAACCTTCTTATAATTATGCTTCAAACTAAGCATTGTGTAGGATATACAACTCCATATACAAGCAGGTCTGCCTTCCCTAGATTGATTTGAAGTAAATGTAATGCAAAAACTGAATACTGAGAAACTAAATAGCAAAGGCATATGTGTAGTTTGGGACCAAAGCATTATTCCTCCCAGGTTGCTCAGGTACTTGTTGAGTCTCTATCTGTGCTCTGTCCAGGAAATTGTGAAGAGCTACAATAGATAATTAGGATAGTGGAAAATATTCATAGTTTATCTGACAACTTTGTGTTCTTACAATGGTTGAATAAGAGTCAATTCAGAAACGCATACATGTCTGAGGTAAAATACGATTGTCCTACACATCAGGAGGCATGTTCTTCTACCACTGTACTATCAGTTCCCACAACTGATTCTTAGTCATTCATATTAACCATGTTTTTTCACAGTAGCCATGAAAGCTGAAATTTTGTATCAGCCTGTAAATAAAGAGTGAAGACCTGGCTCCACTGAAGTCAGTAGCAAAATCTGTGTTGCTTTTATAAAGTTTCCCAGTAAAGAAATAATACAATAATAAGGCATCAAAATAAGACTATCAGTTAACTGGAGTACAAATATTCCTATTGGAAAACTGATTAGGTAAGTGCGGTGAGGATGGATTACAAAGCCTGACTTAAAAATAAATGTGGTCATCGTTTGGTAACAGCAGGACACAGTTTGTATTTTTTTTAGCTAACATTTCACAGCCAGAACAGAAACCCAGTTAGGTCTGAGTCATGCTAGTGTTTAAGAATGAGAAATTTGCCTGCACTCCGCACTACATATTGTGAGACAGTGACTGGCTCAGTTTCATTCCCGCAGCTGAGCCAGGGTTTGGCATCACGTGCAGCTGTGTGCACCACACAGTGCACGAACTACTCCAGACTGAAAGAAAACTCCAGGGATGCTCTAATTCATAAGTCGTGGAAATACAATAACCCCCTTATTTTCCTCTCCGAGACAGATATTTACTTTGCAAAAGACAAATAGCTATTTCCATCTTACAAGGACTTACTAATCCAGCTCTTCTATGTTAGCGATTCTAACTGAAGAGCAGAGTATACAGGCAACTCGCTGCCTACCTCCTTTCAGAAGCGGATAAACTCCTTACTGCTACATGTCTGGAAGCAAATATAAGGCTCTCCCACAACAAGCTAACTTCCATACAGTCTAAAACACAGCCTGGTTCCGTAAAAAGTAAAACCAGAAAGCACCAGTACTACCCAGCAGTTTAGGCTTTCTCCTATTTTTAATTAAATTATTAACACATCAAAAACCAGAAATAAAATGGCTGCAATCTCATGAAGGAAAAAGAATGTTTAATAGTCTCAGATTGTTGTTATCACCCAGTAATCAAATAGGGTGTACAAAATATCACAACTGTGTTTTATGAACCTGGAATCCAATGCCTTTCGAACTACGGTTACCTTTGAATCAAATCATAGGTTTTCAGCAAACCTACTGATTTTACATCATTCTGTTCTCAAACTTCAGTTCAGCGTAGATTCCCTCGAAACAGGGATGAGAGCTTTACTGGAAAAGGTCATCCTGAACCTGATTATTGAACTTGCTTGAACCCATGCATAAGCTCAAAACCAGAAGAGTCCCTGCCTTGGCTGGGAACAAGTGGGACAGGCTGCCTGGAACCACAGTGGCTCCTAATTCATCAATGAAGGTGGGTAGAATGCGAATATGTGGAAATGCTTGGTAAATATTTACCTTTCTGTACCAATTACAGCTTTTTCCAAACTAGCCTTATTCCCTCACACAGATGGTGTTTCCCATGAAGCAGGTAAGAAACCTTTCTGAACCTGGAGGGGTACCTCATCCTACAGGAAATCTTACTGTTTTCAGGGGCAGTATTTGCAGAGCAGGGAGCTGCATAATACTAGGAAGAAAGTAAAATGTGATCCTGAACAAAATGAAGATAGATGTTTCCAAGCATGTATGTGTAGTGAGATACAGCAATCACTCTGACTGGCTACCCAAACAGCTTGGTCAAGTTAGGTCACCTAGAGCCAGACTGCAGGTACAGTTCAGTTTAAGATGAAGCCACTTAAATTTAGGCATTTGCATGTAAATGTATTCATACAAACAAGGATCTGAAGCAGCCATTTGAGTCAGTGGAGGCCTCGAGCTTGAGTCAGCTTTCCAAGCACACCCCTTTTGCAAAGCCTGGCTATTGAGATCTCCCTGGGGGCCTGGCAAATACAGCAGGCACAGGACCTGCCAGAGACCCCCTCCCCTCGGGGCAGCCACCGGAGGCCAGCAGGATAACTGGGGCATCTCACCTATGCTTGGGCAACCGAACCACGCCCTTGGTTCACATGTAAAAAAACTGCATGTCTACACCTAAATGTAGGTGTTTTAGTCTGGAACTGATAAAGACTAATTAAGAGCTACCCGTGGTACCTCTGCACTGGAGGCACACTCCTGCCATTCCTTCTCTGTGCATATGAGAAACAAGAAACGAAAAGCAAAACTATTTCTGTGTCCGCAGGTACTGACATCTGTGCACATGGTATGACACGTCTGTCACTGTTTTAGCATTCAAAGCAATACTCCTTTTGGGCAGAAGAAACAACAGTCTTAATTCGAGAATCCTCAAAATAATGACAGGCTTTTCTATGTATACATCACTTCATCACTTTTTTCTCCCAGAAGATATATTAACAGGTACCCACAATGTGTATGTAAGCTATTCGTCTCCTGATAAATACACCCTTTTATTTTTCAATACTTAGCATTTTAAAAAGTTTGATCAGTCTAACAGCATTTTTATAGGCAGAAAAAATACAAAGCCTTTTAATATACAAAACCGAAATAATTATCTCATTTTGCGTATTGATTCCTTTCAGAATACTTTGAGGCCTGCAGGGACCTTGCATAAGAAATTCTGATGAATGTATTTTGTCCTTCTCCTCTCAGAAACAAAACGGCATAAATAAAATAAATAGCAAAGTAGTCTCTCTCTACTGCATGACACGCAGACAAAAATGGCATAAATCATCTTTAAGATGTCCATGGGGAAAATGCTTTCAGAGCTCTGTTTGCCTATCAGTTTACAAATGAGAGTTTAATCTTTGCATGTCAAAGGTAACAAGTAGGACACAGGAAAGGTTTATTAAAAGTCATTATTAGTTTGCTTCAGACCAGAACAGTAACCTGCTTCTTGGAAATCTGTTGAATGAAGGCCCAGCTGTTTCATTTCAAGCCTAAAGGAACTGTAGCTGAACACAGCGTTATTAACTCCTCTGTTTATACTCAATGCATCTGTGCCTTGTTCTTGGAGCAGGGCAGAGCCAACATTCCCAATCTTAGCATGCCCAGATGTCTTTTACTTATAAGCTGAAATCTGAATTTTATCAGTGTCTAATACTTGGTTTAGAGATAATTACACCATCTAATGTATTTATTTTTTTTTTTCTAAATTACTCCTATGTAGTCTCAACCTTAACTGCATGCTGATATGATTTGTATCTTGTAAACTGTCAGAGGACTGATGTTTTATTGTGGATGCGATGACTGCAATGAATGTGTGACTCATTACCACATCTTTTATTGATGGGGCTGGGGGTTACACTGCAGGACATCAGCAGAGGAAGAAAGATGATTTGCAAATTAAACTCTGTGCAAAGAATAGCATCTTGCGGGAGGCTATGGCCATGAATTAGTTGCCTCTCGGGGGGGGGTTGGTCTTTTACAATCATGTTCACACTGGTTTAGCATTTTTCAATCTTCAGTCTGATTTTCTTTCTTAGTCACAGTCAATTCTCTTCTCGTTGCCCAGCCATGTTCTCATTGCTGTATGCCAAAATGAAATCATTTAAATACAAAACACACAGTGGTAGGCAGTTCGCTATTTGTCCTTGAGAGCCCTCTCACATACAGTCAGTCAATGCAGAAGTAAATTACTGCTCCTGAATCTCTCTTCTCCAAACGCCTAGATACCCTGATTTTCTCACCTATTTTGTTTTTCTTCCCCAGCTTTCTAAACCAAACCAACATCCAGGCACTAACTCTGGCCAAACTCTCATGTAACACGTTACTTTCCTTCTGCGAAATAAAAATAAACAAACCCGCAGCTTGATGAAGACCAAGGGTTTGACAAAGTCCGTGCATTTCTCGTGAAGCAACAAGGTCTTCCTCAGCTCCCCATAAAGCCACTCTCCCCTAAACTTCCGCACGCCAAAGCAGCGATGAATGAACAGAGCCGTGCAGACCTAATTTCAGTTAGCAACATACAATTACCTCGGGTGAGGCTTCATGCAGACTCTCTAAGAGGAGGAAAGGCTGCAGGTAATTGTAAACTATTCATGCTCCCTCCCAGCGCTGAGCTGCTGCAGGGACTGTGGGATTCCTGGGAGTCAAATAGACAAGCTGCAGTTCTGGGCTTTGGCTAAATAGACTTATTCATGAGAGATTTTTGTCAGGAGCTGTTTCAGCAGTGCGTGAGAGACAGAAAGTGAATTGGAGGGGCTCGAGGATGGGACAGAAGAAGAACTGGAGACTGCACTTCGAAACAGTGTGTTTACTGAGCCGGGGGAGAAAAAAAATGGGAGTAATTGGAGAGCGTTACAGGCTTCTCTCCACAAAAGAATGAGGAATGAGAATTATCCAGGACAGCTGGGAAGGCACCTTTATTAAAGATAAACCGTAACATCATATGCAACAAGCTTATCATGGGCTACAGCTACAACAGAACAAATGATCCTACCAATCTGCTGGGAAGACAGGATGGGACGTATCACTGTAGACCTGTTGCAGTTTTTCTTTGTTTTGCTTTCTCTTTTTTCTTTCCTGCTACCTCCCATTTTGTTTACTCTTTTATTGATATATTGCAAATTGAAATCAGGGTAAAATTAACATATCTTTCACTAACTGGTCATAGGTAACCTCTTGGGGAGAGTGAAAGAGATGTGACTTCAATAAAGACATCAAACTGAAAATACTTTTTTCCTCTATAATTTTTTTCTGCCATCTCAGCAAGTTTTGCAGTCAATGACTCCACTTGCTCTTTGCCATGATAATCATGTTCCTATTTAAGAGCTATTAAGATATTTTAGCTATTTAAGAAATATTAGCTAAAATCAAGCCTTAATGTTACTGGGAGGAAAATATCCAACATATACATGTGTCAGTATCTCTGTGTGTGAGCATGCTTTGCAAATATATATAAATATATATATATATATATATATGTAGGCTGCAGGGAGGGGATGGTTTTAGAAGTCTCAAACCTCAAGGTCCAATAAGTATTCATGTAGAAGGAAATGAAGTAGCTGTCAAGCTCCCACAGATAAACACCCCTGTGTTTCAGGAATGTGTGTTGGCAACGCTTGTGAAGTAACTTGCCCTTCAAGTGCTTTCAGGAGACAGGTGGGACTGACACCGCTTTTCACGGAGTCATAGAACCATGGAATTGTTTAGGTTGGAAAAGACCTTTAAGATCACCTAGTCCAACCATTAACCCTACTCTACCAGGTCTGCCACTAAACCATGTCTCTAAGCACCACATCTACACGACTTTTAAACACATCTAGGGATGGTGACTCAACCACCTCCCTGGGCAGCCTGTTCCAATGTTTGATAACTCTTCAAGTGACAAATTTTTTCCTAATGTCCAGCCTAAACCTCCCCTGACACAACTTGAACCCATTTCCTCTTGTCCTATCGCTAGTTACTTGGGAGAAGAGACCAACTCCTATCTCACTACAACCTCCTTTCAGGTAGTTGTAGGGAGCAAGAAGGTCTCCCCTCAGCCTTCTCTTCTCCAGGCTAAACAATCCTAATTCCTTCAGCCGCTCCTCATAAGACATGTTCTCCAGACCCTTCACCAGCTTTGTTGCCCTTCTCTGGACACGCTCCAGCACCTCAATGTCCCTCCTATACTGTGGCGCCCAAAACTGAACACACTATTCAAGCTGCTCACAGTCACTAGAGCTGTATTTTTTTCCTTAAAAAATACTTAAAAAAGCAGGGCTTGTGCGAGATGCAACTACCACCTCTGACACCATTTAGGGGGAAAATAATACTGAACTTAGGGCAAATTACTCTGGACTGAAACTTAAAGATAATATAAATCTGCTTAATGTTTCTGACCATTTAAATTAGATGGTAAATATTAAATTTCAATGTGATGAGTATTCTGAGACCAGACAAGGATTCAGAGACCAAATATGCTAAAAAAGCTCTTGTAGAGCCAAAGGCAATCGTCAGGACTCTCTGATGTCACCACATATGCTACTGCTTCAGAAAGACCAGACACAACTTGACCTTACCTAGAAAGGGTCTTCTTTCACTTACAGAAAATGGTCCCTCAGGTCCCATCTTGCAATCACTTTAACCAGAATAAATTATACTAGTTAAAACCAATCGCACTCCTCAGCTTCACTCAACGCTCACAAAACAATGAACACTCTGTCTGGCGGCATCTTTTTCTTCCTCACAACCGTGATAAAGACATGCGGCTCTTTAAAAATTACAATATTGAATTTTGCTGCTTCTTTATTGTTTATTGATTATTTGATCTTGGGGTTACCGATACACTTAATTATTTATTAGCATACTTTTGAAAAGATGTGAGGAACTTCACATAGCTGACCTTTCATTGCATAGGTGGAGTCTAGGTAAATTCATAAATACTTTGCCAGTATATACTAGTGTCCAGAAAAGATCACAAGCCGCCTCAACTAAATAATAAGCATACTGAATGTCTCCAGTAACTGAGTTGCTAGTAGCATGCAGAGAACACCAAAGGCAGAATTTCAAAGGCAGAATGAGCAAGTTTTAAGCAGATGTACTCAAAAAAAAAAAAAAAGAAGAAAAAGAAGGAGAAGAAGACAACATTATTTAACATCAATTATTTTGACTCTGCCTGAATGAGCACGCAGGGCTAACCACCTGAGGCCATCGCTAGTTTTAAGCATGTGCTGACATCACCACTCAGTCAGTTCAATGCATTGCTACAATTGGCTTGATTCTGGAAAAAAAAGGTTTGCAGGGTACCTTTAGCAGCTGTGGTTGAGTTAATAGCTCATCAAAGTAGTGGCACAACAAAGACCATCTTCCAGGACAAGGTGATACTATCCATGCCTTCTGTAAAATTAAAAACAGAAGGGAAAACACGGCTCTGAGGAATCTCTAGGGCATTTCCTGCTGAAGCAGCTATTCTAATAAAGATTATCTTCCTACCAGTTGAGGGTATGTGCCAGATTAAACATATGTTTCAGAAACACACTGGGAGCCCACTGAAACCCAACCAGTCTATAAATGACACGCAACCTTCAATTTTTTTCTGATGCTGCCAATGTACCTCTCTTTAAAAGCTTTCTAAAGAACCATTATTTTAACCTACAATGGGTTTTTACTGCTGTTAGCTTCCACAAACACTGCACAAAGACAGAATAAACCCATTACACTCATTTTTTCTGCTTTTGTCCTTTGATGAGCTTGGGGAAGGGGGGAAAAAAGAAAGAAATATCTCCCACAGGCAGCAAGTATACCTAATAAGTGTGCTTGTGTTCCTCTAACAGGAACAATTCATTCTCAGTTCTAGTTACTTCTTATGTGCCCTGTTATTCTCCCAGTTTTATAACAGATTTCAACACTTACAGCAATGCGACCATGAGTCCTTACCAGTGTGCAAAACCCATGTGTGAGAAAATCTAAATTATTCCACAGCTTCCCTTGCTGAATGGCATCACATTGAGCCATGTTTTATTCATCAACTGCAAGCCTGACTTTTAAAAAAAATTCTTCCCTGCTGTTTAAAACAGCAAAAAGAGCCTTTATGTCAGTCATTTGCTCTATAAACTGTAGCTCTGAGGCAGACTTTGGCCTGGAGTAAAACAAGAGCATCTTCATGGAAGTCAATGCAGACGCTGTAGCAGAAAGCTGCTGTAAACCTGTATTCAGAAGCAGGATGATAATGCCAAGTACTTTCTGCTGCAGAGGATGCAGCTTTTCTTTCCAAAATAGAAATCTTTTCCAGAAAACATGCTGTGATTTTTATGGTTAGTGATCTCTACACCCACATTCATTTCATCCTGTACCCTACACTCTTGTATGGCTGCATACACTTGGGTTTCCTCTTCATATGAATGTGTCCAAAGGCTTCCGTGACAAAGGTTTCGTTGGAAAAAAACCTCCCTTTTGGCATCATCAGCCATTTTGTTAAATGTACTGTGGTAGGTCAAATAATGAATATGGACGTTGTACAATTTTGCAGTAAAGCACCGAGAAATGCAACAGTGAGAGAAAACAGCTCGTCTCTACCAGGCTGAATGGCCAAGGATGGATCTCTGATCCAAGAATGCAACTAAGCACCTCGGAAAGGCATCTTAAGCAGTCACAGCTGCATCCTCCTTGTCTCTCAAGGCTTGCTAATGGCATAATGGTATTTAGATTACTGCTGTCCTATGCGTGCAATAAATCCATACCTTTGCAATCACCCCTGCCATACGTACTCAGTTGTATCGGCAAAGACTAAGGAAGACAGACACAAGATGTGCTTCTGATGCATCTGTACAACAAATAACTGCATCAAAGGGTAAGAAGACAGGGAAGGCAGGAAGTGGAGAAGACTTACTTTGATCCTTTGTTGTTTCTGTGTGCGTGTACTGTGTGCAAGTCACAAGATTAGACACCATGAGAAGAATTGACATTTAAAGAAGAAAAATTATTCTATGCAAATTTTCATATTCCCCACTCAGGATGTATCTAGGCAAAAATGAATTGTGCCTAATTACTACCTGCAGTGCCATGGCTGTGCCTCTTATCTAAGTTAATAGCAGCCACAGGTGGACAATCAAGAATAAAATTTGGCCAGTAGTCAGGATAAGAACCTGTGGAGAAGTTATGTTTACCATATCACAGGCAATACAGTAGGGTTAAAAACAGCAATCTTCATCAATAATTTAGCCACCAGGCAGATTCAATTCTGCATCAGAAAGCTCCAGCAGGAAAAATCAAATTCATACTCTTTATTCTGGCATTTAACGACGTTTACCACTATATTAGAAATAGCAATAGGACAGTGTTTCCCCTCTTTCATCTAACACTCATCAATGTGTCTTTCACAAGGAATAAGCTGGAACAGCCACCAGCTGGTAACCAATTTCTGGTCATTAATGCTAACCAGGGCTGAATTTTAAACCATGATTTTCCTTAGCACCTTCAGTTCCGATATAATTTTGCAACAGTCCCTGCTTCATATCCAAGAACCTGAGAGTATGTAGTTCCCTCAGTTTTAATGTTTAGGGGGTTTGTTTATTTTCTGGAGATACTCTTCTATCGGCACCATCAATAGTCTGTCTCAGCAGCTTCTGCTAACAAAGTTGCAAAGTGCTTTGGTCTACTGAGGAAAACCAAACTCCCTTACCAGCACTTTTTAGGGTATCTCAGCCAAGTAACTGGTAAATTGTTGAAAGAAACTGGTAATATCCACCAGCTGTTGGTGGATTATCCAGCGGGATGCACAGTACTGGACATGGTTGGTGTTCATGCAGACGTTATGAGCCTGGTGAACTTGGTTTTGGAGCAATATAGTCAGGCAGACACCATGCTGTAGCACTGCACAAAGCTGGCCTGAGTCTGGATATGTTAGAGAGGACAGAATAGAGATACCAAGTTAGCTCCACTGCAGAAACATTTCATTCATGTTCCAGCTTCTGCATTTGGCTTTTGTTTTTTTTTCTCCTTTATGCTGTTACCTCTTCTGGCCTCTTGAGTGACAAGCCAAGACCTGGGATTTTGTAAGTGGTTCCAGTAAGGAGAAGTCACTGAAGTAGTTAGCCATCATCAGTATAACTTTTTATTTACAAGAATGCCCAAATAGAAAGAAAAAATTTGTCTATGTTTCTGGTTTCATCTTTCCTCCCTTGTATAAGTAACATGGAGCTGACTATGCTACACTCTAAATACTCTTCCCATATAAATAATACTACTACTTGCATCTTGTCCAGCTCACTTATTTTAACTTTCCCATTTCCAGGTCCAAAGCAGATCTTACACAATATCTCTGCTCTGCTGGCTGCAAGAACCAGGAAAATAGTAACTAATTCAGTTTCTTCCTTCTTCTGAGAATTGCCTGCCAGCAGCATATGATTCAAGGGCCTTATCCTTGCAGAGATGCAAAGTCAGGGAAAAGACTATCACAACCTGATTAGAGCCCCTCTTGGACTACTGAAAATTATTCACCAAACAGTTTAGCAGTGAATAATGTGTGACAGTCAGGCTGCTCATCAGCAGCTGTGGAGGAGCAGTCCATCACCAAGCAGCTTCCCTGAGGCTGATTAGCCCTGATTAGGCACCTCCTGAAGCTTCAGCAGCTCACTGGTTCAGCCCCAGGATGGGGTCTCTCTCTCCCTCTCCATCCCCGCACTTCAGGATACTGTTGCCAGGACAAACTTGTTCTACTGAGGTTTTAGGTTCAAATTCCAACATTTACCTGTTCATTGTTTAGAACTCCTTGTTATTTTCCCTCCCTTCACTCCCCCTTCATTAGGCTCCTCTCAGCAAACCCATCTGGTAGATATTTACCAAGCACCAAGGTGGAAGGAACGTGACTGTGGGTGAAAAGACTGTTTTTCGAAAGCAGGGGAGAGCTATGGAAAGTAAGTTTAGTCATCCACAAAGCTTCAGCCTGCTCACCCCATGTCTGGTGCTCAGTAGCCTGGAAGTCCATCACTCCTACACTGGGTTATTTTGTGCTCTTTATGGCACTGGGACAGTTGGACACACACTGGGTATTAACACAAACACGGGCATTACGTTCATGGAAAACTGAACTACAAAAAGTATACAGGCTACGAAAAGGCATTTGAGACCTGGACAAAAAGGTCCAAGGCCACCAGGATCCTGTTGAACAGATGTGATGTTCTACTTCATGGAAAACTCAGTAACTGAATCAGGGAACTTTGGGATAATTTTGTAATTTTGTACGTTCACAGTGATGTACAACATCCTACTTTCCTGAAAGTCAGGTGGACTGAACACTGAAGGGGGTTTTCCCACTCTTTCAATCCAGTACCTCAACACTGTACACTCTTGTTATGACCACACACAGATGCTATACAATATGCATTGTGATTTTTTCCTTTATCATTTAGTGTTATTCTCTCATCCGCATACCCTGTCTTGACAAAATAATACATAGACCCAGTTCATCCACACATATCACATTTCCAAGCTGCCTTGCACTGCCTCTGTTTGGGGCACAAATGCATGCCCCAGTACTTCATGCAACTAGCTTAAATGAAGGATCTACTCATTTCAACAAAATTTAATCCAACCCATAATGAGACAACCTTCTCTGTCAAGCAATTAACACATTTTAAATGGTCAAACTGCATCTGAAACCTGCATATGCTAAAGAAGACTGGTTCCTGACCTTAAGTAAACAATTCACACCTGCTAACACAACTATAATTGCAGCCTAGTAGCTCTGAAAGTGCTTGATCCAGAATGGGTATCTGAGGCTTATTCTCAAGCCCAGAGGCAATCGCATTTATTATGTTTGGGCAATCACAGACACAAGAATTAAAATCTGCTTTGAAGAATAACCCTGCCCAGCTTCACCTGCTTGTCTTAGAGATCAAATTTTTAAAGGGGAAGGAAGAGGAATGGGGAAAGTGAGACATCTGTGTTGGGCATGTTTCAGATTTGGGAATCACAGTGAAGGAGCCATTCAAAATGTATCATGCCATTCAATGAAGGAGTGGAAGAAAAGAAAGTGCCCGTAGGTTTTAAAATGTCATGACATTCTTGTACAGAAAGAAAATTAAGAACAGGATGTCCAGAAAAGTCTCTGTTTTCACTTTCAGGCAAAATTGCAGAGGACCTTACAAATTTATATAATTAAATATTTAATTAAATTGCTGATCAAAGTTTCTACCAAAGGCTGAAAAAGGACTGGAAGGTGGTTTTTGTCTTGTCCCTTTATGATGCATAAATTTCAGCCCTGCATGAGATACATTTTAGAAAAAGCATTACATTGTGAACCTGGTCAATGCAGGCTATGAGTCTTGATCAGTAGAGTACTCTATTCCCCAGTGGCACTGGCTGCCTTTTTACATTGAATTTCTAAGCCATCCTTTATTGCAGCATATATCCGTGAAAGCATTCAGTGGTGCAGACAATAACAAAGCACAAACAAAGGGTGTTTGTATTTTAAGCCATACATTGTAAATACAGAAAAGATGACCTTAAACTACTCATCACAGTAGGAAATGGCAACAAACAATATTCAGGTTTCCTTGTTTGAAATTTTGTGTTTAGGGAATTGTTTGCCTGGGGAAAGAGGTGGGAGAGAATCCAGTGTTCCTTGGTTACTGGCTGTCCTTAATTTGGGATTTTTGAAGGGTGACACGCAGCACAGCGAGGCAGCTGTTGTGTGCATTCAGAAAACACCAACTCAATTCCCACTGAAAATTTTAAAAACAGAAATGTTGCAGGAGCTAAGGCTGCTCAGCGAAGGCTATGTTTCTTGAGCCTTTAGAAAGCTGTAAAAAAAAAAAAGTGCCTAAGTTATCCTTTTCCTCCGCTAAAGCTCATGCTTTACCCAATTTAGGCCATGTAGTTGCCCCGAGCACAGGTGGTGAAGGCAACCCTCTCCCCTGCCATGTCTGGCCAGCGCTATCAAGATGGAGCATAATTCACAAATAAGTAAGTAGGGTTGCATCAAATAAATAATAGACATAGTTAACAGGTTTCTCCTGTTATGGATATAATCCCCAGGACCTCACAGTCGGGGGATAAGTCCTTCAAAGAGTATTTTTCCTTTGGTTTTCTATAAAAGGAGAATTATTTCACTCCACTTTGGTTTCCTTAGCACCTGAACTGATCAGGAGAAGAAATACTATTTCCTTCCAGAGTCTGCCCACTTGCACAGCACATTGCTAGCAAGTTGCCCCTGGGGTTTGCTGACGGAAAAGGGCAAAAAGGGAAAAAATGGGAAAACTGAGATTTCTGAAGATAGATGACCTCTCTGTGTCTTCCACCCAGGAAGAGAAACAAAACCCGATAGTGGCGACAAGTAAAAAAAAAAAAAAACAAGAGGCAAAATCAGCGCTTGGAGGTAAAAGGATACAATGAAGGCTGGGACCTGCAAAAGGAAAGAAGGCTGGTTCTTACACGGGGCTAAAAGTAGGAGCTATGAAAACCCGCGTGCTGTGTTGAGCAGGGAGCTGCCTGAACTGCACAACAGGAGCTCAAAGGAGAAAGGTAGGGCTGAAACCTACTCTGCTGCCCGCAGTCTTGCTCTCTCCTGGAAGGAGGCATCAGCCTAGCCTACGAGGGAGAGGGCTGCCCCCACCTGCACACAAACGCTCTTTCCACTTGCTAGGAGCACTAAATCCAGTTCCACGGTTGCCTGGGGAGATTTCTTCCTGCCTCTCCGACCAGGCAATGGAAATTTCAACAAGGCTGTATGGTTGTAATCCTCCCAGCCTGCTTGTTCCACTTTATATAATTTACCTTAATGGATGTTGGGCCAAGTGTCGGAGACAATAATCTGCGCAACAGGCTAGTGATTACACCAGTCAGCTCCAGTTTCTAGTCCACAGGCCAATGATTACATCAGAAAATAAACAAAAAAACCCCCAAACATTTTTAAACAGCACTTGTTTGTCAGCTGAGGAGAAACAGCTGAGACCCCTTTCTTTGGGTCTGAAAGAAAGGACCAACACCAGGAATTCCTCATGCTGTTCTCAGACTAGAGAGAAGGATCTACCTTCCAGAGAGGGCTTATCCCAGATGATTGTGGCAACATGCAGAAAAGTTGCAGGTTCTTCCAGCACAAGGGTCCAGAAACTTTGTGGTTTGCTGTACCCAGTGGCACAAGAGGGAAAGGATCTGTCTCCAGAGTTCCCATCTGCTTGATAACAAGTACAAACTAAAAGACAGGTTCCCCAAATCCCAGAATCCTAGGAAGGAAAACGTGTACTCCCTTCAGTACTTCATATGAAAGCTGCTTCCCATGCTCGTGTCTACTTCCCCTACAGTCCGGAGGTAGGGAGGGCACCCACATTTCCCTCCCAGGAATCAGAGTAAGGTCAGGTCAATACCCAAAGCCAGCAGCCAAAATGTGCTCCCAGATCCAAAAAATAACCTTTTTTCCCCCAGAAAAGAGTGGCGTGATTTAAGCACCAAACTTCAGAAGCAAATTCACAAATACAAACAGCAAGTAAAAACTGAAAAGGAGCTTTGTCTACCCTGAATATGAACATCAAATTCCTCCCATGCAAGGAAGCCTGAGCTTCTAAATCAGGACAGAGAACTTTACTAGGCAATAGGGTACCTGAAAGTTAAGTTTTCCAGTCCCCAAGTTCCTTTGTAGATCGACCATTTAGGTCCCTGCTTCCCTTTGTGGAAGTAAATCAGCAGACGCCTACACGTGTGGGGTGCATGTACCCCTCAGCAGAGACACAGTCTCTCCAAAGCACCTCACAAGGTGTCAGGAGGGGATATTTCTCATAGCCAACATCAGCAGCAGATTTTTCTGTGACTTTGTAAACGAACGCTGAATTTGCTGAAAACCATAAGGCGGGGGGGGGG